>JASANN010000252.1:1840033-1866380 GCA_031762395.1 Calameuta pygmaea
AAGTTCTATAGTTCCCGGTCTCGTTCTAAGGGTTGCTTTGGGAACCAGCGGTGAGTAGCAGAGAACCTCTGCCCGCCAAGCTACAATTTCGTGTTCACGTTTAGGTCGGCTACAACGGAATACGCATTATCGACAGAGGCGATGATCACAAAATCGTACTTCCAGTAAATCGTACTCCAATCGCCGCTACGATTTAGCGCCATGATTTTGGTAACGCCTAAAACCGTAGCGTTGTGCATCTCCCTACTCATCTCTGTAAAAGAAAAGAATTCACGAACAACAAGAAATGTTAAACATCTTAAATAACAAATTTTATTTACATTCATATTTCAATTAAGTTGATAACCAAAACCAGGGCATATAATCGAATATTGGTCAAACACATTCACGATACAATGTTAAGAATATCTTCCTCGTTCGCGCGTATCTACTAAGTGCTTTTTATTTATTAATTTTACTTTTTATTATTCAACGACCGTGCTCACGTAGACGTTCTTGGATTTCCCGTGATGGTTTCTGAGTGGCGGGTACATTTTTTTATTTAGCGTAAACGAGGCAAACAAAGACAAGCGCGCTTTACATACATCGCCCTATACCCTGTGCAGCAGTTTTTTACATCTACGCATCTCGAGATATTAAAGTATCGGCACGAGACAAAAGTTTGGCCGGCATTTTGAAGAATTCTGTCTTTTGTATTTTTTTTTAAATATTTTTCTTTGTGCAAGAGAATCCATTTTTTGATCGATAGCCGTTTGTCTTTTTTTATATATATGTACTCTACGCAAGCACGGCCGCGTCGAAGCTTAGACTTAACGATATACCTACAATTGGGCAAATAATATAAAAATAATTCTAAGGTACAATTTGTTTCTTTGAAATCGAAATCTCCATAGCTACTCTTGCTTTCTTTTTTTTTCTTGGGCTCACGCGCCGATGGATACTTACGTAGCACATACGTTCGGATAAAGAATTTGATAAAGTGATGAGTAAATTTCCATGGGCGCGATTTAGTGCCTATACATACTATTGTTTTCTTGTTGTTCTTGTTCCTTTCAATTTTCACCTTTTTTCCCTCACTTTTTACAATATTCTTTTTTCTTCTTATTTTTAATCGAATCGATGCATCGTACAGAATTTTATTTTTATTATTCCTTCCTTCTGCCTAACAAGACGTCAGTCATTGTAAAAAATAAGTCTCCGCCAATTTTATCACTTTATTTTTTCTTACTCCTTCGCGCGTAATTTCGTTAACACCATTAGAAAGTATCTCGAGACGATGCTGGACTGACGTGGTCCAGTGTTGACCGTTTCAGTCACCAGATACAAATCCAAAAAAAATGTTCACGACTCTCATTATTATTTTTACGCCTTTCTTTACCGGATTCGACTGTCTTCCGGGGATTCCCCTATTTTCAACAATATCGATACATTATTCGCAACATTTAAAACACCCGTACTTTCACAGTGTCAACGTTTTAAAGCACAATATATTTTTTTTAATTACCCGTCCCTGCTGTGTATGTGTGTGTGTGTGTGTGTGTCTGTGTTTTTGTAGCTAAATATTTTATTCATTTTTTGAATCAAGAAAATATTATCGAATGTACACGTTTAAGACTTAACTCCGATCAACGGTATTATCGCGGAGCTTATTTTAAATACGCACGTTCAATTGTTAATTACAACGTGACGATTATTTTTATCGACAAAAAGCCTCACGAGAACTATTGCTTAATTTTTTATACAGTATCTAAGGGAAAAGGGAGCGGCTCTTCGTCATTGGCGTCCAACCAATATCAATTGACGTTTGACACATATGCAAGTGGAATAAAAATATTTATCTGCGCTCTCTAAGAACACGTTTCGGGCTTTATTCGCATTGGCGAACAGATAATTGCGCTCGCTCGCGATAACGATAATCTTCAGGAACGTGATTTCACGCACATCCTTGATCTTGTTCTTATGATCCGCCAAAGTCTTTGCAAATTGATTTATCGCAACAGAGAGGAAGCTCGAACATTTGCTACGAGAGCTGCGGCCCTGGACACCTTTGAGATTTAATCTCAAAGTGTTTACAAATTTTTCCTTTTCTCTCGAAGGTTTAGGCCTTTTCAGCCTTCTCGTGTGTCGATCGGGATGATCACTGCGGGCGATTTCGTTGTCCTGGGAATTTTCTTTACTAGATGACGTGCACCGACGTGTGAACGGTGCTTAAACGCATATTTCCTTTACAATCAGTTCATCAAGACACGCTATTCACATATTTCACAATTAATTCATCGTATGGAAAAGAAGAACGGCTTATCGCTTAAAAGTTGTCCTATCGACGAATCACAAGTGCCACAACGAGAAAACATGAAATTTAATAACGAGTTTTCGGAATCCGTCTTAAGCTTTACGTATATATTTATAAGGAAATCGCACTTCGTATTTCTCGATGCGCAAGAGAAGTTCGAGAATTTGAATATACAGACTGGTCATAAAGTCGCTTCTCCTTTGAAAGTGAAATATCTTTGGAACGGACAAGTTTCTTTGTAACCGCCCTGTAGAATCGCACTGAGTTCGCATCGTATATCGAAACGCTTTTTTAAACACTAGAAAAATGGATTAAACTAGAGAAGATCAAGAGGTGGATAAAATCTTTTCGTTTAAAGTTACCGAAGAAAGACGATAAAGGGTAAAGGCTTGCTTATCGGATTCGCAATTTATTAAAAGAATTAGTGTATCGGTCATGAAAAGCCCATTAATAGGTTAAACACCTTGATGTCTACGACCGGTACAGTCTTCCTTAAAATCCAAATGCACACGTATATTTTTTTTATTCGGGTGTCCATTGAATATCCGATTTTTTTTTATTTAATCGATTTCAGCCACGAAAATCGGAATCGTACGGACCTGTCTCAAGAAGGAAAAAACTTTATTGTCACGACAGTTGCCACGAGAGCCGTTATAACAGTTGTGAATTTCACGAAAAATCGGTTCGCAGGACACCCGACGTCGGCAGTTTGTTTATGCGATGCTTGGAAAATTTACACCCATTAAAATTTCTTTAATTAACGATGGAACCTGCCGTGCCATTTTCTGCTTTATACATCATCGCCAGCTTCTTTCTTATTGTCCTCGTACCACGTCAATCAATTTAAATGCCGATACCTCAGACTAAGAACCAACATCGAGTACAAAGAAACGTCCATTGCTTCCGACTTCCTTCCATCGCCAGTAAGTTTTGAAAAATTAGCGAACGCGTAAAAACATCGCGAATTAATTCATCGACATAAAAATGATTGCGCTGCTTTAACGCGTTTCTGACATATGACTTCACATATTACTCGAGAACTACACGTTGTTTCAATTATGGATCGTTAAAAAAAAAAGCCTTGTGATTCCTATATCGCTGGAGTAAACGGCTCCATTAGCATTTGGTGTTACTCCCTCGTTGTAGTACGAGAAAGAAAGAACGTAGAGAAGAGAGAAAAAAAGGGTAAAATCTCGCGCTAAGTCTAATCAGTCCAATCGAGTCTTAACGAGAGAGCCAATTAAAGAACTCTTCGTTCTCGATCGATCCACGAATTAAAAGAAAAAAAAAAAATCATTCGCATTCTCATCGCAGATTTATCATGGCGCTCTATTGTTCGTCATTGAGGGACTAAACGCATTATTTTCTTTGCAAGAAATGCACTCGCGCACGCCTGCTCGTTCTCTTTGTAAAGGAGTGCGTATACGGGATGTATACCTATATATAAAGCTTTGATATCATGTACGAAGGTCGATTTCGACATGACGCGATACGCGAGGCAAAAGGTATGTATACGTCTATATGCTATATATTCTATGGTTTAGGCGAGCCTTGAGGCTTCGCGGTCTTTCAAAGGTAAAAGGGTGAATGGTTAAAACGAATAAAGAAATCGCGAGGACGCTCGCCTCTACATCGAACAAGACGCTCACAACGTTGTTTTTGAGCGTGTTAGGTGTGAACTTCATTGTTCACGAGAGAGAATGGTTTTGTCCAGTCTCAGGATAGTCCATTCTTTAGATAAGAGATATTCAACTAGCAGACGTGACACGGGAGACCGTGAAAGGCGTCACTTGATAGAGAAAGCATCGGTTGCATACGCGGACAGGTTTCGTGTGGCCGTAACGCGGTAGTGGTACGTTGTTGCTGCTACAACGACCGCAAAAAACTTTGCCGCAATTTCGGCAGTGATGCCTGCGACGCACTACGGTGAAGCCAGCTTGGCAAGCCATGCATCTTGGTGCATCGTTATCGGGTATCCAGGCTGGTGCCCTTTCTACGCACTCTTCGCCACGTTCTGTAATCGGCGATGCTGCAATTAAAACGAATATTTAGAGTGATTGATTATGACTTTTCTTTACACTAACTATAGTGGCTTTTTGACATACTTCTTTCGTTGGTCGGTGTTGTTTCATCTAGAGTTGTTTCATCGTCCTCGTCCTCCTGGGTATCACGTCGCTCGAACTCGTTCGTTCTGTCTGGTGTTCCTGATGGGGAATCATTTGGTTGACTTGGAGGTACTTCAGATTCCTCACTCTTCTCTTCAGTTTCATCTGTCGTTTGGCTGCTGTTCATGAGGAAAACGCACTTCAGAATGTTTCTCAGATCTGACGCAAAGTTTGTTTGTAACTGATCAGCCACACCGGCTATGCAAACGAAGAGTCGATGGACGAGATCCTCCGAAGATCTACGGTAATAGAAAAAAAAAGACGCATTATTGGAGATCATTTTAGAGGTAAAGAAGTAAATGTATTGCGAAAGCGAGGCGTACCGAAATTTAGCCCTTATCTGATTTCTGTTAGCAATTTCTGCTGCCTGCATGGCCAAAGCTATCTCTTCGTCGTCCTGACAGTCGCTCTGAAATTCGCTGGTCTCTGAACTGGAATCGCAGCAACTGGAGCAGCTGGAACTGGATACCAGATCGGCTCTCTGAGCTAATGACATTTCCAAACTCGATGAATGCGCTTTGGAAACTACAGCTGGATTAACTAGTCTTGTTGCTCTCTGGGAACTTCCGTCTCTACAGTTTTGTCCGCGATATGAACAGTTTTGCGCAGAGGTCGGAGAGATCAGCTCTGTCACCACCAGACCACTCTTATCAGTCCTAGGTCCCAGACCGTCATTTAATAATTCATTGGGACTTCTGGGACTAGACTTCCTTCTTCCGTGTTCCGATCTACCTACCATTCTCTCATACTTTTCTCTCTTGTCGGAATCTCTTCTCTTTATCCTAGCAATTTGTTCGGATCTCGACCTTCTGTGATCCAGAAGCTTCTTATTGTGTGATGAATTGTTTCTGTGCACCCGATGACTCAAATCAAAACGTTGACCGACACTTTGCGTAACCCGGGTGTCAAAGTGCTGAAGTCGTGGACTCGTGTGAGGACTGTGACTTCCAAAGTTAGGCATTTGCCTTGTATTCTGACTGGGATGCAAACTGGCTCCGAAACTTGACAACCTGGGATTCAGGCATCGGTCAGTGGAATTGGATCTGGAGCTCTCGGTGCTTGTAGGCACTTGGAGGTTCTGCACGCTATGGGGAATGCTATTGCGTATTTCATCGTGATCCTTACGACTTGACTTTTTATCATATTTACGCTGATGTCGTTTCCTTTGCTTCTCATCTTTTGCTCGTTTCACAGCCATCTTCTCCTGGGCATACTTTTCAATCTTGTTACCAATCTTGTCGATGCTTCGCGAGGTCGAGGGACAATTCTCGCATTTGAGATCATTCCAGAATTCCTTCCTGGACGTGGACGCGTCGATATTTAGATTCAGATTCTCCCAATTCTCGGAGTAATTGATCTGGAAGCTAGGTTGATTAGAATCACACACTGATATCTGACCATTGCCATATGCCAGACCAACAAACTCTTCGTTGGTTCCATCGAAATTCGACGATATCCTTGGAATGTTCTTTGCGGACTCTGTACTAGCGGAATTCAGTCCAGGAACCTCTATAGAACTATCCAGAGACGCTATTGTCTTTGAACTCCGAAGACTGCAGACACACGAATTTTCTGAGATATTCGAATTCTTTCTCTTGGGCGAGTTCAAATTCGAGCACGAGTAACTCGTGTTTTCTTGTTCCTCTTCCTCGTCGCAAGTTCTTTCCTCACCTTGCTCGATATCATTGGCAAAAGTTTTCTTCTCCTCGGGACTCTTATCATAGAGACTAGTATTTTCAGATGATATCACTGTACAAATCCCTGAATCTGTTTGCTCAGAAATCTCATTTTGACATTCGCCATCGAGTAGTAGATTTGACAGAGTCTTGTTCGCCTCGGAAATTAATTTTTTTGAGTCCATATCTGGCAGGGAATTTTCAATGTGAATAGTCTCGCCAGATACGTTATTCTCGTGGGAGACTTGATTTAGCAGATACTGAGTCTGAGGAATTTCAATGATGTCGGTTGAGCCAAGTATCTGGGTGATGTCTGAATTCGTATAATCCTCATCATTCTCCATGCTGCTGTTTCTGCTCTTTTCGGCGTTGCTAGAAACTCTACTCTCGGCACTATCCTGCCTTTCTATGCACTGCACTAAAGATTGCGACGAGCCAGGATCAACCGTAGAACTGCTTTGACTCACTTCCTGTTCCTGGAAGTTGCAGTGCCTCTGACAAGTCGATTCTGGTGGATCTACCAATGAAATTCTCCCACTCCTACGTTCTAATTCCTCGAGATAACGTTCTCGTTCAATTCGAATCCTCGCATCCTCGTCGAGAACAACGTCCCTACGTTCGTCATCCTGTACCACCTTAAAATGTGCGGATCGCTTTAAGTCTTCTGGCCTCGTATCTTTACCGATTCTCTCCTTTCGACGTTTTTCACGTTCCTTCAAGGACTTCCTGTCGCTCGAATGTTCCACCTTTTGATTTTCTTGATCCAATATTTGAACCGCGTCATTGGCTACCTCATCCATATTGTTCCCCGTGTTTCTTGTGACGGTATAAAAATCCACGATAAAATCCTTGCAGTTTGGATAATCAGTGTAGAAGTTATGAACAAATTCTTCCAAATCTGGTACATCCTGATAGGTAGACTTCGTAGTTTGCGTTACAGGTGCTGATGGTTCCTCGTTAGAGCACAGAAGCTTCTCCAGCATGTAGAGCTCACGATTATTTAGCGTCCAGAGTAGTTCTCTTATCTTAAGAAGGAGGGTCTGAAAGACAGAAAATAAATTCATAATGAGATTAAAATTCCCTGCAGTAATCAAAATCTTCTAATCTCTTCCTCCAGGCTTACCCTGAACGGCCTGAACATCTCGCTGAGAGTCTCGGCCGAATTGAGACACAGAGGTCCTCCAGGAGAAGCCAGCAGACCAGATACAATAGCCAAACGAGGAATGGTGAACATCAAAGCGGGTTCATAATTATCCACGTCAGCCTGATTGAGCAGCCCCCTTTCCAATGCCCTCTGTAGAGTCTCCGAGAAAAGTACGCATACGAGTTCCTGTTGTTCGTACTCCTTGGTAGATTTTACGGGTACCATGGCGCCAACGTAGCACAGTTCAAAATCAGCAAACAGTCGATCAAATATCTTCAAAGATTCAATCAGCTTCTCCAGCGATGGTTCGAGAGGGTTTTGAGTCTGAAATACGTGCTTTTACAATTGATTAATCAGTCATATCAATCAGACTTACCATAGAAAAACCTTGAGCTATCCATAAAAAGTAATTACCTTCAAATTCATTTGCCCCTTCAGAGCATGTTCCCTCAGGAGATTCCTTACAATTTCCAAGGACTTTGTCAGTGCCTTCGCCAAGGGTCTCATGGCTGAACTCTCAGCTTCTCTGTTCATAATAGAAGAACCAGCAGCCAAGCATTCAGCGCCGAACCAAAGTTGCCCTGCGAGGTTTTCCTGCATTACGTCATCCGGAAACTTGACGCGAAAATCACGATTGGCCCTGCTCTCGGGGATGAGGTCATCCATGATCTGATTGCAAATTGTCAGGACCTTGTCCTGACAATGCCTCAACTGATTCACAAGGGTCGTGCATCGTTCCGGCTCCTGACGACCGTCAAATGAGTCCAACTCGCAAGCTACCGCATTCAAGGACTCATCGGCGTAGAAAAACTGAGCCAGTAAACTCGTATCGTCCCTCTGAAAAAGAATCCATTGGAAATTAGATAAAGCTAAATGCAGTCAGTGATGACAGCGCTGGATTTACTTTCAAAATGGAAATACGAGTACACGAGCAGATCCCTGTCACATCGAACGAAGAGCAGACAATATTTTCTCGAATTCACTCAATTTACTATTAAAAACAAACATTTTCTTTTATCGTATCGTGGAAACAGCCAGCATAAACTGATATGAACTTGGCTACATAATGCAAGTGATACAAAGCTACGGACGATGCTTTATGACTTTGGGTACGATCGTTAGGCACGACTTATTTTTCTCGCACCACCCACGTACGTACAATAGGCCACACAATATCTGCGCGATTAGAATGCAGCTGTTATCAGTGAATAATAAAGTTCAGCACAATTAACGAGGGTACGATGCAACAATTAGACATTACGTAATCGATGTGTTCGATCCATCATAAATTACAGTTCCAGTCGCAATGTCTCCTTTATCCTCCACGTAGAAAGTCCGTCTGTCGTCGTGTGGTTGGTATTCATATTTCAGATACACTCCTACGTTAATTGAAATCGCTCGATGCATTGTCGTACACTCTGTACAGAGATAATATTTTCCCATTATGATTACCTTTGGGAAACTTAGATAAACGTGTGAGCATGTGGACATATGCAATATCGCAATATTCCATTCTCGCAGCCATTGTTGTACACCACGTTATATACCATTGTCATATACCACGTGGGTTTAACCGTAAGAGACCCGAGGTGTCTAGGAAGCATAAAACGCATATAGCATACTGCGCTGTTTAATACAAATTTATTTGACTTATCGTTATAAGGTTATAACGTCGACTGGAATAGTGAAGGCATTAATGTTGTGCAATGAAAATTTTTTTTTAAATATCCGCAACACCATTAACACCTTTGCGCACTATTGTACATATTTTATATCACAAGACACACACGCGTTCACGTATTCTTTCGCGATAATGTCATGCCATTAAATGTCTGGGTAAATTCTCCAAGAATCGTCCCTCCTACGAATAGGTCATGTATACAAAAGTGACGTCCGATGCAGTTAATAGCGAGAATCCCAGCTCATACAGAAACGTCATCCGGGATGTGGACAATGATACGAAACAGAAACTTAACAGGTCAATGTGCATTTCCATGAAGCTGCCGGTAGTAATTTAACAGCGAATTAATTTGCATCGAAACTATGCACCATTGGCGTACGGGAAAGGCTCTGAACGCCGTATACCAAAGTGTTACGAGAAAGGAACCATAATCCGCCATGATTCTCTTCCGCGTTATCAATAATCCAAATTGTATATCAAAGCCATCGAACAGTCGTCGGGATAGGAGGATTACGTAATGGCCGATTCGATTAACTGCATATCGATATTAACTCTCGTATCGAACGTGGATTCTCGTTGGGTTTGAAAAATCGAGAAACTCGATAGGCTCTTGGCAACGTATCGAGCCTCAAGGCACCGTGCGTTAACTCAATATCGCAAAGCGGTAACTCGATATCGTCCTTCGATGCAATTCCAAGATATTACAATCCCATGGAAATACTGGTGTCCCGTCGTAAATTTAATACGATCAGCTACGGCTGCGTTCACGTCGTTTATCGCTAGCGAGAAAGTATTTAAAAGTGTCACGTGCGTCTCGCCCTGGCAAAATTGTACGAGGAAGTTTGCCGTCTCGAGCTTCCGGTTTGATTTAGGAATTTTTCGTCACGCCGATATCTACGTGCTTCACTTTAATGCAGTAGAATGAGGATGCACCGTGTCCTCTTGGCACGGGAGCCAAAGTTTTTGTCTAGTGCCACTCTCGATAGTCAAGTACAAGGCTTATAGATCGTACACTGGTAAATACAATGTAACGAGCCAGCTACGTAGCTGGCATACATGGACAATAATGACGAAGGATGGTGGAAAATAAAAATAGAACATTCATTCATCCCCGAGCGTCACTTTTATCCAGGCTTATGGATTCTTGAGGTTAATATTTTATTTTATGAGAAAATCCCTCGATATTACGGTAAAGTGATCCGCGAAGCGACACGTTTATATTCAAGACGATTTCGTAATAGCGATCTCTGCCAGAGGATCTACGCAATCGACATGAACCGTGAAGAGTCGATCGAGCGCAGCTAAAACGTAAACTGATCGAGGAGAGGGGGAGGATGCGCGACGAAAGATAAAATGATAATTTACAAGAAGCCAAAGGAGATCAGGTACGGTCCTTCCTTTGAAGATCATTTTCTGAGAAAATAAGTCAGCTGATCGAGCACGTCAAAAAAAAATTCTAACTCGTCTTCTTCTCTCTCCCTTTAATCTCTAAAATAGAGAAAGTCAGGAAGCCCGATTTTTTCGTATACCCATCGTGTCCCTTCTCGGTGCAGACAGCGAAACACGCGGACCGTTCCTAGCGCGTGGGGAAGTGACGTCAGCGATGTTTAGAAAGTGTATCACAGATTCACGGCTGCCTGATCGCAAATCGAGGATATTTTTATTTTTAGCGTTTTCGGTACATCGAAAGATCGTGAAACGAAGCTTGATAGTGACTGCATGCGGGTCGATCATTTCGTTATCACCAATTAGTCACGGGATATCTCTTGTCTCGCTCCCCGGCAGCTGGTTAGCTTTTGGTAATGAATTGGCAAAGTAATGGAATTACCGCTTACGTCGTGTCGTAACGACTGAATACTGACGAAGCGACGTGCAAAGAGGCGACATCCGTCGTACGTAGGAAATGTGGATGCTTGAATATATATGTATATACGTATATAAGTATGCATACTTTTCAGGGAATAACAAAACAAAAACACGCTGCATCCTATCCCATTTACCGCGTCTGGATTTCGCAATTTTAGCCGGCGGCTTGGCTGCCTGTGATGTCTGTGTACATATTTCTAAATTCAAGACGATCTCCCTACGTGACAAGACGCTCGTTGGACCGACGGGTTTTAAACGTCGCGTTAAAAAGAAAAACATTTGAGAAATCGAAAGACGACGGAGAACGACTAATTTGGTATTTACGGGCAAACTTTGCGGAACTAATAAGTCGCGGAAAATTACGCAGAAGAAGCATTCTCTTTGGCGAAGTCGTTGACGAGAATTAATAAGATGCTGGTTGCTGGGAGGAGATTAAGAATGAACCATTAAAAAATATATATATATTTTGATCAAATTCCTGCGAAACGCAAAAGTCAGTAAAATCGTTAAAAGATGACAAATGAAAATGTTCACCTCGACGCATGACACAAGAAGCAAATTTCGGCGACAAACTGACGAAAAACTCGTCACTGTCGTTCTGTAGCCAATTGGCGAGCCTGCGATAACCGTGTTCAGAAAATGTCGACGCGAACACGATTCGCAAGGACAAACGTTTCTATGGACGTATAGTAAAACAAGATCGGTGATCACGTGACTGAGCACATTAATGTGGAAAGCACATGTAGTGATTGGAAGTGAAACGCATCGACCTATCGAAAGTCGAATTCCATCTATATGCATATACACATACACATAAAGCCTGGTACATACACGTGGTTATATCTGTACACACGTGAGCGTAAACAAGACATTAAGAAAAAAATAAAATGCAAAAAACAAAGTGGAAACTGCTTTCAAAAAGTGGCACGATTAACGATGCGAGTAACGGCGTCTCGCGATGACATCATGACGATAGAGACACCCTGTATATTGTCGGATGAATTAATTTTACTACGAAACCAAGTCATACGGAAGTAGCCAGTCGTATATATTTAAGTATGATATTATCGTAGCTCAATTCACCGTGGGAGTGTACGGTTGGTTCAATGTCAATCAGGAAATCTTTGTGTTGTAACAGCTTTACGTCTCACTCGCTTGATTCCAATCCCAGTATCGTTTCTTCGTAGCTTTGCTACTGATAGAATAGACCGTACGAATTGTCCTTCGTCACGTGCCAGATACGACCTCTGAAACAGCCGGCGTTCGCGATACCTTAGGAAACCCGGGGAAATCGCCCGCAGCGACGAAGAATCGGACCTCCTGAGAGACAATTGAAAAGCGGCTGTATAGACAGAAGCAGTCGATATAATGACAGTCTGACTGTTGCAGCGAAGGACACGTGAAAATAAACGTCAACCGCGATGGCAAATACGACTTTGTATTTATTTTTCAAGTACTTACGAGAAATCCGCGTCGTGATACGAGAACAGCTGTTCACACGCGTTATTAAATTGATATACGAATGAGGGAGGAATTAAAAAAAAAATATTGCCACAATCGTGCACAATAAGATGAAATTTATCTTTAGATAGATGACTTTTCACGTGCCTCGATTATCGCACGACCTATCGCCAAGAATTTGGCACGTTCACAAGCGGGGATAACGCTGCTTATTTGATAACTGACAAAGCAGACCGCGATAATTTTCGATAACGTCAATCGACCCAAATGCTGTTTATAATGTCTATTTGAATTAGCGAGTCTGATAATTTCTCGCTGCCCTGTAATTATTGGGTTTTCCTTTATCTATATTTTAAACTGCGATAATTACTCTCCTCTCATAATCACCTAGCAATTAGTAAATATTCCAGAGAGTAATAGTTCCCTTTTAATGGCGTCATATAATTTTCATGAATTCGTATCCAGCTGACGCTGTACCCAAGCTAGACATAACTTTCGTAAACAGACGCATAAATTTGCGACAGGGACGACAATGGACGCGAAGGACCCCTCTCTCCTAATGGCAAATGATATTTGAAATTTTCAACGGAATCCTGACTGCGTCTCGCATCGCTGGTATCATAATGATCTGTGTCTAGGATGACTCATGGGCTCATAGAGTCGTTGGATATATTTCTCTCCCTTCCATTCCTCCCACTCGGTCACATTTCAGAGCCTTCGCCATCAGCGGTGCATACGTACGGCTTTTTTCATCCCTCCCTTTGTCGTCGGACCCTAACCCAACGACCGTACCCGATGACCATAGAAAGTTCACGCTGTACACCCTCTATATAAATATAGTCTCTGAACCGTAACTGTTCAGATAGAGTATATGTGAAATAGTTTTATATTCAAACCACTGTATGATACATACTTTGTTCTAACCGGAAAAGGAATTTAACTTATAAGATAAAGTATGATCCACGTCTCAGAAGGTACACGACGAATGATTGTTACATTTGTGCTACCCGGTATATCATGTTAAATCGTGAAATTCAAGTAAGGTTAGAGAATGCCTCACGAAATAGCTATTTACGGTGTAATGCCGTAGGAGCGGCTGTCTGACTGACTGTATCGAACACGGTATTCATTAGTAATACGTATCGATCGAATCGATTGACATAGAGGAGATTTCTCAAAGAAGTTCGTGAAATTGTACGCTGGCTCGTGGAGAGTTTCTATCGGTGCTTTATGAGAATAGGTCTTGATGAATTTTTAATAAAGTGCTATAACTTACCTACGTAAAGCCAACGTAAGCTCTGTAAGATTGGTCTGTCACGTTAAATAAAATTTTTCAAAGAAACAAATACTTCCGATACCAAATATTTATTACTAAATGTGCAAAGTACCATCGAGGCTTTACGAAATAGGTTAAAGACCAAGAGGTCTCGTCTAGCAAGAAAGATTTCATTTTGTGTACGCTGCTGGAGCATAAATGTCTTGCTGTCACTAATTGACAGAGTTGTTAAGGTTGTTAGTACTCTGCGACAATATCTATAGAATTATTGTATTATCTATAATCATTAATGATACGTAGTTGAGTAACGATGACAACTTCACTAATGAATTTCATATCTCGCGCGCTTATTGCATGTAAAAGAAAATGGATTTTTATCGTTTTATCGTAATACGTTACGTATAGATGTACTTGGTAAAATCTTGTTGCTAACGCCACTTCTATAAGATGATAAATCCCAATGACGATGTTCGCTGTGACCTTAGTCATTTCGGAGCCTATTACACAAAACATGGATAGAATGGCACTATGGCTCTCCAGTGACTTGGCGTGGCCTCGGTTTTCGCACGACACGCTACATCCCAATAATCTCATACCTTCCTAACTCTTTTTAGCATATAATGAATAGTACTTTGTACTCTAGAGAGTACAAGGTAGATATTACTGATTATACGTGCGCGCGTCATTTCGTATGATACAGGGTTTATATATCTATAAGTGACAGCTATTTTTGGTACACCCGTTATACGGGCCAATGCACGAAGTACATGTGGATGAAGGCAGATCAGGGAACAATTAATTGGCACTCGTGTATCAGCTGATGGGACTAAATAGAAGGTTGCCGTGCGTGCAAATTTCCCTCTCTTCGATGTACGTAACGAGCAAGTCTTCTTGGCCGAACAAAGCAAGCACGAAGTCATTCGAGGCGAATGAATTACGACGGTAAACAAAACTGACTACGAGCGTCTGTTCACCATTGTTTAAATCTCGTTGCTGACTTTTTTTTGTTGCTCACACCCTTTTTTATCAGTTGATTTAAAGTTTATGAAGTCAATTAACATGGAGCGGAGCCGTGATTGCGTGAGTCGATACACCTATTTTCAGGTGCTCACCTTAGGCCTGTAGAACCATTTTCTGATGGACTCCATCGCAGGGAATTCCTGGCCTCTTATGGCTTGCGGGTCACTGCGCTTGCCACGATCCTCCTTTTGGATTCATAGCGATGCCTTTTCGTCCCTTAATGACGATCCGCACTAACAACTCGCACACAACACACGACACACCACGGCTTTCCAGCGCAAATGCACGCTAATGCAACAGCATCGAATATTCACCGAGCAGACATGCTTGAAAAACTATCCGACAGGAGTCGCGCGTCATGCAGTGACGAGCGGACAGACTGCCGGTCAGTGCGCATGCGCTCGCGCATGCGCCATTGCTATTAATGACCGTCCATTTAGCCTTGGACTTTATAGGTAGCGCATCTACTGGTGGAACTGGTAACCTCTTTAGTTCACTAATAACGCACTAGATGTCGTCTCTGTTTAATTATATTTTTTTAATTACAAACATATACAGCTGATTATCTGACATCTGCTGCATGCGAGAAAATATAATTCGAGAAGGATCAACGGATTATTAATTATAAATATCTTAATTTGACTACTTTAATTTAATTAAATTTAAGCGAAGATGTAATGTCGGTGACAGTATTTTTATAAGGCTTGGTTCAGTGAAATTTGTGGTAATAAATTTTTTTAATATATTAATCGTGAGACGCACAATCTTCACGTCTTTTTACGCAAGATTCAAATAAACGAAGTTTTTTTTTTTAAAAGAAAAGCACAAAGCATCAATTTCCCTAATGAAATCAGTACTCCTCCTCTTTCGAAATTGTATGATTATTGTTTCACCTCAGAGTTGAATGTTAATTAAATTCCACCACTCAGCGCAATTGACCGAAACTTTTTGCATGCCTCCTTTTCCCATTTATCTTACCTTGGCGAATAGTCAATTTGCCACATCTACGAAGGATACGTTTCGAAATTCACTGCCAGTACGAGTGTATGGCAGTGTCCTTGTTTACCTGCATACAATAGAGCGAGACACAAGTATACTCGAAGTACTGGCAATGAATTTAGGAAGTACTCCTAAGGTCGGTACCTAATAAGAACGACAAATGACATTCATATAGCAATATTCCTTCTAAAATGATACAATCATCATAATCTGAGATCAATACAAATAACTCATTTAAGTCGCGGAACTGCGATTAAAATATCCTTATAGAATTTTGCACGGCACCTAATAATATGACAATCATTATAAATTAAAAAATTGTAAATCCTCACGGAAGCTCAACTTCTTAAAACTAACAACAGGACGCGTCAAATTAATCAAAGACGTAACGGATCTAATAAAATTAATATTATTTAATTTTCTCAAGCACTCTAAGATATGAACATTGTAATTTTTCTTGATACAAGTAAATAAACCTCATCGTTCACCCAAGAAGGAAAAAGTGTAACTTGGTGATTTGTTCCAAATATCATCAATCAATGATCTGACAATTTATTGACAAGCACGTGGAGAACATGGCGACCGTCATAATACAAAACAATATTCCTTCTCCGAGAGCAGTCAACTTAAATAATTATAAATTACTTGCAAGCTATTTTTAGATAATCATAAGTCTCGTAAAGAATATTTTCACGAGAGTTCAAAAAATTCAGTTACAACATTCATGAGTCTCCCACTTTCTCTTATATTTTTCAAAGGCACTATATTCCATAATATTGTTTCTTTTTCCTATTAGCACTATAAGTCCTGTAACAGGCACACTGTAACTAGAAGTGCCAAAAAATACGATATTCGAAATGGCACAAACTAGAAAGACATTTTCATTTAATGACATTACAGTGGCACTTAACGAAGATTAATCTCTATAATCAGATCTCAGTTGAAAATGATGTCACATACCAACGTATTAATTACATCAATATCAGACGTAGTGTTTGGCTAACATTGACGCTAGTCAAAGGAATGTCATTAGACCGTCATTAATCGAGACTGGTAATTTCGATCGAGAAGAGTCTCGATTCTCGATCTTCAGTAACATCGTGGAGTCCAAGAGAGATAAGTGATTTTCAGGAGTGACAGGCACCAAGAGGGAGCTAAAGAGAGAGTAAGTCGACCAGCAGCAAATTATCACGTTGCTATAGTCTATGCACAATAGCACCTAATATTAATTAGAATTTGATTACAGGTCTTATTGTCCCAAGTCCATTGAGGCCAGCTAGTAAGCTACGTATTACGTACGAAACATAACAATAACGTGAACCACATACTTAAGAGGCTTGGTACCATCCCTTATGTAAGGGTAGGTACGCGTATCGTAGGGGATGCTATGCGTGGGGGTTCTCTTATAAAGGAGCCACCACAACCTCCTTGAGCATTGCATCCGCAGAATCGAAACCTGCAAGAGACAGGCCGCCCTCCTTTCCCTGATCCTGCGGAAGTCACGTATGCAAAATACCTAACGGGTTGTACAGTTTCATATTTTCGTGTCAATCGAATCCGGATACAGTGAAAATCATTTTTGAATTTTTTTTATTGGCACTTTCAAAAATATCGCGAAAGGGCATTCGCAGCTCGTTCTCACACCTTTGAACACTTCCGTTTTAAGATAAGGTAAGTACGTTAATTTTATTCAAGCTTGTATCTTCATTCTTTACAAAAAAGTTCTGTTTTGAATTTTTCCTAATTTCTTTTTCGGTAAAAAATTCCAGCGTTTTTTTTCATCGGATATCTTTTCAATGAAACCATCACTTTCTGTATTAATGAGATTATTTCCGAAATTGTGTGATCGTCAATGACTCGATTGAGATAGTTAATAATAAAAAAAAATACTAATTATCATTTTAAATCGAAATTATATTATTGTATTATTAGATATAAACACATTCTGTATCCGATAAGCACGTTTCTGAAGACTATTTAGTTAAATGATATGGTTATATAATCAATTTCAAAATTATACCTTAACCGTAATACCGTGATAAGAATAATATAAATTTTCTAAAATATTCTCGCGCATCGTTTCAGCATAGAACGAGCAATAACTCAATAAGATATAACATAGTATTTCAATGCAAATCAGGTGTGACTTAAATAAAAGTATAGCCACTTGATTTGAAGTAAAATAAGATAGTGCACAGTAAACGTCACAGGGAATATGTATTTTATATTACACAGAGTAATGGGAAACTCTATACTAGATAGTTTCTCACCAGACGTCCATGGTCGAGTGTTCCAGGAATGAAGGTATAAAAAGTGCGACATAACCAGATTTCCAGTAAAATAAAAGAACGTACATAGGCATTTTAATGCAGATATAAATATGTCTATGGTAAAACTGACCTAACCGAAGTGCCAGAGGCTACCAAAAACATACGCAGAAGACACAGTGCGTTCTTGCATTAATCATCTCACGAAGATATTGCAGCACCGGAAAGTCGTAACAATCTGTTTTACCGACAACCAGTTGAGCAGTAGATTTTCCATAGCACTCAGCGGGTAACAATATTACTATAGAAAAGCGAGCCAAATCGATAAGTTCTTTTAGTAAAATTCCTATTAGGAAGATGGCAGTAACGGCGCGCCTTTCACGTCGTTAGCATAACAGGAGATTTAATCAAGCAAATGGTGTGTAGCATTACAGTCAGTAAGAATCCCCATGACTTTTTATGACTATCGCGAGTTAATTCTGAAAAGAGCTGTAGCACTTGCAGAAAATTCACTGATATTTTTTTAAAGTCATTCAGGCAAATCTTTAAAGCTAGATTTAAAGGAGCCTTTGGAATTGCGAATTAAAATTGAGCATATGTTATCAACCATCCGTGATGTATAAAATTGCGATATACATAACTAAAGTCAATATTAATTATTAATTAACTAATTTCATAAATATTAAATTATTTACTGTCTTATCAAATATTAATTAAAATACATTTCGCGTCACGTCGTTTACATACTGCTAATAGCTAATTATACGTATATCAATAATATACGAAATAAATTACCTACAGTCATATCGGTATAATAAAAGGACATATCAGGTTTACTGATTAAATGTAAGAGCTCGTAAACTTCACGGAAAACCCCGTACTTATTTAAACTCAATTCCAGCTTACATATCAGCTCCTGCCAATATGGCGATTAATTAAAGAATCCAAAAAGAAAAGCAGGGTCGTTTTACGTCTCGTGTAAAACGTAAAGTAGATCTCCCTTAGCGAAACTTAGCGCCGTATCCCCTGGTATTTCAAAGCCGCGTGCACATTGCCAATATAGTGTGTACCGTCGGCACCAGATGCAATACGGTATCCGCAATATCGCCATTATTGGCGACGATCGTAACTCGAGACTTTCCTGTAGCAGAGAGAAGATCGGCTCGCAGGCAGAGACTCTCTGTCTATGCAACGGTGATGCTGCTCTCGTCTCTTATCCCCGAGACACTTAGTAGCACTTACTCTTATCTTAACGACCAGGGACGCGCGTAGCGCTAATGGGGCCCTTCAAATTAGCGCGGGGCGCCTTTCGAAATTTTCAGAATTTCTCGCAAGGCATATGCTCCTGTTCTGCATTACCAGACTTTGTCTAGACTCCTATATATATACATATATATATATATATGTCAAAAAGGATTTGAATATATTTAAAATCAAAAATAAAATATTTGTAATACCCATCTCGAATGGTACCCGGTATGCAATTTAGGTTTCATGATGAATAATTGTAATAAAGGAAGAGACAGTTTGTGTAACAGAATCTTGCATGAAACGGGGTTAAAATTCTTTATGGATCGTACGGGTATCGTGACTGCACGATTGAATGAGTAAATTCTTCGTAGAAATGCTCGCTGTTAAATAGCTTGCTTAGAATGGTATTCAGAATGGATGGAGCCCCATAGGCATCACGTTGCAATTTAGCTGTAATTTAAGTTGCAACGCTTTGAACGGATCGTTGATCCGACAAGTCATGCGCGACGGTTAGCCAGTCCATTGTTTTACGTTTCCGCTCGTTGCGCATCTCAGGTTAGACCAGCGTTTGTTTTTTTCCTGATCCCCACTCGTGCGCCTGGTTTGCAATTAAAATGGAAAGACAAATAAGCGGTAAGAAGAATTACTTCGAGCAGATCTGACCAGTGTATAAATACGGTACGAACGATTTGGTGGAAATTGCACAAAGTTTTTGCACGGTCTGCTTGGATTGGTTCTTGCTACTTTACCGTTAGAAGTGTCTGCTAATGTTGGCGATGAGTTAGAAGGAGAAAAGGATTTTTCATGGGCTTGGACGAATAAGAGAAAATAAAATAAAACTTTTTTTTTACATTTTTTCTCGTCACCTGAAAAGACTCTGTTTCATATCTTTGATCTTATTCACGGAAATGGGGGGGGGGGGGGGAGGGAGGTTGTAGTTCAGTCACTCAGGAAAGTGATTTTGATAAACGAACGATAAGTCTCATTACCCATGCTGCTCGTTCGCAGTTCCCTAATCACCGGAAGTAACATAACCGAAGTTGTCTCGCGAATATTAATTACCAAAAGGTGTATCACGGAGTACAGATAACGAATTTTCATGATAGAAGGTCACAGGTCAAATTCTATTTTGCCTTATGTCATTTAGTAAAATATCTCTTATCGTACCGATAATAAAATTACGAACAGCGAAGAAACAAATGAATATTAAAATTTTATTTTTATCAATTTATCATGCAATACGTTATTTTGATTATCATGACCTGACGCATTTTTTTTTTTTTAATTATATCCCAGAACGTTTAATGAGTTGATGATGGCTTTTCATTTTTTATAGAAATATGGCGTTCTACCTGTCGACCGTTTTCTTGCTATCAACTGTGGTGGCTTTTGCGACGAGTCAGACTTTCCAGTACAGCCGTGGATGGACAAATGGAAAGCGAGCTGAGAATTCCGTACTACCTGGAATTCCCAGTGCAGAATTCAAGCTCTCTGGTTCATCCATTCAAAGTTCCGGCGCTCGAATGATGGACGTGCCGACGCCCTGTCAGTTGCAGAAGCTTAAAATGTTGTTGCAGGGTAACGGAAACGAGCAGGTAAATTACGTAACAGACGTCAGACATTTTATTTCCATGAAATACCATGAAAGATGTCTGGTTTACCTAATTACCCAAAAATTAAAACTGAACCACGTGATTTCTCATATTTCAGCTCTACCTGTTACCATGTGAACTTTTGAGCGTCCCCCGTGTCTCGCTCGTGGATTTTCCCATGGGACATTTTCGACGTGGCTCCACACTGGAAAGTAACAATAACTATTGAAAATTTACATAAATCTATTTATCTCCATGACTCCCCTGTACGTTTCCCTATCTAGTGATAAAACAAGAAAAAACCTAATAAAAATGACTACAGCCTAAATTACCGAGTTCAACGACACGCGATGTTTATCTCCTGCACAAAATTACTGGACTCCTAGAAATTCCCTAGATCGAACCATAGGGGAATTCATTCTCGCGTACGTAAAACCAAACGCTTCGCGTGGTACATTGAAGTCCCCATGGAACAAGTAGATATCACCTAGTCATTAAGTTTTCATCGATTCGGCGATGCTGGTTAATTAAGTTTTCGCGGCCCTAACTGGACTCGCCCACTAGAGAACACTGGTGCCCGTTAGTTCTGATCGGATAGGGATTTCCGCTGTCAGCAGAAGATGGAGTGAAACTCTGGTCAATCGAGACACCCGTTGAATCCTAGGATTACCAGAACGTTTCGTGTATCTCGGACGATCATTCGACACTTCGATTTCCCAGGAAGCATCGTAAAGCCTTATAGAGAATTCTGAGTAAACCAGGTGCATGAAAATATATATAGATATACAGAAATACGATATATACATGTGTATACATACATATATAAAATTACAAAATCATATGTAATTTCAGCTAGTCCAATTAAAAACGCTATATCTCATCTGTATATTGTATATACATTACTCACACAGTGAATTAAGTATCGATACAGTCACTTAGATAATGACGTTCTGGTCTAACTATCGCATTGGCTAATACACTTAAAACTTAGCTGTTAATCAGAAACCAATTAGAGGGGGTATGTATGGGAGAAGGGGGTGGTGGGTTAGAAATGAGTTTAATCGCATTAAATATTAAAATGTCGTCACGAAACTATGGGGTCACCCCCTCAGGGGTACTCTTACTGTACCAGTAAGTTCTCACCCCTCCCCTTCCCCCTCCGGCCCTCCAGTATACCTACAGAAGAGAGTCTCACATCGGGATGCAGCCCCCGGGAATATTCTCCGCTTCCTATGGGGATCTGTCGTATACGTTGAACGTAATAGTACTCTTGTATGGATATAGTATATGTCAAGTATTATCCATGGACGCAGAATACACCCTACTGTTATTCCAGAGTAAAAGAGCCGTATCGTTTCATGGTATCTGTCCCTGGATACGAGGGTGAGGTGGGATTTTTCCCTCGGGATAAAAATTGTTACTGGTAAGTGATTAAAGCATAAGGCAGAGTCTTATGGGAACTGGGATGAGTTTGATTCCTCTTGTAAAAGCATGAGAAAGGAAAAATCTCACGATAAAGAGGGTAAAATAAGAAAATGAATTTTTTCGTTGATCGAGTTAAAAATTTTTTTAATTTATCATTTTTTTAGCTGAATAATTATGAAGATAATAATTTGTAATAAATTAAACAAAAATTGTGACAGGACTAAATTTCTTCAAGTTTTGAGAATAAAAAGGGAGTATGATTGATAAAAATTCAAGTAATCAAAGAGACATCGGGTACCGCTCTATTTAAGGTGTCAGTAAAACTAATCCCTCTTTGAGTCTCTTTTTCTTTTCCTTTCTTTTCTTGTCAACGTTCTTACGACAGGAATCCCGTGTCTCCCCCGTCTACCGGGTGAACTCTAATTCTATAATGTCACAGGGTTCAACTTTGAAACGAATATTATTACCAGTGATAGGAAAAGACGATGAGGACGTAGAAGTCGTTCATGATGGTGCTTGAGGGAGGGGGGAAGAAGGGGGGAAGAAGGGTGGTCGGGACTGTTCCGTATAAATACATAAATCAGGCAATCATCCTAAAAGGCGCTTGGTACAGGATCAAGAGTGCTTGTCGCGTTTTTGACCCGCCGGATATTTGTCTGTCGCACGTCATTTGTCATGCGAGGGTATAAGGCACGTGATACTCGCGACGAAAAACAGCCTGAATTTGGTAAAACTAAACCCTCGTTTTCGTATAGTGCTACGTATAATATTCACAATCGTATATATACTTTATAATAAAATCATAAGGTAATTTTATGAATATCGATTGCGAATAAAATAATTATGGATTTATACCAAGCTGAACTTTCTTTTTGTTAATAAAAAAAAATTTTCTTCTCAAATTCATGATAATTCATAAACGAATAACGGTCGATGATTTTGAGTCATCTCAAAGTACCTGAACCGGGATTGAAATTGGAAACCAATAACAATCGTAATGAGCGTCCCATTATAAGTCCTGCCAAGGAAATGAACGTTCTGTGACTGATTGTATACAGTAAAAGGTTTTGCAAATCCGTGCCAAAAAAAAACAAGACTGAAAAAGATTGTTCGATTTTGTACTTTCTTATTTCATCAGCCGAATCTTCGCTGAAGTCTATTTTAACGGGCAGTGACTATACCATTGTAATACAGGTCGTCCCACGAACCACTAACCACAAACGATCGAAACTAGAGAAACGGCAAGTTCTCACAAAAGGCATAGGACTCTTTTCTAAAGTTTACAGACAGGAAACACATAATGGTTGGTTCGCAAGAGTACGTTTTCGGAAATGCGCCTATTCAACACTCGTTAACCCATTGGAGAACGGTCGCTTCCCAGCCAATTGGTATACCACCCACATAAATGTTCGTGTATCGATCTCTTTCTATATCTGTGTACACAGATATACAGTATATACGCACAAATACAAAGTACCTACCATCGTTTCCATTGCAACGTTTATTTGACCTCGTAGCGACCCGGTTGAAGAATTTTCTCGCGGCGGATCGTTTTCGCGCGCGTGAAAACGCAATCACAATAAATTTCATGGGGTCGTGTAAATATCCGAAACGGCGCCACGCGCGACTGCTACTCGAAAAGCTCATGATTTTGTAAACGTGGTTTGCGCGTGCACGCCTAGATATATTTCTAGATGTCCATAGTATATGGTGTCTATACCTTATATGGATATGTTATCTAGTGTACCAGTATATCTGCATAGCGATATACGTTTCAAAGGGGGGAAACGAGATAATTGTCGAGACATAGCCAGAAGAGCGTTAGAGCAGAGCAGAGAGAAAGTAATATTGAATTAGTTTTTAATTCGAGATGCCACCACCGCCCCTGCAGGTTTCACGTGGTAGGGAGCACGTGTTGGTACGTGGGTGAACAGGGCAGAAGCATAAAGGGACTGATGTAGGATCGAGCATTAATTCCAAGGGCGTGTGCCACGGCGTCTGTTATATCGACTAGAAGGGGAGAAAACTCGAACAAGTTTATCGAGTAAGAAATGAGCGAAGTTGCTTAATTGTCTATTTGATAGGTTGGCCAATCGTTAAGTTTCACCACAGCCGAATCTAGAAACAAATCGTGACGCATTCAGAAGTTCCTTCCGAGTCCTACAGGTATAACAATTTTTCAGTGTGAACCTGCCCAAGTCATTCGAACTTAAACTGTGTTTCTTTGTAGGCCTGCTTGTGTGTTGGCTATGGGTACCTATAATGACAGCGGGTAGTCTATTTACGTTAAGAACTAGAAAAACCACAGGGAGGTCTTCCTGGCAAGATTACAGGGCGCCGACGCGTCGTGACGCTTGGCCGTCTAAAATGTTACGAGACACAGATAGCACCTCTACAATGGAATTTCACGGGTAAGTCATTTACATTGGACGGACGTCTCGAATGTTACGAGTGAAAGAATTGAGATTAATCTTTACTTTGTTATACGATTTTCCTTTTCAATTCTATCCTGGACCGTTTCGTCCTTGCGGCGCTAACGACTGGCTAAATCTTGGTTCATTCGCAAGTTCCCAGTCGCGTTAACCTCAGTGGGCAATCATTTTTTACAGGGTTAAGGATTACGGCTCAGGTGGTCCTGGAGCGATGAGTATCTTCAGGACGAACTTAGACTCCTGGAAAAGGACGAAGCATCCCCAGAGGCCGGCAGTTGTGTCCCCAAATAATTGGGCAGGACGGCGCGTCGTGTCTTCTCTGCAATTATAGGCAGTAAACGCAGCCACATCCTGTCCAAGGAGGTCCAAGTAGTCCCTGCTGGAAGTCAGGACTGTTTCGAGGGAATAAAACAATTAGGGGATTCGAAAAAAACCAGCATCCTTGCACGACCGCTATTAAGGACCGATCTGACGGAAGATCCTCCATTTCAGTCCTGCCGTTGATTTGCGATTATACTTGGGCCCCGTTTCAACAGCTACCTTCGGCCACCTTGATACTTCATACTTGTTCTGAATTTACTGGTCCCCCTCCCTCTCTCTCTCTCTCTTTCTCTCTCTCTCTCTCTCCCATTACCAATCAGACATATCCTCTCAGAATACATATCTACTCGTATCACATCAGGAATTACTTAACTTCATTGAGCGTGACTCTCTGCGGGAAGTCATGAATTTTGCAATACAGACTTATCTGAGCAGCTTTGCGAATTTATTTTGCGTGACACACTAATCAATTTATTAATCACAGCTGGAACGACGCAGAAAGTAAAAGTACACTGTGCCAGCGTTTCTAATATATACAGCAGTTTTATTTGAAAGGGAAATAATATATTGACTCTCGAAGGGAAATTAATAATTGAAAGAAAAATAGAAAAATCATTCCTATGTAACTGCCAGTGTTTGACATCATTTCGAGTAAATAATAAAAGTAATGCATTGCCTAAGGCTTAGTAGAATGGCAGTGCGACTTTTCAATTGCCAATGCGTATTGCACGTGTGCCAGTATAAACCACTGTTTAACTCGTTATAAATAATTTGTTGCGTGTGTCACGTTGCTCGTGATCATACGTAATACCTGTATGATATAGTTCAATTGCTTTGATGACTGTATAGTAACATATATGTATATCTGTCAATGGAAATTGTAGGATCTGATTATGCGGGAGACTTATTCAAACTGAAAATATGAGAACAGTCATGCCTCTGAAGTGAGATAAGAGATTATAGTTATTTGTAGAGAAAGAGGAAATATGTTTTTTCTTTTTTTTTTTTTTAGTGCATTTAGTGACTGCATGCGGTATCGGAATGAATCCGTTACTATGCATTTCAGTTTCCTTTATATACAACATTACACATAGGTACATAACATCACATAGCTTGCTATATTCAAATACGTACGATTAATCTTAATCTAAAATATAATCGCCATGACGCTCGATAACGATATCCATGATAATACTACTGTAATAAACTGCGCGTATTATTTAATAAATATATACAAGATATGCCTGCACACGTCACGATGACTTTCGCACACCCGTAAAAGCAAAACAAGTACAAGTGTCCATATCGTACAAGTTCTATTATCGATCCTATCCCTATATACAAAGATATGTCACGCAGTTTTTGTCACTGTTCATTTTGAAAATTTATTTCTCTCGATTGATTGGGGGGGGGGGGGGGGGGGGGGGGGGGGGGGGGGGGGGGGGGGGGGGGGGGGGGGGGGGGGGGGGGGGGGGGGG
>JASANN010000252.1:1866480-1978380 GCA_031762395.1 Calameuta pygmaea
GGGTTTTTTTTGCCCCCCCCCCCCCCCCCCCAAGAAAATAAAATAAAAAGGAATCATAGCCAGCAGTCTCAGAAAGTGATATCCAAAACCCATAAGGAAGTTTCTCATATCTTAAAATATGTACATATGCATGTGTGACTCAAAGTACTTTCACAGTCAATTTTAAACGAATTTCAAATTCGGTTTTTTAAACTTATAATGCAACCATCGACGGTTACGTATAGCTCGTAGCTTAATGTTTCTCTTTATATTATCTTTTACTATATTCAGCAAATCGGTTCAGCAAGAGGCTGCGGCGGTCCGTATGGCGAGGCCCATTGTGCCACGGGATGTCCCATAGGTGGTGGCGCCTGTTGACTTTCTAAATTGGGCCCTCCGGCCCCTGACCCATGGGTCGTCACTGTTGTGGGATATCCGACCTTTCCTAACGCTTCAGCCTGCAACGACAGCATCAAACGATTCGCTGCTTGTCTTTCGGCTTCTCTTTCTTCCGCTGTCTGTCTCCTGAAAAGAAAAATTATAATTAATTACACATATGACGTATGTAAGAAAAGTAAACAAAAATCAAATCTTAGGTTCTGTCGAAAAAAAAATAAATATTCAAGTGATTTGACTTCCCCCTTATTTATGTATATTATATATTGAACTAGGATACTTTGGTTAGAGTAAGATATATAATGAAGTAGACGAAATAATAATAAGTTACATCTGTCAAATTATACCCAAGTATTACAGACATAGTTCTGCAAATACCATCAAATAATGCAAGATCCTATCTTTTTCTTTGGTTATCCGTTTAGCCTTACCCGTAAGAGCCAAGCGTGTACGACGGAGTCCAGGAAGAGGCTGTGGTAAGCAGGGTTAGTTCATGGGGATGAGGGTTGAAGTGAGTGGCGTTGTTGGGGCGGAAAACAGAAGACAAACGTAATAAAGATAATTCGATTCCTGACAGTGGTGGCGTGGGGTAGGACGGAGAGGAGAAGGAAAAGGGTGTCTGTTTTCTAGCGCTAAGTCTATTAAGGAGCCACAAAATGGCCGACCTGTTGGTAAGCCGACGGCTACGCGCTCCGGAGAACTGGCAAATAAAAACTGTACTGTTCCACGTTGTCATTGCATTAAAGAATCGTAGAAACGAGCTCAAACTTTAACAAACTCTCCGTCATTGTTTTAGTACTTGGAGTGTCGCCCAGTATTAATAAAATATGACTATGACAAGTTTCATGTTTAGCGAAAATTTTCGTAAATACTATACTAGCTATATCGATGAGTTAGTACCAGCCGACTTAGTCACAAAGCAGCTAGCTATTTTACCTTATCATTAAAACTGAAAAGACGGCGGCAAAACATTTGTAGCTGTAACGTACAGCGCGTTTGGTAATGTACAAAGTAGGGACACGTTACTCGATAGCAAATCGACCACGAAAATGTCTGCCAGTCACAAATCGTTGGGCCAGGTAGAATATTGAGGAAACAAAAATTGACCCAAGTCGAATATAATAGGAGTGCACATATCGTCTAAAAGAGTGACAGCAAAGGCGGATAGTGAATGGATAACGCGTTTTCTGGAAAACAAGTAACCACAAGATACAAATACAAAATATCTACACAGTAACATAATGTTTTGCGAGCAAAAGACCGTTCATAGTCACAGACCCTTTCACGAAGGCGATACCATCTGTAAAGCAGACATTTACGACGTCCCGTTAAAATATTTCCCTTGTTCAGAGAAAACGGTGGAAAGTGCCTGGGAGAGAAGTGAAAAGTAAGAAAAAAAGGAGGAACAACAGCGAAGTCCAAAGTATAACGGGTGATTGGTAAATTCTAAAAGGGTAAAGATGCATCCGAATGCCAGCTCGAATTCATGGACAAGGATGCTCTTCAATAAAGAACAGTTGGTCCCGATAAGGTGTGCTACACTTGAACTTAAAAGTTATTCAGGCCGAGAGGCGCCAGCCGGGGGCCCACCGCCAATCAGCGACAGGACTACGAGCCACGAAAACACCGTCGTTCCATTAGAGTTAATCTTGGGTCCTCGGTAATTAAACGGTTTCGATGTACCTTTGTTTATCTCCATTCGATGCCTCCTCCTTTAGTGCCAGACTGAGTTTGGGCCCGTTCTCGGTAGCCGTGTACTATTTTATGTTTTATTCAAATGCACCCCGCGCCACGAACAACGGGCCCATTATGATGGATCGGGCCTACGGCCACTTGGTCCGATCGCGGTCCCATGTTGCCTCGACTGTTACAGTGAATATTTCTTTGGCCTCGGTGATGAGGCCCACTTGGAATACCAGGGAAGGACAATTTTCGAAGCGATTTCAAGGCGTTTTCCAGGAGCGATCATTAGGCCCAAAACTGGTTCTACCGTTTCTCTATCCTATAAAGACCAGTGGCCCACGTTAACGTGTCTCTTATTCGGGAAACAGAAATCGGGCCTGTTTGGGCTATACCCTTAATCATAAGCGACAATCCGATTGATTTATGTGATGCCCCAACTGAAATACGTTCGAATCAAAAATTGATCGAGTTTTATTCTCTTCGCTCCTTCATTCTATTAAAAATACCCTCTAATCATGAAAAAAACAATCTTTAACGAATACTCACACGTTATCGACAAAACGAATGTTATTAGCCATAGACCTATATTACTTTAATAATTAGTAATTTACAGTAATCACTTTTATCGTAGAACGACGATACCCTCTGAATATCACTACGAATTTATACCATTTGCTTCTCGTGTTCAGCGTCGAAGCTCTTTCAGGCCTGAATTCCATTCGAGTGAACTCGACATAGCAGGAACAACTGTTACGCCATTGGGACAGTGACAGGGAAGCCTACGCCCTTGCAAGTAATTAACGCGGTTAGTAATTAATAATTGAGGGCGCTGTGCCGATTACATTTTGCAACCCTGGCACAAGCACCCCCTATTCGCCGTCCAGTGTAACCATATTCAACCAACCTGGGACACATTACCCTTATCATTATGCGAGTACGATTCGGCACGAAATATCGGCTATATCAGACGCGTTTCAGGACATTCGTTAAACCATCTCAAAATCTCATTGAGTCCCTATACATATATATCCTGGTCCATAATCTAACGTAAATAATCATTTCTGATATATTTCTTGGTTAAATTCTATATTATTCTATACGTTAGATATATTGAGGTTCTTTAGTTCTTTAGAAAATTTGTCATAAGGTATAATTACATTGCTGGATTAATCGTAGAAAAATTACGTTCCCATATCAGGCATCCCATGTATTCTTTTGATTTCCATAACTGAAATATATCAAAATGCCAGCTGGGACAAATTTTCGTTAAGCTAAGTATATTTTATAAATTTTATTGCTTCAGAAACCCAACTTAAATGCCAGTTGCAAAAGCCACGTACGATTCCAATTACCTGTCAATATTATCGTATGTACATAATTCATGTCAAATATCATTTTTAACGTTACGAGTGTGAGTATTAAAAAATTCCGCTAATATTCATAACTTTCTCTAATAATTCAACGAATATCTCAAAGCAATTAATAATCATCCATTAAAACAACTTTTACTAATTAAAGGTAAACGGGTGACCTTGCCCACGCATTACTCATATGTTTCAAGTCCAATTAACATACAGCCTTAATGGTCAATGAGACATGTACAATTATCTATGATAGTGTTCCCAATTGGTTAATTAAATTCTTGATATATGCGGAAAAATGAATTTACAACCGGTAAAATAAAATTTCGAAAAAAATTTTTGCAAAATATCTCGTGATCCGTACACCGCACGCATATGTATAATATATTCGATGAATCTTTCGGAAAATTGAAATTTATAAAATATTGCACGACACCAGACTTATCTTCCTTCCAGTCCGACCTGTAGGCATATGACTTTCTTGCATACGTAAAGATACACGTATGTCGACACATGTGGAAAATGTAGTAACGCAATTACGCGATCACTTTACAATTTACGCGAGTAGCTGGAATATGAGTAACCGCGATGGCCGCCGCTCGGAATGAGAATTTCAGCGATTATCCTCGATTTTCTAACGTCGCTATTTTACTTAGAAATGAAACGCAATGCAGGTTTAGGTATGTAGCAAACTGTCTAGGGGGGGGGGGGGGGTCCCAATCAGCTTGAAACGTTACCGATAAACATATGTATTTACGGGTACGATAAAACATAGTTACGTATGAATTCTTTAAACGGAACCTATATCGAGACCGAGGTCAAAGTTCACTAGATCGAAAAGACTCGAGCACGACAGATTCGAATGTTTGACAGTTTAAAAGCCAAGGAGCTCGGAGCATCTGGGGAGGGGGGGGGGGTGAGAATCATAGGAGGGTGGACAGAAGGGTATATCAGGGATCGCAGAGACTACATTATGTACACGACAGGGCTAAGCTGTTAGCTAGTTGAATTATTAAAGAACCTATCTCATCTACATGCGAAATCATCTCGTTATCTCAGGTTGCAGATGCGGCTTACTTTACCACGGATGATAAAAATAGGTGAGACCCTTCAAAAATTCACATTCACCCTAATACCTGTGAGGTTATTAATTAGGTTCGTAGCCAACAAGGAAAAAAAAATATTTTTTGTCTTCACTTAAAGCTATGAGTCGACGTTAAAAAAAATACCGCGTGATACAAAAGTACTACTGATTTTTTTTCAGTAGGTACCACCCCCTACTCCTTGAAAAAAAATCGCTACGAAAGAATTTCTGATCAAGACAGCTGGTGGTGTATTTAATATATTGTTGGTTCTCACGACAGATAAAATCTGTGAAAACACAAGTAAGGGTAGCGAAGGGGAAAGATCGTGTATCGAGTGAAGGGGTTAATTGTACAAGATGATTAACCACACGCTTTGCGGGTTACAGCTGTAGATAATTTTTTTTTAACGTAATTGTGATTAAAAAATTTTTTTTCTCAATTACTCAATACGTGTCTACACGAATGCATAGGTCAGAATGATACTGTCGCATGTACCTGCGCGTGACGTTGGCTACATCGTTTCAACGTTTTTACCTCTTTATCGTAGAATTTTCAAAGATCCAAGGACTCATGTCTTAGCAATTCCGATGAACCTAAAGAAGCCCCTAACTGTTAAAAGATATCCTTTAAGAATGTCGTCCCGTCACAGTCTCGCCGCGAGGACGCCCATGGTATCAAGTCCCGCGCTACGAAACGGGCTCCTTTTTATCTAAATTACGTGTTTTCGTCCTTCGTTATCTTGAAGAGGCTCCATAGATTCGACTCCCAATACGCCTATAGATATATGCGCCAAGAGACGTGGCTAAGCCACTTTTAACATTCCAAGCGCAGTTCCTAACTCGTTTTCCTTGTCGTTTCGTCTCGAAATTCAAAAGTTTCAGATTATCGTGTCGCGACGTCGTTTTACAGGAATTTTAAAAAATATATATTTTTACAATATACACACCCCATTCGGCAAACGAAACATCACACGCAATTATATGGTTACTTTGTATGTGCCTCTAGTATGTAATATATATAGTTTATTGAGCCTAAACTAACCTCCATTTCGTCCGTCTGTTCTGGAACCACGTTTTCACCTGAGCATCTGTCATCTTCAAAGACTTCGCCAGTGCTGCCCTCTCGGCCGAAGCTAAGTACTTCTGCTTGTGAAATCGTTTCTCCAGTTCGGCGATCTGCAACCTGGTGAAGCTTGTTCTTGGTTTCTTCCTTTTGGGGGGCGTTCTGTTCTGGTACGGATGTCCGATTCTTCTCGGAAAAGCACCTGCCACTGTATCAAAAAATTTGTATTTAATTAATTGACCGTAAAAATTAATAACGCGAATGCACGAATAGAATATACAGAGAATCGGAATACGCAAATAATAAAAATTATTAATTAAATTCACTTTCGTAACCACGATCAATTTTACATTGTACAATAACCATGCTGTACCGATGTTATATGAAAGTTAAAAAAATTCCAGACACAAAACATAACAACACGTGATAAATTATATTGCTACGCTAGACACGTTAAAATATGCTGATTCTTATGTAAATCTTCATCAGTCAGAAAACGCTTTTAATATCCGGCTGGTCCGAAGAAGCAGTCCAGGAACTACGTACGAGCACGTCATACGTAAATCACCAGAGGAATTGAACGAAAATAGAAATCAAGTGTAAGATTAATGTTAAGCATCGCAGGTACAACTTAAAGCCAGATATCGTATTCAGAATCGAAGGGGGTGTGCGCTTTGCCCTTTTATCCCTCAGTGACAGGTCAAATTGGAGTTCATTCGTAGTGACACGGGGGTTAGGGAAAAAGCGCAGCTTACGTGTATACGCTTTGGTGCGATACCAAAGTGAGGTTAAAAGTTCGGGGCAGAAAATTCCTCGAGCGCATAGGGTGAGTCGCGAACAATTTGAGAATTTTCGACAGACACTTGTCTGTATAGAAATTCGTGTAGAACCAGCTGGCAAGTGTATACATACATATAATATATTATACATGGGTCAATGAAATTTCTTTATAAAAATAAAAAAAAACAATACAGCGAATACTAATAACATCGAATTAGATGTCAGTTCAAATACAGAGGATTGTACTGAAATTTTTATGGGGATGAAACTTGACGGGTAACAGCTCCCATAGTTGGTTCAAAAGCAGCGAATCATCGTAAAAGGGTAAAGGGCCATCAGGCGAATATTACCCATTATGGATTTCCCTCTTCCTTTCTATTGCTCCCACCCCCTCTCTTCCTCTCTCTTACTATCTTGTCTATACACATCCTCTCTCTCTCTCTCTCTCTCTCTCTCTCTCTCTCTCCCATAATTCTCCTGCGTCTTGCAGTTCTCTTTCTCTCCTGGCATTAGACTAACACTCCTTCCCCCCCTTCTTCCCGCCACATCCCTCACCCAAAGCGAAACCCTTGCGTCACTCGCTTATTAGGACGATAATCGCGTACCAGCCATTATACCCGTTAAATTATCATGCTCGTAACACTATTTGCCGGCCTCTTGTAATTCACTGGTAATTACTTTCGCAGAACCGGATGCACGCCCAATAGCTAGAGACCGAACGGCCATTGCCAGTCTAACGGAGATGAGATTCTTTTTTTTTTTAATTTAAAATTGAAAAGTCTCTTTGTCCTGATAAGGAACAGAATAGTAGCCTTTGAACTTTGACTTTTCTTATTGAAAAGTCTAACGTATCCATTCGAGTAATGAAAATGTATATTGGAATATATCGGTATAATATATTTATATCAGTGACCTATGACCTTCCGAAAGAATATCATTGGATCTCTATTGTAATAAATAAATCAATTCGATTTCCCTGTCTCTTGATGATCCCACTTGATCCTTGGGGTATCTGATAATATATGCTACAGGTGCAGTTTGCTAATCCGTGCACTTGTAAAATTTCCCATTAAACATTAACACTTTGCACGAAGTGCAATGTAACTTGACGCGAGTCTCAGGGCAAATAACACTGAGAACTATAAACGTAGTGTAGTACCGCGTCAAGAGCCATAGGAATAACTGTACAGTAAACGCTGCTCATTTTGTCGGTCTGTATTGTCTGGCCTATTTGATCGTTCGTAGAGACGTTGGCGCGTCTAACGACGATCTGCCGACGATAAGTTCTCCAGGAGATGAACGTGACATCGGTGAAAAAAAAGCAGTCGTTACCAAAATGGCATCGTGTAAATAGGGCTAGAAGATGCATCAGACAGTGTAAGTTTTTACGGCCAATGTTTTCACTCAGTTAAAAGGACAGACGAGTCTGCCAAGGGTAATTTTGCATTTCCACCTAGTCTTAGTATACCTTTTCAAAAAAGACATATAATTTTCAAAGCTAACGATAACACCGTTATACTCGTTAGTAAGTGGTAAGGCACTCTGCAAATGTCTAATACTACAGCCATCTCAGGATTATATAACAGCGTTGTAAAAAATAGATATAAGTTGACAAAGAAAAATTTTCAAAATATACGAAAATAAAAATTCGGTGAATCTGCTACACGAATGGGGAATCCGATAACGAAGGAAAGAGTGGGGGAGGGGGGGGGTGAAAGGGGAAACTTCGTCGGAAAGGAGTAAAACGCGAACGGTTCTCTGAATAAGTTAAAAGGACACTGGTGAGCATTCGAATCTCCCCGAAAAGCTCGAAGTAGACTCGACTGATAAGAGAAGAGGGAAGGTTGACTACAGTAGGAAGTAGAAAGAGCGTGTCAACGAAAGTCGTCTGGAGTCCCAAGAATGGAATCAGAAAGGATCGAGGTAATTCTGAATAAAACAGAGGACATTGGATCGACTAGTAAGAACCAGAGAAGACGAAATGGATAAAGTGTCGGAGGAGAGGAAAATACGATCGACTCCTCTCGATAGAAAGTGTAGGTTAAACGAGTGAGTGAGTGAGCGAGAGAGAGAGAGAGAGAGAGAGAGAGAGAGAGAGAGAGAGATAGAATAAGTAGACAGGCCAGAAAGTGACAGTAGGAGATAGAGCACGTTATATAATACACAAGAATATAGAGGAAGAAGGAAAAAGGTAGAAAGACAAAAGACAGAAGATAGCATCTGCATGGCTGGTGGTAGGGTTGCGGGGGTGGTCGTAAAAACAAGATGGCGTCGCTCGCCGCAAAATGGCCGGCATAAATAAACGAGCCCGTGCGCCAGGGACCGCGAGAGCCGCGGGGGCGTCGGGACGGCAAAGTTTTGTCCCTTGGGTAAGTTCTTCCCCACGCGAAATCTCCCGGCCAGGACTTTAAAGGGCTGCTGCTCGTGAATTGAGAGCCCGCAGAGTACTGGCCCTGCGTACATCATCAGGAGGTCTGTCTTATACGAGGGAGTAAGTGAAGGACTATAGGTGGAGTCTATAGGTTATGTTCGTGTTAACCTCTGGGTTGTGGCGGACGATGGGAATAGGTGTGTAAATAAAATGCCTGTAAGAAGCGAAGGAGAAATCACGACGAAACGATATACCCAATGTAATGGACGTAACGGTTACCGATAATGCCGATTGCTGGTCTTTGGTTTAACTTTATAGTTGAGGTGCGACTCCAACCGTCCGTACGATTAAATTTTATGCTTGCGAAATGGGAAGTTTGTATTACTGGTAAGCGGTCGAGCGAACTTTTGCTGTAACGAAAATTCATTTAAGTGACGACCCTTCGTGGTAGCTCACATAATTGTATCTTATGTGTTATTTAGTTTTAGTACTGTATATATATATACATATATATATGTATATATATATATAAACATGATTTTGATTAGGTTAGATCCAGGTTTCATCTTCTACTCTGACCCAGTGAGCTTGAGACATAACCTTTGTTGGCTTTTCAAACCTGGTGAGTCAGGTTAGAATGATTTGATGATGCAACTAAGCGCGCTGTCAGCGACTAGAGAAAGTCATTATTGTGCCGCGCACGTTCAGTACGGTAATGGAGTTTGCGGCCTTCAAAGTAAATTGTTTTCTGCAAGGATTCCGCGGTACCGCGCGATGCGTCCGGACGCCGCTTCACTTACGCGAAACCTTCCACGAAAGGACGTCGAATGGACGTCGTGAGTACTTTGCTCAAATTCATTCCGACGTCGTACCATAAATTTTTTTTTTTTTTTTTTTTAACAAAGTCATTCGCAGTATCGTCTATCCAGGTGTGTACGTTACGTACTAAAAATTCCTCTGTGCCAATGTATATTAAATTCACGATAAACAAAGATTACACGGCTGCTTTACAATTGAGCGGCATTGGCTTTTATATCAATATATACATATATACCTTTCCATATTAGGCTTTCTTACGGGAATCACGGAAATGACCATGTACTTCTTCAGTACGTCCTATATATAAGATGACCGTATATGGCAAACGTAAATGGCCTATAGGCACGTATACTGGCAGCACCCTAGCACTAGATATGTAATTTCAACGCAATGTTATCCGCCACTGAATCTTTACGAGAGGACTACCTATAAGAACTACTCAACCTTATATGTACGTGTAGCACGACCCAACGCCAATATACACACAGTGTAATTGAACCAACGTATAGCAGACAGTTAAAGAGCTTTAAACGGGTTCGTGGAAAACGTATTCTGTTCTATAAAATTACACAAGGCTACACTCTCTCACTCTCTCTCTCTCTCTCTCTCTCTCTCCCTATCCCCTCCTTTGCCCCCTCCCTTCCTTCCAGTCAGACCAGGACAGCATCTTCACCGAGAAGACCGTGTACATTATCACCAGCCCCTACACTTTTAACCCTGATAATTAGGGACTTGGGTGTCAGTGCTCTAACCCCTCAATTGCACTTAACTTTAAAAGTGCCCTTACTGCAAGAAACATTTCAGCCCTATTGCAAGTGCATCTTTCTTCTGATAAAGCTATAGAATTTTCGAATGGATAATTTTTCGTTTACTATTTCACCCCTGAGCGTACGATTTGCAGGTGGTGGTTTAAAAAGTTTTCGTGCAAGCAAGTATAGAGCTGTGAGCTTTTTTGATGATCACGTCATGGTAAATTTGTGATTCTGGGATATGTACAATCCCATAGAGGTGTAAGAGGGGTGGGTGTACGTCGAACGATGGGAGAAAAAATGTCGAACGCATCTCGTTTGTCTAAAAGTTTCTCGGCCGCAGCAAAGTCGCAGGGCGGTTTACTTGCGAGTTAAGCTCGATCGGAAAAAATACGAGACTCGAGAGCCGCGATCATTTCTCAAACTCCATAACTTGATATAAGCCAACCCCTCCTACCAGCGTACAACGTATCTACCACCCTTAAGTCAACTCGACTCGGGTGCTCGAAGCAGCAGTGGCCTACATTATCGATATTACGAGGCGTCGATAAAAAATCGCATAAAATTAAACAAACCCCACGTGCTCCCGATAAAACTTATGGTTCCCGCCCTCGTGAGTTATCCCGGGCCAGGGTTTCTCAACTTGGTACTCGGTTATCACTGGTTTCACATGTATTTCGCTGATCTCCCTATCGAGCTTAAATCCTTTTTTTGAGGTTATCCTACTCGGAGTATGCCGACACCTGAATCTCCTTTTTTTCTCTCGATGCTCTACAGTATTTTTTTTACACGCTCTTTCGTAAGTTTCCTTATCTTCTCGGTTTAAAGTTTTATAGAATTTTTTTAACTATAGACCTCACACTCGTATCTGATTACCGCGAACGAACTCCAATGGAATATTCATACGTCGTGTTGTAACGTTAAACGTGATCGAGTACCACCGAAGAGAAGATAATTCTCCATTGGCGTTTTAAGAGGTGACTCGAAGCCCCGTTTCGCATCTCATTTAAAATATTACCGAATCTACTGTATTATTCAGACATTTTTTTTCCCCTTACCTTACGGCAACGTATTTACGAAATATGTGCTAGCACCAAGCAAGATGTTCGTGTAGCGTGACGCTTATAGGTTCGTACGTGAAAGTATATTGATATATATACATATATATTTGCGAAATTGAATATCGATGAAGAGTCAAGCGACCGGTAATTACATGGGAGCTATAAAAAATTGTCGATGCGATATAAGAAAAGTGACGTGTGTCAAATCCCTTTAAATTCACAGGACATACCTGATTAGGAATAAAGATAGAAAATTTAAGAACTTGTATCCCGATCCTAACGGGTGTCTAGATAATTCACGACGTAACGCCAAGTGTCATGAAGTTACTAAAGTATGTACTGGGGATACTTGAATACTGTAACGATTTGGTAGTGCGATCAGTGCAAATTCGTCCTGACGTCCGAACGACCCTGGCGCAAATCCTACGATTTCTCTGGAGACTTCGGAAAAAAAAAAAAAATGGTGAATAATATGCGTAAACCCCAAAAGTTTCCCGGAAATAGTATTGTCCTGGTATCGAGTGGATGAACCAACGTATAACAGAATTTCAAGACGAGGCAATAATTTCGCTGGGTCACTTCTTCGAAACCCTAGAGACATTTCTACTGGCAATTTACAGATTTCTCATGCCTTACGTTACGTTCGCGTTTTTCTTCTTCTATATACATACAAACCGATACGTGTCTCATAAGAAATGACGAGGAATAAAAAAAAGTGAATCGTATCCCATAAAAAATAATTTCATATCAATACCAAAATATGACATATAGATCGAATTTACATTGAACGTTAATACGATATCCGTATAGTATATTTCAACAAAAATTAATTTGCATAGAAGCAACCTTCGTCTGGCTTCAATCCGATAGCAAATTACGCATAATACACAGAGACACGAAACTTTATAACCATCGGATACCCAGTTAGATCGACGCGTGTCGTCGCCACGCACAAGTATCAAGAATACAAAATATAAAAATGTCCAACAAGCCGACCGCGTGTAATCTAAAGATACACGAATTTCACGTTATTACGATAAAGAAATGATAATACCAATTAAGTGAAAATTCCATACGTAAACTTTCTTAGGTAACCATTAAAAGGATAACTCGATACCAATTCCAAACGGGATTCGTGAAAACTTTCGACATCTTGAACTGATTCGATTCGGTAAATATTCTACATATCGGGATATGTATTCTCGAAGGAATCATGGATTTATCCGTAAGGCCGTGGTACCATCCAATCGGTTGAGTGGTCCCAGTGAAATTTTCTTAAAAGGCGTTTGAGATCCAACTGGTACTTCGATACCTGTGTTACAAGGTACACACTGTATATACGTATACTTATATAACTAGACTGAAAATGATTTATGCTTAATACACATACGACATGACCAGATCGACAATGACGATACCGATACTCCGATCTAGATCTGAGGTCATCATTACAGTCAGAGACGCAAGAAGGATCTAGGCCACTCCTGGACTCATTCAAGGTGAATGGCTGGCTGGTTCTGCCAGCAGGATAAGGGGGAGGCTGGAAGCACGTAATTGTCTGGAGCAAAATTAAACTGAAGTCACGTTAATTATGTAACTCTCCACTCTCTGGTTCCGCGCATGGCTTATTCCGTAACCGGTAGGGTGATGATGGACGAGCTCAGCCGACCTTACGGCTGCCAACCTCGAGCAGCGAAATCCCTAACTCAACGTTAACTTGATCAGTCAACCCCCTTCCTCCCCCTCACTGTACACCGTTGCCCGGCACTAATCTGCCTCTGGATTAATTACTAGGTAATACCGCGTTGAATAATTATTGCCGTGAAAGCCGCCCATATTAGCAGCCGCACGATCCCGCGGAGCAATGGTATGATATGAGTACCGGAAGTGCTTGATACGGATCCAGATGATACATAATCGATCATTATTATTTTTTCCAATACACGCAGATCAATAATTCATTGTGGTTTTCTAGAATTCTCAAATATTTATACTATATTATTTACATCATTTATTTACACCGTTCTCACCCCTTTACCTTTTTTTTCTTACGCCTGCAACAATCGATGACTGTTCGATCCATTATTGGCCTACTTTTTATACGTTTCATCTTCCGCGAATTGCATTTCCGTTCGAGCTTCGAAGAGAACAACGTGCGACGTAAAAGTTCTAACGTTAACCAGCATTTATTTACCTGTAGACACAATGTCAATTTTTCCCAGTGGATTTCGAGAAATGAAATGCATTGAGCTAATAACACGTCGTACGTAAAGAGCAACGAGTATAATTTATATGAATACCGAGAAACGCTTTCACAGTCCCGAGTCTTTTCATCCATCTTTACAGTGGAACAGGAGGTACGTATAACGCGTATACATACAGTGCATACAGAGATACGATTTTACCTGAATTGGTACAAAAAGTCTAAATCGTTACTGCGATATTCTCAGCTTGGTAAATTATACGGAGACCTTCGTTATTGCGACTCTTTGAAATACCAACCTGCCAACTGTAACACCCCTGTGATACATATATCAGATGAAAATTAATTTTTTTTTTTCTTTTTATTATTGCCAGCACTTATCAAGGATACTCGATGGCGAATATATATCTTAATAATTATGGTATCAGAATATAGTAACCACCGGAATATAAAGTACGGATATATTCCTATGTATAAAAACCACATAGATTCCCCTTGAAATAAATGTTTCATCCTCATTAGACTTGATGAAAGAAAACAGGCAGCAGAATCCCTGTCCTTAATTAGTTAACCCGTGTTAAGCCACGCTACACTATAAAGTTACCTAGTTACACGCCGAAAGGAACGCGCAGCTCGTCGAGGTGTAGTTTAGGAGAACCCGAAGGATGTGTATGGTTAGAGAATTTCATCCGAAGTATGGGGTTTGTTGCAGCAGATTCTGTTTCAGGTTTTGGTCACGCGATGACTTTTTTCTCTGTTCCCAGTACCCGGTTATCTTTGGCCCGAGGCGTTCGGACTCCGGCTCTCTGGCCTTTTACTCTTTTACTTTCGTGTCCTTCCTCTCCTGAGGAGCCAAAGCAGCACTCGTTACCAGCTCACTCGTTTATTCCTTCGATTCCCATCCGGCCTGCACGCGTTGAATCGTCCAAATTTCATTGCCCAAAATTTGATACGACATCGAATTTTTGGTTACGGCTTAACATTGGAATCACGCGATATTCACACTTTGCAATTATTTTTAGCACAATTTACGTAACTCCATTACGCTACACGGCTATAGATATATTTGGGTGTTTTTTTCATTAAACAAAAAATAATTAGGATCTGTCTTCTGTTTTAGTGTTGTTCTAGGGATCTCAGAACACTACTCGGTATATCTTCCTTGAGGGTTAAGTCCGATATCTATGATTAAGGTTATACGATTTCTACTCGCAATGGCTTAGCCTGCTTAGTAAAGCTAAAGAGCGAAAGAACTTGTTACGCGCAATTTAACATCCACTTTGTAATTGCTCGAGTCTGGCATTGTTACGAGCGGAGCGATGTTTCAGCTTAGGAAATTACTAGAGTGATACGAATTACGTAAACAAACGAAAGAATACATTGAGTTGGATAGTATGTGAAAAAGTGAAGAAAGAAAATTCAAAATTAGAGAATCCACAAAAAGCTCAAAAAATGTTACTTTCTTTTTTTTTTTTAACTGTTGATCTAGCTTGTCAAAATTTCTGGGAGTATATCGTGTGGTTAAGTTAAACGTCAGTTGAAAGCTATGGCAGTCAGATCTGCCCCCGTCTATTAGTCTCGACCGACTAGTTTTCTCAGTAAGTTAGAGACCATCAGAAGCTAATAGTTGTAGCAATATTTTTTTTCTCAATGATAATAGATGCCTAATGTGTAGTAGGAGTATAAGAGTTAAGTAGTGATCGTTTAGAAATCTGACGCAGTTTGCGTGGGACTAAAAAAAAAAATAGATATTTACACATAACAGTTATGACTTTTTGATCTTATATAGAATATTGGCGAATGTCAGATTTAAGATAGACATAGGCAAAGGAATGGTAAATCGGACCACCGGACCCGCTCGTTACTCCTTATCGCAACACTTCATCATTGGCAATAAAGTAGCAGAGTGTATAGTGGCTACTGGTCAAACGAGTCCTTAATATATCTTATTCCGACTGTACGTACATAGATTTGTATAAGCACAACAATACGTTATGATTCTTATTTATTTTCACGATATCGCGCACAAATATCCTTTCAGCATGATTTCGACCCATAGAAACCATAGAAGTCACAGGGCGCAGGGGTCACAGAGCATTTCAGGAATTACCTGTAAATCGATCGAAAATAACGCCATTCCATGTAATTCAGTCAATACCCGTCCTCTTCTTGGGACAGTTTGACATAATGGATCGGGTCGGTGGTATATGGCTGCTTGTGACAAATAGTGGCGAGACCGGATGTATCGATGGTCTTGTCGGTGGTCCAATTTATGAATTACGGCTCAATAGCATTCTCAATCTACTTTTGCTGTTTCTCATGAATTAGAGATAGACCTAGCCAGCAGAACCTTTTCTAATATTGACCTATGACATTACATACTCAGAGTACACCAAATGCGTATCCACAGGACTTATTTGACCCTAAGCCGTAATCAAGTATGAATACTGGAGTAGGACTATTTTGTTATTAAAAAAAAATTGCTGGGATTAGCTTGAACACGATAGGGTATAGAGATAAGGGTTGTTTCAGGGAATGAAAAAAAAACCGATGTACCCACCTGCCAAGCGATCTTTGAGATGCGGATGAGCATGAAGTGGATGAGCTGCGAGATTGGCTAGAAAACTAGCTCTGTGAAGCCCAGCAGCAGCTGCCTGTTGTTGACTGTGCTGAAGTGCTTGCAAGCTCCATGGCGGTATAAGAGCTTGACTGGGTAAAGTACTAGCAGGTCCGCCATTGGTACCCGGTGGTCTGTGAGCTGGTACTCTTATTACACCACCTCCTGTGTATATGAGACCAGACCCACCAGGAAAGAGTCTGAATGGCGCAAGAAGATCAGCCGCGTGAACGGAAGCACTGCTTTGTAGCTCCGGTGTGCTTCCCGTGTCGTCGTCATCCTTTTCCGACATCTTCTCTTCGGCTTCCGGTCCCCATGATCTTCTCTCATCCTCCAACGTAGTGTTCCTGTTTGTGTCGTCCCAGTTCCACGTGGTCTTGCGCTCCTTGTCGCTGTCCAGGTCATCCGATGATGGACTCTTTGGATTCTGCACTCTGTTCTCACCCAGCAGACGACTTATGCTAAAGGGATGACTCCTTGATGCCTCGTTCTGTAGACTCCTTGTGTTTGTGTGACTGGGCGGCGGCGAGTTGGAACATTCTGATGGTTCCTCGTGATGATGATGATGATGATGATTTGAATTTACGTAATTCTGGGGACTGCAACTGCGCGAGTCCGAATCATCAACATTTATCTCCTCCGTGGCGTCGATGTCACTGTCGCCGTGTTCTGACATTCTGACGTCTTTCTCTCTTTCCCTCTCTATTATTAACGAGTTCCTTAATAAATACTGGACGTCCCGATTATTCGATCAGGCATCCATTAATTACGCGCACTGATTGCTCCTCACTGTGTTTCACGCTTATTCCCTGACGTCTAGGAATGCATTATTCAGATAGAAAATGTCATTACAGTGAAAAATTAATGATCTCAAAATGATAATTTAATTAACCCAACCTCGTCGTCCAGCAGCTGTTACGTTAAAAGGTTCGTGTCTGAACTTATCCCAATTACTATAAGGATACTTTCCAAGTGATATGAGAGTGTCAATTTGAAAATTGAACTGTGCCTACCTGTCCAGGACCTTACCGTGACAGTTTGACAGCCATAAAATTCCTCTGAACACAGATCCTTCCCAATGGGTTCCCAAAGGTTTTCCAAGATCGTCCTGCATCCATTTTACGAAGTTTAAACAATCACGAAAATCCATTCACTATCGTGTCTTGTGCCATAGGACAAAAACATACCCAACACCCTATTATCCGTCGGATTACCTGGGCAGGGCTGTCAACTCTTGCACACCTAATCACCAAATCATTTCCAGGCGTCTCAACCCAACCCGAGAGATCCCGTCGCTAATAGAAAATCCTAACCACAATTTCGTACGATGAGGACCTCGCGATCCTAACCTGTCAAAAATTGTTATCAACAGTGACACCCACCAGTGCCACCAAGAACTGCTCTACTCTCGTATATATATATATATACGTCACGGTACACAGAGGCCGAATGAAGCTCGTTAAGAATAAATATTGAGATACACGGATCCAGCTCTTAGCTCGATCAATAGTCAATTGAACCAACAGAATCACAGCTGTCACTATGACGTAATCGGACAATAACCGTTCACTGTTAAACAAGCAGAGTTCAGTAATCTCTTCAATGTCCCAAGAATAAAAAAAAAAACAAAAAACACCATAGACCAACACTATGATCTTTCACTATTAAAACAATCCCATCACTGAAAGTTCTTCACTTCTAGATCAGCATCTTGGCGCCTTACCGATAAAAATACTCGTGTTCCAAGAGATCAGCTGACGCAACAGCGAAAAGCGATACACGAAGCCGTGCCGGCGGATCGCGAAAATAATCTCGTGGCTTGGCTCTCTATGCGGGTTCAGGAAAATATTCACAGTCTGAGTCTGTCACACCGGTGTACGAGACCGGCCCGGCATGGTCGCTTCGTCCTGGTGGAGTGAATCGGTTTCAACGTCAAGCGTTTGGGACACGAAAAAGGGACCGACAGTTTACCCCTACCACGAACTTCTGTTACTCACGGAACTGTATTTTGCTTGTCCCCGCCCACGTGACAACCTAAGCCAATAGCAAACCGTCCCGCCACGCCTATAAACGTTCACCATTGGCGCGCGCTAAATTGATACCTATTTAACATTTGAGCAGAATGTTGCCGGCGATCGCCTTTTTCCCCTCTATTATTTATTGCGATCGTCATTTTTTTCCCCGCTCGTATAACCATCCGCCTCGTACTATCGTGCGCGCAATGCTCGAGGAGCGGTAGAACTTAATTATGGCGAATACTCTTACTGCACTTCACATCTTCCTCTTTTATCTTCCCACCGTGTATATTCACGTACACGGATAGTCGCCCTTACGGCAAGTCGTATCATTCTCATTTTCTGATCTTGCTCTTGATCTTCATTCGCATGTACCACTACGTTACACTATCTGTGCTCTTATCATTATAACCTATCAACTGTATCTCTCAAGTATTATTTCTTAATGGATTTTAAAATCGTATCGATGGGTTACGGATGCATTTATTTAAATTAAATTTTCATTATTTATCCTATCCCATGAAATATTCACCTTGCAGATATTTACCTGGGGAAATGCTCTCCTTCTCTCTCTCTCTCTCTTTGTATTATAAAGTGCCCAGGAGTATAACCAGCATAAAGCATATACCCACCGTATGGGTAAGGTGGTTTTTATTACGCGAATACTCCCATGCTCCTGTTCAACTTTTTTTTCTCATAGCTTCTCCTTTTTTGCCAGTATTACCAACCCAATCTCGCATACAACGAGACTCTCTGTCCAAGGTGTTGATAGCCTTGAAACAATTTTTTGCACCAATCCCACCTCACTCGTCTTTACGTTTTGAAAAATAAATTCATTTTCCACCTCGGGATAACGGCGTATCTAATTATTAAATAAATATCGGCTGATTAATGAAAATAATATTTCTAAAATAGAACGTCCTTTCAATTATCTGTGTCCGATCCAAATATGACACTAGCTTTATTATTAGGTCAGGGTTCAATTCGATTGGCTCATACTGACGTAGACACATCCACACGGCGTACCTATATGCATGCAAACTACAATAGATGGCGTGAATTAACAATGAAATTACACGTAAGAGGGACACCTAAACAAGCTTCCGCGATTGAATTGATCCGCGCATACCGAACGAGATTAATGCGATTTCGCGAATCTTCGAAATTATGCAAGAAACTTGTCTCACCTCTGCGTTCGACGCTACCACCATTTTCCTCGTCGTTCCCAGCTGAGGCTGCAACCTCTTCACGCTGCCGGATCGAGGATCAATTTAAGTGTCAGGCATCCCCGCGTCACTTAGTCGTTTTCACCGACGTTCAAATAATTCATGCGACCCTTTAGAGAGATAGCCTGCAAGTGAGTTCAGGACCCGAGAGACGAAAGGAGTGAAGCGACCAATCAGACCATCCAGAATTTCAGTCAACGTTACCAGAACCAGCCGTGTGTATTTACCGGAGCCATCCAGCCTCAATCCTAGAGGGTGTTCAAGAGGGTGGCGCTGCCCGTAGGTACCGGCGTTTCGCGAGCGGGGTTGACCGCTCTCAAAAGATGTGGCGACAGAGGGAGTACGTTCCCTCGAAAAGTCATTCCTTATTCAGGACCCTCTGACTTTTATAAGGCCCCCGCGAGGAAGGGCTGATTTGTTGAAAACCCGGACGGCTGCCTTTTTTTTTCCTTCAACGAGCACCACTCCGGACGTCCCCGGTTTTTTTTTCCAATGTTGCGAAGACGACCCTTATGTCGGTCTGAAACCAGTGGTTAAAAAAAGAATGGATATGCTGTTCAGACGACTTCAGAGATACGTACAGATACGTACAGGACTATGAAACAAGGGATACCTTATTTTACGTTTATGCATTCTTCGTATAAACATCCTATACACAGTCGGTCCACGTGTTCAACGCAACAATTTGACAGTTGGCAAACAACGCGATGTAAAAATTGCATTTAAAAATTATTTCTTATACAATATCGAGTAATATTATCCAATAAAATATATGATGCTAGAATCAAGATTTAATGTCGTAAGAAAATTACGACCCTATTATGAAACGTAAAAAAAAAAGCATCAATTTACCTAAGACCTAGAAAATATATGATTCACCGCAAAGTCATTCGCAATCCACCGCAGTATCTCTGAATATTTCTCAATCATAATAATCGCGAGTCGCTCATGATTTTAACGTCGCGTCATGAGAACTTGGATAATGATAATAATAATTGATATAAAACTAAGGCCCGAAAGCACACGTGAATTCTACAAAATGCACGATAACCAATGCGAAGCAAAAGCAGCGAATGTTAAATTAACATAGGGGTTCAATAAATATATCACATATGCAGAAGGACAATTACCAGGGGCGTAATCGTCAAACTGTAGCCAGCAAATCCCCCATAAACCGTGCGATGCGAAACAGAGATGTCAATTTCATCCAGCGGATGCTGTGTACGTTTCCATGCGAACCCTGACTGTACGACACCTAACCAGTCCCCAGGTCTAATATTATAATTCTCGTATGTTGGTCCCCAGAGATTCCCGAAGCGTGCGACCAAGGGCCCCCCTCGTGCCCCATACCTTTTTCATCGGTCTTCTTGTTCCTTCGTTCGGCATCCCCACGCACTCGCGCTCCATACACGCCACAGCCACTTGTCAAGGGATCGTACGATTGGCTTGTTGTGAAATTCTATCGTTATTCATATACAGGGTGAGTCGATTGCTATTCGGCATGGGGCTGCAAGTGGCTGAATAAGGGTAAGAGGCACCCCTTCAACGTGGCAGCAGGTTGCCACGGGTCTCGATTACACCTAATGTTTGTTTCTGGTTAAACGATCGATACGATTTCTACTATATGCATATACGTGTACACGTATATATTACGACCGTACGTATTTATAGGTAAAATACAAAATTAATAACTTTATTAATTTTTATAAAATTTTAACATACGGCCTAGTGATTTTGTACTTATCAAATCTGATGATATTAGAAAGTCCAGCGTAAAATCTCGTACGTCAATTGGGATAATAAAAGCTCCGTGCAGTTGTATATATATATATATATATAGGTATAAGTTAGGCAGCTGCAAAGAGAATCGATCAGGTAAAAAAACACAAAGTCGATGATTCCTTCTCGGTAAATACGGCCATATTAATTTAACGACTCGGAAAGTTTCTTACGAGTGCGACATTTAAGGCGCGTCCGCAGGAGGCGGGATTAACCTGAATTTCCTCGAGTAATTTGTGGAAGCGACCGAGGCACCAGGGCCGTACCATACGACAAAATGTTCCTACGAGATACGGCGCGCGGCACCTTGCTTAGATTTAGTGTAGAGATAAAAGGGTAGTTAGTGGCAGCGCAATGGCCGCTGTTATGGATATTGCTAAGGTTGCTTGTCCGGTTATACATTGTTACTCGAATTCTTTTTTGTGGCCTGGTCGTTATATCCTTTCCAAGTTCTTTCTCTTGGAATTATTAGATTCCGTGATCCAGATGGAGTCTATACGATCGACATGAAAACTACCGGCCAATCGTAAAGCGTGCGGCACGCTCTGTGAAATTATTTTCGAGGCAACGATGCTTTACGCGTATTTATAGGAAGCGCGTTAAATATTTGCCAGCCACTTACTATATCCATTATGGTTTTTCATGGTTAATGGATATTTTTAATATCTTACTGGTAATCACCAACTCTCCCCCGATCACCTCGTGGAAACCTGCTATCGGTAGAAACTATTTAAACTAGGAACCATCCAACCACATTCACCTGTCCACTGTTCTATAAACGTAATATAATAGGACGATATATTTCATCGCTGTGGGATTGCAATCCCCTATTGAATCTGCAGGTCTTTACCAATATGAACGGTAGAAAGTAATTTTCCAAAATTTCCAAGGGGTGGCCGGATGTAGGCAGCGGTTTACTTAATGACAGGGGATGCTCGCTCAGCTAGAAAATAATTTCTCCCCATCCGACCCTGGTCAAAGAAGAGGCGACAGTCGTTAGTCAAAGCCACAAGTACGAGATATATATATACATAATATACACACGTATTGCACGTACGCGTTACATTTCCTGCTAAAAAATAGAGAAAGACCCATAAGATAACTCGAGACCCGAATCGTCATAGATTTTTATATTGGCCATGAGAGACGAAGGAAATCCAGAAAGAAGAAATCCACCATTGAATTCCCATGGGGCACTGAGAATCTGTTCACGAAGAAACTTTAAACTCAAACGCTCGATTGCCCTGAGAGGCTCTAAGGTCACGGGAGTTTGTGGCGGTGACCGATCTCTTGTAATATTCAGTGACAGAAAAGTTTAAGAACAAAACGATAGTCCCCATACATCTTGCAGCCACCTGGACCCACCATAAGAACGGATACGAGAGAAATCGGTATACGGTATATGGGGTATATCCAGAAAGGTATAGGAGAAGAAGTACCGGAAGAGGAGGTGGGACCAAGCCGCAACGGAAATATAGCTACAGTGGCCAGGGTGAAACATTTATTTAGTGCCAGGGGATTTTCGGAATGGCGCTCGGCGACGTAGGTAGGGATGGTAACTTGGGGTACGATAACTTGGTTAGCCAGCCGACTTCCGATCTGTATTCTGCCTACGGACAACTTTATTACACACTGACTCCATCCGTATTATTGTCCAGGAGCATTGTTTTCTGGGATTTATTGCGATCTCCACTATGGTATACCTATATCGTACGAATACCTGCGATATCTCTGATAAGGGATATTATCCACGGATAAAATGTCTGTTAATAGAAAATTAATTTACAGGCTGAAAAATACCGTGCGATCGGTCCGGTATTTAGAGACGATTTTGCTTACTTGGTCTAAGCCACTAATATTGTAAGACCCGGTATCTTGGTTTGAATATAGTATATTTGATAATTAAGGCTGAAATTTCCCAGAATTATCAAGAAAAATTATCTATAACGTTAGCCGTATTCCAGAAGCGAGCTAGACGTCGTCTAAGCTCGTTACTCTTATTGATCAGGTAACTCTTAATAAATTCGTAGAAAAGCTCTAACCCTGTAGGTATACTGGTAGCGCCGTCCCATAAAGATAAGTCCCTTTTATAATAGAGATATTTAATAAAAGCATGGGATACATAAAACATAACCATAAACTCATATACCATGTCTCCTATTGGACTGTTGTGGTTCCATAGCCAGTTGCCCGTAAGAAGACAGCAGGAGAATTAATTACGTTTGGATGCCTGCATAATTGCCCATTGTTATCACAGCGAGACTAATAATGTATGAATAAAAAATATACTCGCTCTCTGTATCAAGAGTGCTCGTAGGTAAATAAAGTATTATTATTGAAATATGTGAATTTGAAAAAAAATCTCACTCGTCATTTCTCCCTCTGGAAAAATTAGAGACGATACTCAGTACGCCTCTTTTCTAATTCCCTTCGATGGTTCCCGTCTTGGCATCTAGTCGCCGCCACCGTCGATGCAATTTTCGCCGCGTAGCCTAATTCATTCCCTCATGATTTTTTGATTGATTAAGATCAGCTCCCGACTTGAGACGCGTAAAACTCCGTGAGAAGATAAAAGAATGCTTAATTCCCGGCGGCAGCCCGTCCGCCTAAAGAAGAGATTCTTCTCGGCTCTTAACCGTCACGAGAATGCTCTCCCTTATCTGAACGAGATAATTGCTTGAGCTCTCGTCAAATTAAATTTTTTTTCCGACAAAGTGGAACAACAATTTTACCCCACCCCCATTCCACCTCGTCCCGTCTAACAATACGAGGATTCGTGAAGCAGATATGGATAATTGAAAAATATATTGTGATAAATTGGAAAAAAAATTCTTATATCATATTGCTCAAAGTAAATTTTGAAAATGGTGTATTTATCATGCGCTTGGATTACGGAACGATTGATACAATCCGTTGAAATTTTATTATGGTGATTCCATTAAAGCGCGCACGAGGCTAATTGACTTATCGAACACGTGGACTAAAACCTTCAATAACGAACTGATAGCCATAGTGACTTTTAGCGACGTTACGAAATTGCTGTACTAAAATAATAACTCGACTGACGTGAATATAGCCGTCATTTATAGTTCGCACAAGACTAACGTATAAATACATCACGCGGTAGAAACATTATGGATTGCGGGTTGTACATTTTCTTGAGTAAAGTTACACTCGAGTGAGCCTGAAAAATTCGATGACAAAAACATACCGGTTGTCAAGTAAAAAAGAGACGGTGTTATATCCATAGGAGAAACGCGCTATTCTACGATTGAACTGTCGTGCGATTATTTATTTTCAAGTCTCGTCCAGCGTCACTGAGCGTACAAAAATAATCTAGTAGCTCGACGCTTAAGAGTTATGTCCGTCGTGGAAGAGTGGTTAAAATTTTTCAATTTTCCTATACCTTCAGCAAGTGCGAGAGAGACGGACTTACGCTGATTCGCGTACGTAAGAGAGAGACAGACGTATCGATAAAAGAGAATTTTGTTAAGGCGGATAAACCCTTCGCGAATTTTCTCTCTGTTAGCTCTTACTTTTAATAATTTTTTTTTTAATATGCAATTTCCAAAATAATAATACAAGTGCAATTAAGAAATTAATTTTGAATTTTTGCCATTAAACGATACGTGGTCCTTGATTTATTTCACGGGCTGGGTACTTGCTAACAAGGAGCGTGTGGGTTGGCTAAGAATTAGAAATGGGAAACGTGCTGTTCCTGTAATTTGGTTAACTATACAAGATATTAGTAATTTCTCGTGCAATTACGCTCTTGGAAGTTGGCTAAGTACGTCGCTATATTAGTGCCGTTCGCGCAAGGTATTCGCGATTCGCATTGCTAATTTAAAAGGGAATTGAATTCGCGTCGGACATGGAAGGGGTGGGTTACCGATGTAGATTCGTTAATTTCAACGAAGTTCGATTACCGTAATTTGCGACCCTCTCAGCCACTTTTCCTCGATGACCTCTATAGTGAACCTCATATAAATCCATACGAGATGATGATTTTCCATTTTCTTCGCGTTCTCATTGCTTTCGTAACTGAGAGCCAAATTAATAAGGTAGACTCAGGCACAACCGCGAGCCGGTAATTGGCAAACGATACGCGTGCACTTATATTGCTAAGAGTCAATAATGATCGGTTCGCGTAATCGTCGTAAAGAATCCAAAATGGCGTCGCTGGATAACAAGTATGCATATAATGTACACTGTGGGTAAAAAATAAAATCTTAAAAATGCTAATATCGGTTGGAACCAAAGGATAATGAAATATTACGCGAAGGTTGGAAACTAAGGAGAAAAGCATAAATATTCAGCGTTCTCAAGTTACGACGAAATTAATCCGCCCTGGTGGATTTACGACCTGGCAACCCTCCGAGGCTTGGCAGGAGGTCCGGACTTCTAAATCATCAGGCAAAAAGTTTGGCCAATTCAGTCCTCCTTTAAATAACCCAATAATTAATTAACGCCTTAATTAGCCATAATGCCGCTGCCTTAATTCGGGATTTGAAAAAAAAGAAAAAGTTACCGTAGTCCGATGTAGAATAATGAATAGGCCTCGTTTAAGTGGTTATACTCTTTTTCAATGTTTGTGCGCCAACGGTGCAATTAGGTGGTACTACTTCCGGTGATTAATTAAATCTTAAAGATTAAATTTAATTATTTACACTGTTTGATTAACGTGTCTTCGATTAATCTAATCAGTATTTATATGTATCACATATGGAGTCAGGACTGCACACGCACCGTCCAATTGACAATGTAGGTCTGGCGAAGGGCCGGGGAAAAATCAGCAAAGTGGCAGGGGTGGAAACAATGGAGGGTGAGAGTGAGCAAACGAGTACCGTGAGTTAATAGAAATACAATAGAACCTATTTGAGGGGTGTGCAGATACCCTTGGTAAACGACGTAGGCTTGACACAGAAAATAAATCAAACTCCAATACGCTAAGTGGTTACGTCTGACATTAACCAGACTTCAGGCTGGCTGAAGGCTTGAGACCAGCCATGAGATTAAATTCTATTTAATTTCAGAATCCAGCAAAATTTTTCCCCGGTCTGCTCTATTCGTTTGGGGATGAATCGGTCGAGTCCTAAATGCCATAGTAAGCAAAACCAGAACACACCCCTGAGCCAACAATTACTCATCTACTAGGGGTAGCAGATGATCATTCGCGTGTAATACACATTTTAATATTTCTAAAAAAAATTTTTTTCAATAATTTTTTGTAATACCAGTCACGTGGTCATATAACCGTACAGACTTACCGTTCCTCGGCAATCTTCACGGCGAAGCGTCTACATTGGTGTCATTACAGAATAACCCGAGATTCGCTGCCGAAAGACTCGTAGGACGTTAAAAAAAAAAAAAAAAATGGAAAAATAATTGACTGGCAATAAGCAAACGGTATTTCCGAGAGTATCCCCTGGATACGATGAAATTCCACTAAATCTTTTCAAAACTTTTTCACCAATTTGCTCGATGCCGATCGGCGTCGACCGCGATACCTTGTTGCGTAAATACGCATTTCGCGATAATGTCGCAAATTGGCAAGCGGCGACGAAGTATAAAAAAGAATCGCTGATAATAATGGCAATAAAGCCTTTGAGAGATCGTTAAAATCGACGCTTTCATAATGCTAGCGTTTACTTTAGTACCCGATGTTACCAGGTAGTGGCGAACTTTGCAATTAAATCCAACGACACTTTGCGAACGAGACGAGCGTCTTTTATTATATTTTTCTTCGAACTCCTCAACGACTTGGATCGTTGGGTATAAATTAGAAACGCATAACGATTGATTTCTTATGGTCGTTACGAATACTTATCATCGCGCTCGGTCGCCGATACACTTTATTGTATTGTTAACGCATTGTGGACAAGCCATAATTTTCAGGAGATACAAAGCGTATAGAGAAACTGTTAGGAAATTCTCGGACCTTTTGGGGTATAAGCGCGAAGATATATTTCGGAAGTGAAATCCGTCGTGCCCTATGGACCCGTGGGAATTTCACGGTAACGAAATTAGAGTTGTAGCAGACTGGGGCGAGGTCCAATGGCGCGACTATATAGCTGTTGAAAAATCACTGCTCTCGGGAAGGTGGTAGGACTGCTTGTATATGGTACAGGCAGAATGGAAGACACTATGACTGAGCACGGGGCATTACGCGGTCTAATGAAAACATGGCCGCCACCTAGGGATCTCCGATCTACTTGGTTGAAGCTGCACCGCTTCGAAAAATGGCGGAATGACGGAAACGTTGGAATCTGTGGAAAGGTTAGCCAGGATAGATTGTGTTATGTCCAGCGAAGCGCAAAAAAATTCCACGTGCTTATTACGTAATAGAGTAAATAGCGAAAGTACTGTCTACTCAAGAAATAATTTATATCAATGACGTAACTAAAGTTTCACGAGATTCGTCATATGCGTGACAAAAAATTCGATTGAAAATATAAGATTTTTAAGTAGATCAGAAATCTCAATCTTTACCTGAATAATTTATCCCCACGTCCATAATAAAAGAAATTCGTGATTTCGTTCACATCGAAATTGATTATCGGGGATGAAAGCACCAGTCCCCCCTCCCTAAAACGTAAACTTACGAGACGTTAGGGCTAGTGCGAAATCGCAGCGTCCATTTGGCCGTTCATCAGTTATTTAATCGCGACCCAAGGTACTTCGCGTCAGTCCCAGAAGTGAATTGAATCGTTCACGAACTTTCTAAAAAGCCACATGTATATTAAAAAAAAAAAAAAAAAAATCGTATCAATTTTATCAGCACGATACCGGATATTATCAGTAAAAAAAAATCCATATGTTCCAACATACATAATACAGACCGTGCAAAAAGGAATCTACTGCCTTCCCAATATAAATACCAGTACTAAAAGAATCCAGAAGAAAAGCATAAAGTTATACATGAGCAACTCGAGGAGAATTTATTTTCTAAGCTGGCATAAAACCACCTTGTAATTCCACGTGGTTCGCCGATGCAACATCCTTCTCGCACTCATTGAGCTTGCTTACGCGTTGTAGAGCCTGCGGAAGATCTTATTGATCCACGGGAGGACGGTGTCCGCGATAAAACAAGCGAAAGCTCTCAGAAATACATTTATGGTTGAGGCTTGCCCCCGACCAGGTTCTCGGGCAGCCCCCCAACCGCCCCCCTCGCAACCCCGAACAGCCACGTTTGGCCCCAAAACGTCCTATCGCAAAGCTCCGACTGGCATCCGAGATCTTATTGGGCACTAAAACTGCCAATTGTCTCAAAAGCTCGGCCTCGGCCCGATAATGAGGGATTAAATATTAAGGCGCGTATTCTCCGCGCGCGCTCACTCAATGTTCCTTTGTTTTACGGCGGAACGTGACCAGAAAGCAAGATGGCGCAGAGGAGCGCCGACCCACGAGCTAACGCGATTAGGGGCCCCGACGCCTTTTCTTTTTCTTTTTTTTTTTTTCTTCCACTTTCCGTTGCTCATCTACCCTCTTATTCCCGTAGCTGGTAGCATCCCCTTGGATTTGTAGATAACAGTCGCTATCGAAGGTAAGCACGTCCAGTGGCAGCTGCAGGCCTTTTCAAGAGTCGCAGGTTATGGGGATACGTTAAGAGATATTAAATAATATCGCGCGATCCTCAGACGTTCGAATAATTGACCGGTGACTATGAAATAATTTTAGTGCATTTTAATCGCAGTGTTTTTTACCGCGATCGCTTTTGATAAGGATGGAGAAATTTATGTCGAGTTAAGAAACAAAATTTTCTACAACCCCCCCCCCCCCAAATACAGATATGAAACAAATTAGTATGAGACTTGACGAAAACGAGTGTTACGGTAGCCAGAGAGATTTTGACCATTTTGGATGTCAATTATTAAGGAGACCAGGACGATTTTCATGAAGCATGCAAAAGCACTGTAGATAGCGGACTCGTACGTATTAAGTTAACAGTATTAAACTACATTGATTTTCGAGCATTGAGATTCGAATTAGAAATTATTCAAATTCCAAACCTATATAGATATACATATACGTGGCGTAGCCTAGCTCGATTGACGAAACGACGAAGAAATGCTAAAAAAATAAATTTCCAAAAATTCCTATTGTCACATAAAAAATGTCTGAAAATAAATATAAATTTTAATAGAGTCTACGGTGAATAGAGTAACGCAAAATATGAGATTCAGTGCAACAGACAGAGAAGTTATGTCTTTAAGATATTTTCCGTCTCCCTTCATCAGCCTGTCCACACACGCGTGCCAACTCTGTCTCTTCTTCCCTTTCTTATCCCCGTCGTATTTTCGCACGAGGTGAACAAACGAGGCGCGCAGGCACAGTGGCGGCTGAGCGGCGCTCACGGTGGGTCGGAACAAAAGGGAAACGCAGAGCAAAGCCGAGCAAAGCGGAGCAAAGCGGAGCAAAGCGGAGCAGAGGCTTCTAAGCTAGAAACTCATTACGGTTGCTCCGCCCCTGCCGTTCGACAAACAACCGGCCAATCGGATCGTCCTGGATCGTAATCCACGCTTTAATCTCAGGTTGCGCTCTATACCGGCAGAGCTGCAGTCCTGGGCAGCTTCGTGCATTCGTGTCCCTCGCCAACCCTCTTCTCTGATGCAGGACGCGTGTTCCTGCGGAGGCGAACTGATGGAGAGTATATGCTGTAGGGAACGAGAGAGAGAGAGAGAGAGATAGAGAGAGACAAGGATGAACAGAGGTATTGGAATATGAGGTAGAGGGAGAAAGAGAGACGGGAGAGTCTGGTTCGCCTCAACTAGCCAAGTCCGGTAAGTAAACGAAACAGAAATGGACGAGGGCTCGTTGCTGTCTCGAATCACTCGGAGAATGGATATTGAATTGCCAGCTCAGGATTTGAGCTCCAATTGGAGATCAATTCTATATGCTGTTGCGCTTCCAGGCCTGTGCCGTTAGCGATCAAACAGCTCGCTCGATTCAATTCGATCATGAAAAGGGTCCGGGAATCATATGGAGTATATGGGTCGATGAGTTTTTGATTATCCAGCCCGCGAATACTTTGGAACTTTTGTACGAGTCTTTTTTTCTATTACCTCTGATGTCTTGGAGAGTACAGCTCTATTTTTTTTTTTTTTTTAAGGAACTTTATCACGTGACTGTATTATACCAATGATACTAATGGTCTGTATTTAGAGCGCGGAAAATCATTGTTTATTTATTGTATCGCGACTAGACGCTCTGAGATTTGTAATTCTATATTACTTTAAGGAGTAATTTTGAAATTAATGAATATTTCAATCTTCCACGATCGGCGATCTGTTTTCTGTGTATAAATTCAATTTAGCTGTCTCCATCGGCTATGCTTGAAAAAAAATTTCAAGAATAAATGTCCGTCTGGAAATTGACGAAAGTCACATTTATTCGCGGGAGATTCGAAATAAGTGTACTTTTAATTAACGCGACACCCTATATACGTATATCGGGATAATTATTGTTAAAAATATTTCTCAACGCGTTTATAAAAAATTCATAATTATACTTGCCCAACAGGAATGTAAAACAGGGAAACGCACTCGCGTGGTTCACGATGCTCGTTCAATTAAGAGTGTTCGCGCAGTAGCAGCCTGTAAAAAGGTAAAAGTCCAAATGTATCAGTCGACAAATTAGTAGAGTACACCCGTCACTCATTGACCTGCCGATATTCCGGATTCTCTGAATAATTGAAGTTCATCGATGTTTTTAAATTTGCAGCGCAAGTAACATCCGGGATAGACGCGTTCTACTGTGTTAATCTCCCCTTCTACTGAATTTTATTGGTCTCTTTAGTTTGTATTTTTTTTTTTTTTTTCCCCACCAACCATCCAATTCCCTCGATTTCCCGGGATCGTTTTAAGCGAAATCGACGTTATCTAGGAAAACCGCGAGTCTTCGTGATTGCCAATAGGCTACGTTGCACTTTGCATTGTTATCCTTATTATTTTTCACTTTCGTTTCACCAGAGTTACGTAACTGTTACGCCGTATTACTTATTAACGTAAGTCCCATGTAAATCGAATTGACTGTGGTTCCAAATGAAATTACTAATTTTGGGAAATTACGTTCATCTAAGATGCATCTGCAAAAAGCAGACCGGATGCACCGATCGATCATTTTAATTCGTCTAATTAAGTCAGCCTACTTAGCCGTAGAAATGCATTTCCTATATCTTCCTTTTGATTCGAACGTCCTTCTCGATCTTATTTGTTATTTGGAAAAGCTGTCAACGACTCCGATATGTGAGATAATAATTTCGGAGATTAAAAATCATCTTCGCGTAGATTGTTTAGATGGCGAAACTTTGTGCACTTTAATTGCATCTATATTAGATAGTAAAGTATTACTGTTAAAAGATCCTACTGGATCGTCAGACATTAATTAGTCTCTCCGAGTAACTAATCGCCGAAGAACGGACAGATATGTAAAGGAGAGTATCGACTGATACATTAATACATACTAATCTTAATAAAGACGTTTCATTCTGGTCTTATCTGCGCGAGTTATTAATTTTTAATTATCTGCCATTGGAAAATGTCCGGACAGGTAGGTAAAATGTGTCGGGCGCCAGACGGTCTGTAAAAAAAAAAAAAAGAAAGAAATACAGTATTCTTTTCTCGTCGGACACTCGTCTTATTAATAATTCATAATAAAAATGGCGAATTCTTTTATACCTCATTGGCACTTTTTAAGATTTCCTGTAGTCGCGTGTGGAAGTTTTATTGCAAACGGTTATTCTTGTGGTATCGCGATAAGAGGCAGCACCTGATTTCGAAATACGAATTGGGACCAGAATCAGGGAGGAAGTGACGTACAAGTCGACCGCGTGACCGACCTCGCTGAGTACTGACGAATTACGAGGATCCTTTCTTTGACTTTTCGGGACGTGAGACTTGCGTGAGGACATTAAAGAAATTTTCCGAAAACGTTGGGAAACGAGGAAACGAGGCGCGGAGTGAGAAACAATTTGCGGTCGACAATTTGGCCATTCGAGCTAGTAAACGAGCTAAATGGTACTTGGAAACTGGAACGTGAAAGCGAATGAGAGCAGCCTCGGCACTTTGTCTCGCACGTAATAAGTATAACGATCCGAAATAGTTTTTCTAAGGGTTGGCTAGAAAAATTTGGAAAAAATACTTCGAGACATCTGCCCGCATGCGATTCACGGTAGGAAAAGAATTTAGAGAAAAAGATACAAATTTTTTTAGATCGACCTTCGAAGGATTCAATAGTCATTTTCTCGTTATTACCAACAGCGGTACGTTACGGTCGAAGAAATTTAAAAAGAAAAATTTCATAATTATTATCAATGGCATGAAGAATTAATTCCAAATTTCATTACCCAAAGCTCCAAACAACAAAGTTATAAACCTTGACAGACGTTTCACACGTAAGACTGAAATATATGCGTAGCGCAGGCTCGAAAGTACTTTCGCGAAATGTCAGATGGCGCCACGACAGGGTCCCAGCATTGAAATCTCTGGCTATTTATATTAAAAAAAAAAAAAAACAGAGCCTATTAGAAACTCGCCTTAAAATCTACTAACAAGATACAGCAGAGTACACAGTTCGTTCGCAAGGAAATACTTTGACGCTTAACCAACCCATATACAAAGTCCGAAAGGCCATCTCGTTCGGCAGAGACTTCAGATTACAGAAGATAACAATCTTTAATTATCTCGCAGCCTGGCAATTCCGTAGAAAACAATATCCTGTCGGGATGCGAGTATCCCTTGCGTCCTGGCCCCCATTTACCAACGTTTAAATTTCAGATCGGGGTCTTTGAGGAGCTTTGCGCTTACGGTCGGCGGCATAAGGCCCAACCAACAAGGACCAAGAACGAGAAGTTCAAAGCGAAGGAGGGTTCCGGAGAGGAATTAAAAAAAAAAAATAAAATAAAAATAAAAAAAGACCAAACCCGGAGAGCATTCGTATCCGCTGAAATTGCCCGGCCATTAGCGATACTACGTTATTACGTCCATCGTTTTTTACCCCAACCTCCGTGCGCACGCGGCCATCTTGGAATATGGAATTGAGTCTGAGGGGCGCGTACGACGACGTGTAGTCGGCAGATATATTATATCAGTGGAATTTCCATGCTAGTGGTTAATTGAATCGTATCGTACGATCCGCGTGCACGTGTAGGTAAAATCTTCCATCTTTCGACATAAGTACCCGGCGCTACGTGATTCATCCGATTTTTAGTATCTTTTTTTTTTCATTTTTCCAAATTCACCAAAATAATTCCCAATGGACTCCCCCCTCCCCCGGCCCCTTAAAAATTCGACAACTTCACTTCGTTCTCCATATTCCAGGTCTTTTCATAATTTTACACGTCCAATCGTCTTAATCCGCAAGTACGTTTTACGACCGCGACTTAATTGTAACGGTAACTTTATCGTCGTGTATACCTTAAAAGCTATTAAGCTCGAAGATACCCTAGCAATTTATAAAGCTACATTTTATAAGAACGCTCGTAGAATTTCTTTGACTGCGCGAACACTTAGCGTTACGTTTTAACGACAGAAGCTGTTACTATAACAATAACTTCGCGGTGGAAGAACGAAAAGAAACGTAACAGCGTTATACGGTGTACCGACTCGTAAAAATAAAGTAAAACTGAAAACGAAGAATGTCGAAATACCAAAATCACGCGATCATAGAAATTCCATTAAAACTGGAGCACTGGTGTCCCGAGGAAAGGTAATTTTCGTTAAAAAAAAAAAAAAGAAAAAATATTTTATACGACGAAGACGTCTAAAGGACAGTATATGTATATATATATATATATATGTATGTAAATCGATTCTCGGCAGTCTTTCATTCACCATACCTATAACCGTCTGGATTAAGGTACGCCATTAGTCATTACCTATAATCTCCACTCGATTGTTCCGAATGGGCATCGACAGTCATTTCTCCTGACTTTTGACCCGCCAGGCTATAATCAAACGTAAATCGTGTCCGGCCCTTTTTATATGGGATTCTTATATATCCAACGTAATAACGATACCGGGAATGATCCATAGCGAGAGACCCTTTAAGTTACATTTGGCTACTTCGTATATTACGTATGCGCAATGGCTATCGATCTTATACGAATTTAGATATACTTGATGCGGTGTAAAGATAAACGTATAAATTTGTTATAGCTATATTCGATGTATTAAATTATATGGAGATAAGCTATGTGAATTTAGTACGTGTACTTTCTCGGGTGAGATTTTACCGATCGGCTACACGTGGCAGATCGACTTCGTCTTTAATAGCCTCGTAATAGAGAAATTGAATAGCCGACTGACGTATTTTAATGCAATACTGAAATATGACCGAAATCGTTATCCTATGTATAAAATATAAATGCTGGCACGTATAAGAAATTGACAGGGTTATAAGATCGGTATGAATAAATACAGTCCAATCAGCATCCCATGGATTGAATTAATGATATCTTGCGCAAGTGTACTTCTAACTCCATTACTCATGATAAATTGGTACTGGGCTATTAGTAAACAGTGGAGGTAACGTGCGCGCGGCAATGCCAGGAGAAAACTCTTGGTTCTGGGAAGTCTAAATTAAAGCGATGGTCGTTTTGCGATCGGAAAAGGATCAGATCGGCATTGGGTTGAGAGCGTTCCGGTGTCGCTCGCAATCGGGGGCATAAAGTGTCCGCATAAAGCGGGGACCTTGCGGGTTCTAGGGGTCCCAGGTACGGCAATGGCCAATGTCGGGCCCCAAGAGCCTATCCACGGCTTGGAGCTTTTATCTTTAGTGAGCAAGCTCGCGGCCCTGGGCTTAGGATTTTAATTCGAATAAATTCAACTTGACGAAGGGGCGGCCTTTTAACATTCCAACGATAAGGGAGCCGGACCCAAAGGAGTTCGTCTACTGGGAGTCTTATTACGTTGTTTGTGATCCATTTCTTACTTTTCTTGTTTCTTTTTTTGCTTGCTCGTTTCGTCTCCTTTTTTTTGCTTCTTTGCTGCTAGAATACATATGATTGCATTAGATGTTGTGTCGGAATCGATCGCGTGCTGATTCTGAAGAAATTTCTTTTCTTTTTTCAACGACTGAGTTATGACGCAAATACCGTTCACGTGCATTGCCCAGCCGTAAAGCATAGTGGTAATTCGATGGGGATAGCGAGAGAAATTTTTTAAGTGGGATAGCAGCGGTTTTATTATTGATCTAACGATATTGTTATTGTAATATTGATATTTGCGTGGGTTCGTTGTAAAATAGTTTTCTGGATAGATTATTCCTTATCGGTTTCCTACTTCGTTATCTACTGTGGATTAAAGAGTTTTCGGGTATTATTAGCATAGGAGCTGATGTGCATGGTAGGAATGCAGAAGACTATTTGGCCAATAGAAGATCATAACGCAGTTTGGTTTTTATCATTAGAATTAATTATATTGGGAATTTTTATTGAATTTTGAACGTTGCTGTTCGCACAACTATTCAAAAATAGTTGTGAAAATCCCAAATTACCATGAAAAAAATAAATAACACCAGCTGCCAATAACGCATCTTGTAACCATAGCAACTTGGTGCATGAGTATAGTAACGACATGGTCATGCAGATGGCAGTAGTATTCGATTCTATCGATAAAGAAACTAGTTTCTTAGTACTTAAAAATATTTTAAATAAATCAAATATTCCTATTTACACTATGTCAATAAAAAATATCTTTAATTTATCGAACCGTTTATTGACAAATTCGAATATTATCGACCATACTACATTTTATATAGAGTACTGTATTACCGACATATGGTAAACGTAAGTCACGATGTATCTACTGCATAATAATACGAAATACAAAATATGACATTTATCTACGAACAATAGGAAAAAAAAAAGTTTGTTCGAAAAATTATTTTGATAAACCTACAGTATAAAATAGTACTCACCAGATGTCGCCACGAACGAAGAAGCATCGTGTCCTCCAGGTGGTCGCAACCTCGTTTAAAATCTCGACCATACAGAACGTGTTTGCCTTGCAAACATCTTCATCGTAATCAGCAAGCTCTATAATTTAAGCGTAACGCAGAGAATTATCCGTACCGATTGACTCGATAAGCACTTTATCGCCGGACAGTGTGAACAATGAATTCTCAATGGAAAAATTATACAGTTCTCGGAACGACGAGTTTTCAATGACCCAGAACTCATCCAATACACGTCATATAAAAATAGCAAAAGAACAGCAGCCATCGGATACGACGTAACATGTAATTAGCGCATAAATAACAGTTAACAGATTTCCTCAGCAATGATCTCCCCATCTACCGTGTCTCTAAAAGATGCAGAAGTCAAGTGATGTTAGAAACAACACAAAGAAACCCGGGACTAAGCAGACTAAGAACAACCGAAAGAATCGATGGCTACAATAAAGTCAGTCATAAATCTGCGCTGACTGACAATTTTATTTTTTCCTGTCCACGGCATCTAAGAACGATTCCACGCGCGTCCGCTTATTAACTTATTCAACTTGGAATTGCACCGACGCACGGACCAGCCGCCCGGGCGCCGTAGCGTTAATTAAGGACTTGCCGTGTATTTATTTTGTCAAACGCTAAACTCCTGATTAATGGGACCCTCGTAAATTTAAGAAACGGCGCAATCGATCCTTCCTTCTTAATTCCATACATTTCTAAGGTTCACCCTATGCTCGGTAATTCTGAAAAAGAAAAGCAAAAATTAAAAGATATTATCAAAGTAATAGAATATCTCTTAACGAACTAGCCGCTGTGGTAAATTACCGGAAACAGATAATTTGCGACGTTCATCGTCACCACTCGACTTGTACTTGGATTTCTTTCGAGCCGCGGAGTACGTAGTTAGAAGACGTCCAAGAAAGCGTCTTGAGTAGGGGTCGACAGGCGTCTCTTTAAAGAAAAGGTCCAGTAGAAGGACAGCACCGTCTCGTGTACGTTTGGGTATCTTCATACACGTGAGTACAGAGAGGAAGATCAGCTCTCGAGACACAGCGATTAGTCAGGCGAAATCGTCCATCGCGTCTGAACATACGAGGGACACATGTAGCGTCGTGGCACCTCTGGAAATAGAAGAGGAAAATACATGTTGAATTCTTTCCGCTAACCGCCTACTTAATTAAAACAACATTAGCTGCTTTGGGAGTCAGAGGAACCGCTGGATATGGTCCGTGAAGAGATGCTGCGAACTGGCTCTGTCTCTCTTGAATCTTTGCTACTCGTGAGGTACCCGAGGCAGAGTATATGTATATCCCGGTTGGCTGAGCGCCTCGTAAACTACGTTGCTTATTAAATTACGTAGATCGGGCCCCCGTGTAGCGTGCCATTTGTTAGAAGCATTTGGCAACGTCCACAACTTGATTTAACTAGGTGCCCACCGGTAGGTGACTTCCACGAAGTCAAAGTTAGAGTGAAAAAAGATTTTTTTTCTGAAACAGGCAAATGTGTGTCAGATATATATTAAATTGTTGAGAGTCGACGTGCCGTTGATTGTTTCAAAAATGGAACAACTGCCAGTATATTTGGAAATGAGATTTCGAATGCTACAATGTCGCTTGTCATTATTTTGAGACGCGTGGCAGATCAAAGTGCACACTCGCCTAACATGCAACTGTTTAGTGCAAGTAATGGACTAATGACTCGTAATTATAAATAGCGCAGTTACTGCACGCTAGCCAATTAAACGCGATACACAGGGGCAGACTCCGCGTGGCCGACACCGTGACGAAGATCGGCCTAAGTAGTGAGATTTAGAGGCGACAGGTGTCTCCGTTCTCAGTCTCTTAGTTAGTCCTGAGATTTCTCTCTCCTTTCCCGTCGTACTTGATCCAGTAATTCGACTTTCTCGCTACAGGCAAAACACTTAATACACCATTTTGGCGGAGAGAAGGACGAGTATTAATAATGACGGTTGAGGCAGCGCCAAGTGCTCGGTCCATCTCGAGTAAACTTACATGACAGGCACAGAAAATGAAATATTCTTAAAATTCCATAGAGCTCATTAACTCGCACAATTTAATGACTAGATAACTTTATCTGTAGTATTGGTAAAGAAAAATTCATAAACGTAACCTTACCTCAGCTCACAGCAATTGCAGTGCATATACGTAAAATTATAGCATGGCTACTGATACGTGAGTAAAAATGATTATCACTTGCTTGAAGATATTAAATGGATAGGCTACGCCAATTGAATAACGACCTCGACTCCGCAATGATCCCAATGGAATTTCCATAATGAAATAGTACCGAATAGCATATGCCTCCGCACTCGTAACTAAGATGGCGCGTAAACAGAGTGCACGGCATTACACGGGAAAAAATAACCATGCACAAGCACGTACTTAGCGAGTCCTTATCCAGGGCAGCGAAGCGTAGCTCCTTCGCGAACTCGATGAATCCTCGTCTACGTTATCATATGCGTTCTTACCTTCTTCTTGGTTAGGTTATATCCACGTATACAAGATCCGAAGGTACTGGCCAAGCGTGTCAGCAGATCGTACGCGCTGGGGGCTGAACATTTAATTTGTACACTACGCAGTCACTTTAATCTAGTCCAGACATCAAGGACTCTCAGCCGCGGATAACGAGACACCACCGTGTAAATCGTGAACGTAATTAGTATGGAGCTTCTTCCTCTTTTGTTTGCTGAACTTTCTTCGTTCACGGATCACAAGACGTAACGCGACTTCTGACGTGTATGTGCAGGTTACGTTCATGGATCGCTGGTTCAGTTATTCCCACGAGAGGGCAACACTGTGCTCGATGACGGCGGGAAAAACAAAAAGGAGTTTAAGAAAGAAATTTCTCAGAGAACATAGAGTCGCAAGATGGTTGCTAGCAATTAGTTCATTTTTTGAAGGACGAGTATCCTTCCCCCTTAAAGACACCTACTCACCCCCTGAAGGTGTATATAGAGAAACGGGCATCTTTCCCGTCGTCATGCGATCGCTCACTGTCACGTTCTAGAGGGCGCAGTATTTTCACGAGCCGTCGGACGCCATTTGTCTTTCTGAACTCTTTATTCTCCGACCGGAAATGTCCCTATTATGCGGACAATATTGTTCATCTTAGCGGACGTCGCGCGCGGGAGCCTTTTTTTGTTGTAGGCATTACAGCCAAGATTTGGACAGTTGGCGCGCGACGTTCCTCATCCCCGGGTTTCGTTCTCGCGAGCTGCTACGACGAAGACATTTTCAGGTTACCTTTGTTTGTTTTTTTTTTTCATTATTTGTTTTTCATTTTCTTTTTTATCTCTTTTTTTCTTTGTTTTTCTCGCTCTTCTGCTCAATAAGACTTTCAAATCTATGACGCCGAAACGAAACGCTATGGGATTTCTCCTACGAGAACAAGGGGCTTTCCACCTGAAAGGAATATACACATATATAGCTGCTACCTATACGATGTAACGATAGGAAAAGGAGATCCCTTTGCATTGTGGAGCAACACAAAACAAAAAAAAAACGAAAAGGCTTCGCGTGGATAATTCGAAATAAAGTAATTCAATATTTCGAGCCTCTTTTACCCTGAATAATCAAGACAGTTTATATGCCGACCTTTAGTCTCGGTATGCTCTATCAAAATAGACCGTTTTCGTATATTCTCCTTATAAATGACCATGATCGGTCAATATGAGACGAACTCTTTGGTACGAGCCGAACTCCATAACGTCAGTTTAAGTTCCAAGAAACCCCATAAAGGACTCGGCCGTAAACTAAAATATTTTTATATAAAAAATTTGGAAAAATCTACAATTCCACAACCAAAAATCCGTACACAAACTCTGAGCCAAAACAATCATACAATTGATCCATGGAAACCACATAATAAAATGCACAAGAAATACAAATCCAGTATCGAATGATTCAGGTGTGAAAATTAAAAAAAAAAAAAAATTGCTTTCACTCAAAAAAAAACTTAGACACAGCTACTCCCATTCCGAACGACCTTCTGCCAGCAGGTGTGCAATTTGTTTTAGCAGACTTCACGGATGTCTCACCTGTTTTACAACGGAACGAACTTCAGTATCCAGCTAGATATATTATTAGTATTTTCTAGCAATCCCTTCCAGCTATACCCATCACAATAAGTACCTATACCGACTTGACTCAGTTGTAATAACCTTTTTCTTCGGTATTATCTCAGACTCGAATATCCCATGCACATAATAACAGCCACAGTAAGCTACCAGCTTCTCTTTCGTTTCGAATCGCAACACGTAGCTAATAAAGTTCCTTTGGCATGAAAAGCGCGATCCGTATCGTCGAACGTAACGACCGTCGCAATCATGTTTCAAGCGTACCAACCAACCAACTGCCCGTTACACTGTTAAGGGAGGCATTAGCGATTGCCTTCGATGCCCGATAGTAGTAGAAATGTCGCTAACTAAAAAAAATGTCCTCTTGGAATTATTACAAGCGCACAGAGGGGCCACCGATTATACCTAAATTAGTAGTTATACTGAATACACATATAGTACAGTTCGACATTGTATATTCTATGCATACACAGCATATGTATATACTTGACTGTAGAAGAAAAGAAAATTTCAAACAATCTCAAACGCATCTAACTATATCAACATATCAACATACACGTGGGACGTTTACGCGTTACTGGACGAAATATATGGGTGCGTTAAGTCACGTGGGGCATGCATATGCATAAAGCTAATTGATATTTAGTCGCGGTATGCTAACGCAATGGCGGTGTTGACGGGTCTTGCGACTAAAAAAAAAAAAATGGTGTCCAAGGAAGATTTCAGACTCCGAGACTCTTTGGAATATATTCCTTCTTACCTCTTAATGAGTGGACTATATTTAGCTTTTATATATAGATATACGCGCTTATTATATACCAGGGACATATTCTTTGGATGTAACTTCGCTCAAAAGACGCTCGGATCGTTTTACCTTTACGCCAGGCATTAAATGGCTACATGATTCGGATTCGCGATGCGGCTACAACGTTATACATTTTTAGTCGCGCAAGGGTCGCATTATCTGCTGTAACGGGCAAACGGTAGTGACAACTCGCTGTGGTAATAATCGTAAAAAGACGCTTTGTTTTATTATCGTCGACGAGCACCGGGTATGCATAACAAAGACTGACTTTGCTTTTCTATTTGATGGCGGGTCGAATGTGGGCGCCTGATATATAAATATAGTTGCATTCGATATCTGTGTACCTAGTTTTCGAGGACGTGCGACACATGTGGGTACAGTCTGGGAGTAAAATTCCATGGGAATATTAATTAACGGGTATAAAATATTGATACCTGTTAATTACGAGTATTTTAAATTTTCGCGGATCGGATACGAGGTCAGGATTTTGCATTGGGAATCAAAAAATTTTTTTCTTTTATGGAAATTACCGTTGTTCCCGGGTGCACTAAAGAGAGTTAAGGGCCTTTTAAAATGGCTGTCGTTTATGCGTAAGAGAAGCAGCGCTATTCAGCGTGTATTACTATTACAAAGAGAAGTCGCTGGCATAAATAAATCGTAAGTCACGTGGCGTCATAAACGTCAAAGTCCGTCGAGACAGTTCGGACGGAGAAGATCGTCGCACAATGGCCGCGTTTTGCAATTTTACCGCGCATAATATCGCGCAGTCGACAATGAACGAGACATAATTGGTAACGTAAAGAAAGGCGTTTCAGCGAGAAGTAACGTCGAGTCGTTCCGGGACGAAGAAAAAAAAAAAAAAATTGGCGAATAACGATTACGAAATATCGCCAAAGATCGTCCGAGAGAAATAAAAATTATCCAACACTTTTTTGTTTTTAATCGGGCAATTGCCTTCGATTTAATTTTAGTACCGATTCGCGAATCCTGTACCAGTTCCTCCGGTCTTTTATGTAAGGATGAGAAAAAAAAAGTGGCCAGATTCATTAGCGACAGTTACTCGACACGTCGTTCGATGAGGAGCAAATTAACGGACGACCCACGGCGAATCAGGGACAATTAACGCGCCTTAATAGAGAAGAAGGGGAAGAGTATAAGATAACGGTACGGACAAAGACAAAGGTGGTACTAAAGTCCGGAATGCTTACAGAGCCGTAGACGAAGGACTGAGGTGATCCGCGATGTAAAAAAGGGTGAGCCAGGAAAGTCCCTGAGCCGTGAGTTCGTTCCGAAAACAAAAAACAGTCGCGCAGGGGGTTAATTAATCAGGCGCGTAAGAGAGAGAGAGAGAGAGAGAGAGAGAGAGAGAGAGAGAGCAATCGAGAAGAAGCATATCGGTGCGAGGAGGAAAAATAAGAACGGCCAATGGGATAAGAGAGATCAATGAAATAAGAGAGGGAGAAGGAAGAAGGGTAAAAGGGCTCCTTTCTGCCGTTTTATTAACCAATTAACCGGGATGCGAGCTTCGAGCAAACAGAGTAAACGGGGCCTGAAATTCATTAGCGGATCGTCACCTGACAGCGTCACAGTTCACTGGGCTTAAAGCGACAAAACAAAACTTTAACCAAAGATCGATGACTCTGCGATAGTTATTGCTCCCCTGGATAATTGCTATTCTGCCGAAGCTCAGTGACGCGCGGCTAAGACTTTGCATCCCCTATGTATTATTTACAGTGTATATATATGTATATATGGACGAGTAGAGGATCAATCGAGTGATTAACCCGATGACGCAACGACGTATTGGAGAATCTGCCGTGGAAATGAATTTTGTTTTTTCATTGAAAGTAAAAAAAACAAGTTACAGGCTGTTAATCAAAGAGATTCTCCGGGAGTGATCGATGTGGCGATACCGATAACGGTATGATCGAACGATCCATGGATCCGTATGACGATCTCGTTGATTCGGGATATCGAAAGTATTGCTGATTTTTCGGACCATTAGAGTCACGTCCCGTTTGCAGGATCGGCTAATTAGCAAGGCATTCGAGCGATCCTGCCTTCTTCCTTCCTGCAGAGTCCTCAATAATTGTAATTGGACACGGCTTGGCAGCTTCACCTACAGCGTAGTCTCGCTGCCCACTTTACAATACACTTTGTCCATCTGCCTTTTAAGGAGTGAAAAAAATGAAAAAAGGGGGCGTGGCCAAGAGATCAAAGGGAGCCGCTCCACCCGTGCCGGAGAAACGGGAGTGAGTCGAGACGTGGCCAAGAGAAGGTATGCACGACTGCACGACTACACGACTACACGACTACACGACTACGGTCTATACTGCATGCATTTTGTGTCCAGCCAGAGGACGCAGGGCTGTGTCAAGTTCCAGCAGTGCCACGTTCAATATAATAATATCGAACTGGTACTCGCCTATTCACTTTGAACTTTTATTACCTGCCAGTTACAATTTCGCAGTACCTGCTATCATTAATCATTCGTACCCAGTTGCTACTTTTATCATGTTTTATCACATCTTCGAGCCATCGTTTAAAGACTACATAATAATATCAAGAACCCTCTCACTGCCAGCGAATATACGCACCTGACCTGAGCCTGTGTCAGTGGGAGCTCACTATCGCCCCAAGAGCTAACGATACCGTAATATACTGTAAAACGACGTCAAGTGGCATCTCCTGGCGACGAGGTCCCGCGACCGCCATCTTGGTTCACCGCCGTAGGATGTGGTTATTAAAATAGCAGGGCACGCTCGATGAATGGGCCTCCCCTGAAATGGGACTGCGTGATGCCAAGTTCGTGAAACTCGATGTCTCATTGGTAAGAAAAAAAAAGAAATAAAAAGAGAGAAGAAACATTTGCATACACGCATCCCGTATGGCGCTGTCTCCACCTTCTTGGCCTTCGCACTCATTTTCCAGCTACTCTGGCTAATGTCGATGGTACACGTGGAAAAAGTGTTGCATGCATGTACTTTGCGATTGATCGATTACGTGGCAATATCGATATCGTTATATACGTTACACGATATAAGAAGCTACCGCGTGTCTTCTTTCTCCCTTTCTCCGGTATATATGTATATACAGGCCTCTTGATGCTCTATCTATTACTCTTGTACGTCCACCTTTACATTTTAATGGGTCCAGTGGTTCTCCACTGATCCTCATTATCGAAAATATACGAACTGACTGACGTCATATTATTTCGCCAGTCGCGGATGAGAAACCGTGTCCAAACATCTACATTAGTTGGCGCGGCGAGACGAAGCTTTTGAAAAGTTCAGGGACGCATTTAAAAAGTCGACTACAGCGCCGTTCAACGTTTGACGGCGTAATTGGAATTACTTGAGATTGGACTAAGTTTAACGATGGGAATATTAAAAGTCTCGAGTAACATTTCTTACTGTTTCTATTCTTTCTACTTTTTGCTTCTCCATCTTTTTTTGAGTTTTTTTTTCCCTTCATTTTGATCGCACGACAAAACTATCCGGATTCGATTAAGATCCAACGCCAATTGTCCACTACGACATAATTTCGGTCGACCCCCATAGGCGTGCATTACCAAAATGAAAATATACATCAAACCGGAAACGAATTTGGGGAAAATGACGGATCACATTAGGAGAACTAACACGAGGAACGATAAAACCCCCACCAGATCCCCTTTCACTGCTGGGTTATTATTTTGATGTTTTTTAATTTCCGGTTTTGTAACGGATACACTCATTGTTCTCGCCTCGAATAAGCCCTCTTGTCTTATGAGAAACTCCATTTCTCACCCGATATCCCGAGATTGGTCGTCCATTTTGTTTTTCTTCGCCTCCCAACTAACGTCGATTTTCAAACTCTTTGCTACGTGTGACGAGATGACTATTAAAAAAAATCTTCATTGACAGTTCAAAAAGATTGATAATTATTTCGAAATTTCCCAAAGAATCATCTACTTCCTCTTTATATATCTATATACCGTGCGGGACTTATCCATAAAATAAGTCCAGACACATTGTAATCTCTCGTATCGAGTCCCCAAGATGAATATGTAATTGTCAAAGTTTCTATCGACGGGCGTAACGCGTGAAAGAGTGATGCGTTGCAGTGCATGTGTTATGCAAGAGAAAAGAAAAGAAGGAGAAGAAGAATAAGAAGGTGTATTACCGTCTATCGGTTTTTCCCTTTAAAAACGACAGGACAGCTCACCGGAGCGAGAAGCATTCACGTGCGACTGGGACTCGCTCGATTTCTTGAATATTTGATGCCCGTCGACGGCGGCCATTTTCCTTGGCGTGCTACAGAACATTAAACAACTAGGGTTGTTAGCCTCTTTATCTATAGGCTCCACCGTAAACCCACACGACGCGGATACATTATTTAAGATAACACGTAACTCTCTAACCATACGGCGTCCGTCTAGATCGCGACGAGACATTCAATGTCGCTCGCTCTCTATCCCCGCCATTGGAAAAGAGGAAGAATGAAAGGACTGTTTGGCAAATCAAGAGAGACGATTGCTAAGAGTAAAAGAGTCCAATGTAAAGAAGCTCCGAGTACAAAATATCACGTGGAACGTCTACAAGATGTCGTGCCTTTTAAATGATTTATCAGCGGACAACTTCGTGCTGTAAGAAATGCCGAGAACTTTTTTCAATATATATATATATATATATACAGATCAGTTAAAAAAAATTTCTTAATCATAATAATCTGGATTATAGACAAGCACGTGGTGGGTGTAGCAGTAAAAGATTAGAAATAATTTACATTCACGAATGATTAGTGCCGAATGTACACGAACAGATATTAGACACTTCAGATGCTCTTTCTTATAAAATTATTTTGTCCGCTTTTATCAGATCCGAATAATTTTCTTTGGCCTTAGAGAATAATCATACTTCCATAGGGATTTACAGGCCGAGGCTTTTCGTGACTTTCTATTGGTTCGCGTGCACCTAAACCACGCGAATATTAGTACCGAGAGATTCTGTCGGATTTGGGGTGCAACTTCCGTACTGATAAGATTATTACACAGCTCCGCTATCATTACCGAGCTCTGTATAGCCTTTGATTAATCGCACCAATTGCACGTGCAACACGGCTGAGCTTGCGGAGCAACGAGAGTGACATTTCGCAAAGATTTTGGCTGATTAATCGAATTAATGAAGTTTTGTTATTCTATAGGGAAATCGGATGGTATGAATGTTATACTTTTATGGAATCATGAAATGCATTCTAATAATTTGTATACTGTATTCCCTATGATTCTAGCCTGTACATGTTCCTATTGAATAGACACACACAGACCCCTGTATGTCATTAGCAATTATAGGTTATTGTTTAAACGCTTAACGAATAAAATTACACGCGTTTGCAACGGCAACGCACGCGATCTCACTTTACGGATAATTGGCAAAATTGGCCTGGAAAGACCGGTAGGAGAGCTAGTTCCTTCTCGGAGATGATTAATTATTATACAGTTACGCGTACCACCCCCTTTATATAATTACCTACTGCATGGCTTCGGCACACGATAAAAAGGTGGGTTGCATTGGTGCATTTTGCAAAATGCATTTTTATAGCTATTAAGCTCTTGGTCATTATCCAGGGGACACGTATCTAAAGCTACCCCGGACGGGAAATACTCTGTTTTAGGGATCGCTTAACCCACTTCAAGTTACTCGATAGGCTGTTGGTATGACTGTTTCGTTTCCTTCGGACTGGCGGATCAACGTGCACCGTTATACTTTATTTTTGCGTGCTAAATATTTAGGTAACAAAATAGCATACTGATGATATTTTTTGATATTTTCTAAAATTTTATTTAAAAATAATTCAATTTTTATATTTAAAAAAGAAATACATACCTGCGTGTTTGGTATCCTTAGTGTTGTAGTGCAATCGTAATTTTTTATTGAAGTCATTTTTGTTCACGTGCTCGACCATAGTAATGTTTAAGAATTATATTTTCCAAGAAAATGGCTTTCGGCATGATACTTTTTTTTTTGCACTTTACTAAGATGCGTTCCACTAATAGCTATTACAGGGATAAGAGGTGGCTATAAAGTGTGTTTCCTTAGTAAAACTTACTATGTCTCGAGAAATAGGCTGTAAAAGGAAGATGAAAATTTATAGAGCCGTTCAAAGGCCACTGTGGCTCGTTATCATCGTTATTTTCGATGTTCTCTCATAAATAATTATAATAAAAGATTTTCAGTATCAATTTCTCTTTGTTTCCAAATTTTACCTTCTCTCTCGATATTAATGTTTAATAAAAATTCGAAAATCATCAATCAATATCGATTACTTCCCAATTGGAATATGTATATATATATATGGTATATACACACACACACATACTGTCGAAGAATTTCGAAATTTACGTACAGCCGAGCAAATCTCGTGACGGGCGTCAGTAAAATTTCAACTGCAAATAGAATTCAGTATAGTTGTAATTGAATTCAAGAAAATTGGCGCTTTCGAATTGAGAGCATTGAGTTTTGCGGACGATTGCATACGGAATTTCACTGCTTTACGGAATTTACTTCTGTCACGAATACGAAATAATCATAAGGTATAATGTATCTTGGGTGTGTATACCTGATACACATATCCATATTGAAGTATAGAGGGATTTACGTAAAATCACTATGAAAAATATCAATGTAATATTCATCGGTCGCAAAAGTTGCATAAATAAACGATTTATAACGGGAGGCAAAACCCTTTCATAATTTATTTCTTGTTGCCTGTCGTCTTCCCGAAATTACATTTGCTCTCATAAGCCGCGCAATTTAATTTGCATTTGTATACTGCAGTAAGCCTACCTCTCTCTCATATACATGCATCTCAATCATAATTGGCTGGTTGCGTATGATAGGCTCACGGATAATAAGACATATTTAAAATTATTTATTATTTATTCACACGGTATACAGTATATAAATTATATATATATATATATATATATATATATATACCCCACACAGGATATTGTAAGACAACATTTTAATTTCAACCTATATATGTATATACATATAACGTTATTCGGTGCAAAGTACCGCTTGAATGTGGCTCTATTATAGAATTCAAATAAACAAGCCAACTTCAGGTGGTGCGTTTATCGCGAATAACCCTGCATAACAATGAGCAATAAGAAAAGGAATATAATCGCAAAAGGATTCACGTTCGAATAAAAGTGTGAAAATAATCTAAAAAAAAAATGTCTTAAAATCGTCGTAGGTTAATTTTTTCAATTAAATTCAAGCATTAATTAAAGCGACAGGGATTCACAGTATAGATACAGAGATCGTAGAGATGAGTGTTATATACGGTACATAATGCAAAATCCAAGGCAATCATGAAAATACCGTAACTCACAGGCCAAGAGAAAGAAAATACCCTCTGCCCCCTCTGTGTAAGCAAACCGGCACCCTGCGCATGTAAATTATCCGACGTTTCCAGAAGCGGATGTAATATCATTTTAATGACGAAAAAACGCGCGACGGGCAATTAATTCCTCAAAAATTAAAACACCGTGCGGCGTCGATTACATCTCTCGGCGCTTACAGGCTTCTCCGTGTCTGCCTATTTGCGGCTGAGTGTGGACACAGATGGGCAATCGAGATTAGAAAATGTCATTAGAATGGCGCACAGTGTTCCGGGCCGTTTGTCTCATCAACGCCTACCGGCTAAATTGTTGTAAATTCAGTGCGAGCAGCCACGACGCCGGCGTCCTAGCGTCAAGACGCCCCCCCCCCCCCGCCGCTGTATTACTCCATTGCGGAAACTTTTAACGAACAATTGTACCAGCTATTTCCAACGGACGACAATTGCACGATTTCACTCGAGTCTGACAGCTCGAGATCCGTAATGTTATTCCGAACTGTCACTTACCACGTGTTACTCCCCATGTAAATAAGAATCCAGTTCCTCGAGGTGTCGCGACCCGACTTGTGCTTATGCTTAAAAATCGATTGAAATATGCACAATAATAATGGGAAGAAATGTAATTCAAAAAAATTGTCAACTCTCTCTATAAACTGCAATAAAATTATGTCCTCACGTTGACGATATCCACTGTACCATAAAAATTATAAAATATAGAAATGGCGACGAGTGCAGATACCAATCGCCTCGTTACGGAATCTTAACTCCATCTCGATCATAAAACTACGAATAACAAATGAATCAACTCGCGCGTTCGCAACTCTGACCAAATGTTAAACGAAGCGCGACGTCGACGTCCTACGTATACAGGAGGACGCGTCGGAAAACGCGATCCGCGCGATAGAATCGCTCGGCTAAAGAATTCCAGCGTGTAACGTAAAATTAAGAATTACACAAGCAATTAGCCATACCGCTCCTGTGAGCATCATCTCGTAATTGTTGGTATGTAAGATAAGACCTCGAATTATTTGGATTCTTATGTATACTACCCTATATCTATATAATATAAAATACTAGACGGTCATATATATATATATATGTATATACACATCTAGGTACCGGATAAATCTTATCGTCTCACCTGCCCTTTGAATAAAAAGGTACACGTAGTCCAGTGTAGAAACACGACTTTAGCACGAGGCATCGTAAGGCCAGATACATATAATGTAAAGGCCTAATGGGGGGTGGGAGATTCATAGTGCTGGACGAGAACGAGGACGAGGTAGACCCTCATCGAGGAGGTGGGCAAGATAGAGAGGAGGTCGGGACGAACTAAGAAGAGAAGGGGGGTGGGGGTGGGAGAGGTGGAACTACTCCCACCATACTCGAGCGGCAGAACATCAAAGGGAACCGACTTCTCGTTCGCGAGGTGAAGAACCGGCCATCTCCGGGCCACACACGAATTGCTTTTATATACTTTACGCTCTATACTTCTAAAGTGTAATACCTTGATGGTCTGGCAAGCCAAAGCAGCGCTGGATAGGTTATTGCTATACGCTTGCTAGAAAATCAGCAACAGTACATTTCAGAGCCTCTTTACGTGGGTCCGCGATTTTCCCAAGGAAACATTCATAATTTCATACTCGTGTGCGAATCTCGTTAGAATCTTTTTAAAACGAGATAAGACGGTAGACTGTGAAAATTTTGAAAATTTCATTCTTTTATATCTTCGAAAATAAAAACTTATCGTCTTATCACTGTCCTAACGAATTCAAAGCTTAAAGGTGGTTATTAGAAATTTGGACTTTATCGTGAAATCACATAATTATTGATCCCATTATGCTTTTATTTTCTTATATATACGATACTGTGCCATGTATACGATGTGTCGTTGCTTTAATACAGGGTTGTTCGATGGGTTGTACGCCTCGGGCAAGCAGACTGTTCAAAGGGTGCGAAGAAAAAAAAAGATTAAAGAAACTATTGTTCCTTTGTGATGACATTCATATCTATATTTTTCGAATATAGCTCTCGGCTTTGGTCGATGTCAATATTCATTTTCTTTTTCGAATTCAATTTTAATACAGGGTCAAAGATAGATTATTATTATATCTCAGGATAATTATATTACAAGAGCCTATCCGATCTGATATTTCAATCGTTCCCTTGAATCAATTTTGATAATACAATTTTCCGACTGATAACACTTCGTACACTTCGCTATTACTCGCCATATATCGTACGTCGCGCATGTCAATCAATTTGGCTTTAGTTTGAAATGAAGTAAATTTATAAATAAAAATTAATAATTCACCAGGAAGCTATTCATTTGTTTCATGCTTCTAATCATCTTCAGCATCGTTAGTTACACGCGAGATCTAAGACTAGGAAGAGACGTTCGCACGTCTTTCCCAGTAATCTCTACCATTTAGATTTTTCGTCCCCCCATTACCGTTCACGCATGCCTCCTTCACTCTTAACACTTGGGCCTGTGTAATTTTCATATTAAAAAAATTACCCATCCAGCATAACACGGCAGTCTGAATTTCCCTTATCACCCGTGTATCCAACCAGACGTACCGGCTACATACATATGGCAACATACATATGGTAAGTTGAGTCTCAGTAGCGATGACTAATATTTAAAAAAATATATTACACATTAATATCAGTCAACCAATGAGACAGCACAATGTCTCAAGCAACGTACAATATTCCCCTAGAAAACTATTGACCAACGGAAGAATAGAAGGAGGTCGCAAAGGGTGCAATGACACCGGGAGCACAAGAAATCTATTTCAGGTTGTACACAACAATATAAAATTATGGCGTATCGTCTCATTGAATTTCAGGAGTCGGTAGACCCTCAGTACCGAAAAGGCTGCTGGGGCTAAGGGCGTGACAAATTTTCGTATGTCACCGGCCCTGAGGATGATGCCAAAGTGGCTGGGAGATTGTCATTACGTCCATGGACAATGCAGAGGTGTGTCAAATCGTAGTTGGGCGCGCGCTCGAGAAAATTGATGGAACGTTTCTGGCTTCGAAAAGGAAAGCAGCCACCCTTTTGTCAAACTGAATTCACTGTTGGCACCAATGGTCCAGGCCGAGCTGATCTCACTCCTCGAAATGGTTAGTGAAACTGATTCGAGCTAAATGGACCCTAAATGGAGTTCGAATGAAGTGTCGGGTCTTTTTGTATGTAAACGGCGGGTAAAGGACCCACTTGAAATATTACGATGTCAATGTTCGTAACTGCGACTGGCGGCTATTTTTTTCGAAAAGATGAAATGAAGGCAGTAAAAACATAATTTCAGAAATTTCGCATAAGCCTGCAAAAAAGTCATACCAATCATATATATCACGCATGTGAATATATGGAACTAACCACCTTGATTATCAATATTCGCTGTGATCTAAATTGCGGTAGAACTTGGAAATGGGACGATCTGTCATCCGGTGAAGGTAATTGGCGTCGCGACGCTTGTGCTTAATCGTGAGCTTTGCTGAAAAAGGGAATTCATAAAAGCTCAGTTGACGTATGTATTATTGATATATCTAAGCACTGCGCTTTATGCGGAATCGTATGTGATTGTATATATATATATATATATATATATAATATGCATATGTGAATATAGTCAGGTAGGATCTATACGATAGACTCCTAGGAAGCTTGTAACATGATGACGTCGTTTTACAAATGACGTAAGGACATAATGTGAACTAATATATTAGCATGATAATGGCCGCCGTGGACGCTACCAGGGATTGGCTCTAATACGTATATGTATAATACACATGATGCGCTTCGTTCAAGTACTAATATGCACGACTATCCTCCCAATGGATCCGTTTCCCTTTTATGAAGACCTACCCCAAACCAGATTGACGTCATGGAAAAACCCCCTCGATCACCCCGGGCAATAATTAAGTCCATTCAATGGGGAGATTTATGTAACTCATTCTGGTAAAATGTCTTACTCACAAATCGACTATACATGACATATGTGTGTATATATAGGTATAGTGCCATACTTGTGGGTATAAGCAGTTGGCGGCCATTGATACAGCATCAAATAGTAAATTTATTGCACAGTAGATAATTAAGTACTTTGTGCACGCGTTATTGGAATTTAGATAGACAGCTGATTGTGAATATCCTGAATTTCGTTACGTGGAATGTAGGTTAAAAGATAAATATTTGAGTCCATTAGAATATTTTGGTATCGAAAAAAAAAAAACAAGGGGCAGATGCCCCTGTCCGCGCTAACTGGCTTTTAATTTGACCCGTTAGAAAATGGAAGCCTTCATTTTGTTATCCCGCTCTGACATTAGTCTTATCTTTTGTTTCCGATCTGCATTCACGCCTGTATACCTAGACGCGGGTAAACGGCGGATGTGTTTTTTGAACCAGTAATTTTTTCGTGCTCGAGAATCGTGAAATTTCGAATATCGCGTACAGTGTTGCAGCGTATACTATGCTTTTGGGATTGTTTTAGGTAATTACGTATGTGTCATTTATTCTACCTGTATCAAGAAATCTATCAAGGGATTCGTTAAGGGAACACTGACACTCTCGAGTACTCGATATCGGAAATCGATCGATTTCGCAGTAAGCCTAACCGCAGACGTCGTGCCAGCTGCTGAATATATACTAAGAGCAGTATTTGGCACAATAACAAAAAAGCATCTACAACCTTCATAGACTTTGAAAATTTCAACAATGGGACTACAATGGGCCTGAAGTACTTTCCGTGTATTTGAAATCGATCGACAATTGAGACTTCATGTGGATCCGACCGACACTCTCGCGAATTCGTCGCGGTTTTACCACCATTGACGAATACAATGGAAAATGGTTCCCTGGTAAATAAGGCCCTCTTTTGGAAAGGGGCCTCATGCGCTTAGAATGGAACTCCTGATTGCCGTTATTCTTCGGCAATTCGGCAAACCAAGATGTCACCTTTCTTTTTTTACCTTCGGTCCAACTTTCGAAGTTGATTCGAACGTTCGTTTTGAAAAATATTACCGGGTGGTCCAATATATGAAGAAAAAAAAACTCGAAATTCAAAATCCACAATTTTCAATTTACTTACACCCCCTCCAGCCCGCAAAGTTATAAAATATTTTTTTTCATTTTTTTTCTTCCAAGATCGCTACCGTAGTACAAAATAGTTTCCCGTTTATCGACTATCAAATTCTCACCCTCTCTCCGATATCCCCGGCGCGAAGGACTAGACCATAAACCGCGTCGTCTTGACGACGCAGACGACGTCCGTCAGTCGACGAATCGGCGAAGGTACAGTAGCATCGACGTCGCGACGTCCCTCTCCCCCATCGACAATGCCATCGAGACGAAGATTCTTCGCTCGTTCAACTGGAACAAATTTCGTAATTGAATTCCATTTAGACACACCATGCTTCTGTCCTCGATAGCTAAACGATCTTCCAGCCTTTACCGGATCATCAAGTTGATCTGGAAGAGGCTGGAGACTTCAGATATCGGAACAGAAGCCTGCGTTAAATCAATTATCAATTCGTCATCGTAGCTAACCAGTTTACACGGCGTATCTCGCCATTGTTTTCACTATACGAAATTCAATTATTTCAAAATAGATATCATCAAGCTCGCCGATTTCATATATACATATATACTAAACGTAGATAATAGATCGACTTTTTACAAATTCAATCTCAAGCCGAATTTCATCTCGCACGAAATCTCATATCTTCTCAATTCAATTTCCATCATCTCTATATCTATATTTCACTCGATCTCTCGGTTCGTGTCTTTTTTTTTCATCGTACCGACACAGACTCCGTGTCTCTTGTCACGCGTCATTGCACAACGCCGTACTTTTCTTTTCTTTTATCCTTCTAAGCATCGCCATGTTTTTATCAATGGACCTTCGGAACCGAGTCATGATTTGATTCAGTAAACCCTACAGGTATGAGAGGAAGCTACGATACGATCAGCAGTCATCGAACGCCGCCATTCAAGCGACCATCAGGTTCCTCGAATCGCGTTACTATGGGACACGTAATTCCATCATTTGGGATACATCGTGTTTCGGTGCTTTTTACTTTATTTACGTATCCACGTACGTTGTACATCGCTGGGTACTTATTTGACTTATTCTTGGCCACGTGTTTAAATATATGCGTGCGTGTATGTATATATATAATTATATATTATCTATCCACCTACATGGTATAGCTAGGTGGATACTTACCTCTTTTACGAAGTGACGGGTTATCCACTTCCCTTCAACTTCTTTTTACGTGTATCGATGATTCACTTGAGTTTTGCATTAAACATGCTATGCACGTCTAATCTACATGACTGGGATACGAGCATCTGGATGTTAACTGAATTTTATTATAGAACATACTATAGTCTCCGTATCTAAAAGTACCGTTTGCATTTGCTCGTTCGTAGATGTGACAGGTTATATTTAATAATTTTTTTAATTTACTAAATGACAATTTTATCTTGGGCATTTTACAGGCTTGAGGGTGAGATGAGAAATTTTGAAAAAATTTTATATAGTAAGTTATGAGAGTTTGCCAAAATTTTTTGATAAGTCATGACAGTTTCAGGAATCTTATGGTTTAAGGAGTTTAGGCTATAACCCTTTTGAACGGGTCGGACAGTGGTAGTGGTTTTTTTCGTAAAGGGGCTGTGTGTCTATTTCTGTTTCTGTATCCGATTTTAGCTGAGAGGGTCGCGTGGCTAATAAGCGGATTGGAACTGAGACCTTCGCTAGGTTGAACACAGAATGATTTTTTGAAATGTTGAAAAAATTGTGTACAGTAAGTTATGAGAGTTTGCCAAAATTTTTGGATAAGTCATGACAGTTTCAGGAATCTTATGGTTTAAAGAGTTTAGGCTACAACCCTTTTGAACGGGTCGGACAGTGGTAGTGGTTTCTTCGTAAAGGGGCTGTGTGTCTATTGGTTTCTGTTTCTGTAACCGATCTTGGCCGAGAGGGTCGCGTGGCTAATAAGCGGATTGGGACTGACACCTTCGCCAGGTTGAACAAAGAATGATCGTTTGTCCGATTGGTAATGGCTATCGGCGGGCATTGTTCGATTTTTGAAAAATCGCCGGTCAAGCGTTCCCGTCTTTAGGGAGGGGGTAACAAAGGGTGCCGCGATACTCGCGGGGTGGTCTTGTATGGTAACGGAGTCTTATGGGTCCTAACGACTAACTAGAGTTTAATGCGCGAACTCGAGAGAATTGTGGGCTTCGGGGAGTTCCAGGGGTTTTCCCAAATTATCTTTCAAATTACAGAGTCACACCTTCACTACCTACAACTGGCACTCTTCGAAAATTTTGCCCCCGCTTTGGGTTCTAATGAATTTCGACCGCCAGCGACGAGGCTGAGCTGTCCGTTCGCGGATGAATTTCATATTATTTTCAAAATAACTCGTCACTGATTATTTATATAAATCTTTGAAAAATACCGCTTATTACCGATATTGACCATCTTTTTCGGAACATTGACTATATCCGATAATACACGGAAATAGCGCGAATTGGATTTATCGAAAATTCAAATCGGACACGAATGCCTTTTTTTTTAACGTAAAATTGCATTTAAATTGATAAATTTAACTTTTACATTCATTAAAATTATTTATTGATCCAATTATTGTTCTTGATCGTGATTCAATTTTTTATATAAAAATGTACCTGATGGTTCCTCTATTATCTTATTTTGCTCGAAGGAGATGAGCATTGTTCACCGATACGAATTTTTTAACGAGGTTTATAATAATAACAACTAAAAATAAGAATTGTCAGGTAAATCACCGTCGAAAATCTATCCGTTCATTTCGCGCGTTTGCGAGCTCTCGGGAAATATTTCCCAGTTCAGGTGAAATGACGAAAAATCGCCTCGAATAAATTGCTAAGGGGTGCTCGGCAGTGGCGAGCGAAAGGCGGGCAAACAGTCAGCCAATCCGCGATGTTCGTGGGCGTTTCCATCGCAACGATCGCGTACGGTTCAAGAGTCGTCGTTCTCCGGTTTCCCTCTGGCAGTATAGAGACCCCACTCTTCGTTCCCGAGATCTCCATAGTGCAGAGGTTAAAGGGGATTGCAGGGTGGATCACTTGGTTGGTAAGGGTAGGAATACGACTGTACATAAAACTTATGCTAGAAACGCAAGGGATGAAAACCATACTGACAACCGATATATTTACTATTAAAATATATATATATGTATATGTAATATATATATATATATATATTCGTACTACGACGTGAGCCGATCTTCGCGTGACATAAACCGAGTTCTTGTCTATTAGGAATAAATACAGATATTCTCTGTAATTGGAAGAAGACAAAACATGATGGAGTAATCTGTGAAAGTAGTAGAATGCATAATCATCTTTATATGATTCTGTCAGGGATATGAGTGATAAAATATAACACGTGTAATTAGTATGTGTATAATAATTATAATAATGGGTTTAAGTATACGCTAAGATCTTAATACGAATTTTAGTATAAGTAGACGGAACTCAGTGTACACTGGGTTTTTCATGTGAAATATCGTAAAGGGTGGATTACAGGTAGATTTTTGATAATTTACGAAATTTTGGATTTTTTAAAAAATTTTAAAGATCATTGACGTTGATTGGAATTTTGGAGTACGGGTAGTTATGGGGAGCTGGTGAAAAAATAATTTTTGATTTTTGCCAAATTTTTTGGAAAAATTTGACTAGGCGATTGTATGGAGGTTTAAGGGGAGATGTTTTTGAAGGGAGTGAGGGAAGAGCATGTTGGTATTTAGGTTCGTTTAGGTCTAAAAAGAAGGTCCGATTGGTTCCAGAAAATCCTTATTGGAGGATAGTTTATCGTGTCTCCTTCTCTCCCACTCTCTTCTGCAGCGTACCTTCCCCCAAGGCCCCCGCGGTCCCTAGGGCCCACCCTAATATCTGGGGATCATGCTAAACGACGGTAGATCAAAGGGAACCGCCACAGAATCCAGTGGCGACCTATCATAATAATTTGGCCGGCTCGCGCCCCCTTTGTATTAGGATAGAAAAGCCGACAGACTAAAAAGGCCCTGGTCCCCGCTAAATTGAAGCTAAAAGGACTCTAAAAAGATTTTACTGATCTCGGAGGATGATGCGCGCCCGACGCGATCACGTAATCCTTTCGTACAAAACCGCCGGGCATTGCTTCCTTACAGCACTGCACCTAAGGGTTTATCCGAACAGATTTTTGGGAAACGTCAAATTATGCCTTTGTCGGCCGAAACGAAGAAAAGATAACTGCCCCTTATTTTTTTTCGAAAACTGGAAAATTTCAATTTCCATCTGTCCGACCAGACTAATTGCACTATGACCAGCTGCCAGTATCTACTCGCCGATGTAAATTACTACGGCAATAATAAGCACTTCATATTTCTTAAAAAGAAAAATTTGATTTGACCCTACTTATCGATACCCCACGACACAAACCTGAATTGTCAAAGACGTTACATAAATTTAAAAAATATTAAAATAAAAAATAGTATGACCAACGTATCGATTCTACGCCATTGCACATATGCACACGTATCGAAAAGGCTTAAGAATAGGTGTAATCAGGGTTTAAACTTTTACCAGATGCATATGTGGTAACGACCAAGGGGTAAAAGAAACGGGATGTGCATAATAGCTAGGACAACGGGTAAGGAGGGTGAAACCATCAGGTTTTAAAATGGCGATATTCAGTAGTTCTCGTAGCTACCGTTGTCCTCTATCCGCGTGCTAAAGCGAAGCCACGTTAAGTACATCTCGTAAAAATTCCATCGAACCAGCGTCATTTTGCCGAGGGGTTGCCAGTGCTGGACATGGATGGGTGGTGCCAACACAGACTCCGCCTTTTTAAGGCCCCAGCCGTACGCCACCCCTCCTGTACGCGGGGCTTTGATCTCTGCCGACTCCCTCCTACACCGAGTTGAAGTGGGAACACGAAGCGGGATCCGTTCAAACCATTTCGAGTCACTGGCTTGACGTGCCGCATCACGGATCCGGGACCGGCGAGCCGTGCGCGATAATTTTACCAAGAATTTTGACGTTTCGACAGTGTGCGATTTTACTCGAAAGATACAAATGTTTCGTAGTGCTGTTACACGGATCGGAGTAAGTCGATTCAGTCCATAAAGTCCAGGTACGTGGACTGCCAGAGTGTCACGTTAAACAGTGAGATCCGATAAAGAGTAATCGATTGGAGTTTATGGTGAGAGACGTTTGGGTCCTGATGAACTGGCTCATTTGGGACCAGTCGGTTTGACGGTGATCAGTGCTGTTTCTCAAACGCAGTGTAACAGTGCACGATGCGAAGGCTTGTATTCTAGAATAGGAATTAAAGTATCGTGAAGCGATAATAAAATACGTGAGGTTGCCTCGGTGTACGAGGACTTACATGTGATTAGTGATATTTCTAATCAGCATGTCCCTAAATAGGGGCCTGATAATTTGAGAAGGATTTTCGAGAGGTGCGAATGGCTCATTAGAAAAGGCGGATCCGTCGCGAATACTTGAGCCCGTAACGATGCTTGAGGCTACTTACTGAGCGAGATCTATCTCAATTGAAATAATTGTTGTGATTACGATTGAGATTATAAACAATTTGATAAGAGAGAGTGATAAGGCAAAAGGGTGATTAATTTATCCTGGATAATGTGTACCACGGAAATGACAGAAGCCTGCACGATGTCACCATCCACAGCGTCCAGTAGAAGATCATCCGGTTGTGTAGGTTCACCAAGTCATCATGCTCGGACACCATCGAGAAGTCCTGCGGCACGTGCCGAGGCCCAGGAGGACGATGATGAGATTTCGGTTGGGTGTCCTAGTCCTCTTCCTCTGGTAGTGGTTTCCCAGAACGATGACGAGGAGAGGCTGAGCTCATCCAGAGATGAGTACAACGAGAGACTTAGTCCTAGAAGTTATCAGGATGACCTGGACGACGATGAGAGGTACTCCAGAGACGAGGATTACAGGACCTCGGCCGGTAGACGGGTACCAGAGTCCAGGATGCTGGACAGCGACGTGACATCTCTTCGGGAAGAGGATAGGACGGGAAACGGAAATGGCGGCACCGACGACTACTTCAAACCATTGAAAAGACTGAAGATGGTGCAAATTCAACAGTCGGACGAAGAGGACGAACGCGAAAGAGATTCCAATGAACGTGGAGTCAAGTCCTTCAGCATCCTTGACATTCTGTCACATCGACCAAAGGCGAAAATCGTGCGTCCTTGGGATACGGTCGAGAGCAATCATACCCATTTAAATCATCATCATCATCATCACCATCATCATCAACACTCTGGACCACGTGATTTATCACTTATGGGAATGTCACTAGCATCCATGTCCGGTTCTATGAGTGAACCCCCGCTAAGTAGTTCCTCTTCCTCTGGACGAAGTTCCGTATCCGATTCAGGCAGTCCTGATCCTCTGGCTCATCATCATCATCATCATTCTCTGCATGGGATGCATCCTGGACTTCACCATCCTGCCATGCAACAGCAGTTCAAGAGGAAGGTACCTCAGCAGCATAATTCCCAGGGTGGACAAAATGGCAAAAGGACTCCTGGTCAGGGTAGTCCGCTGGATGCTCTCTTTCAGATGACCAGTAAAACCTTTGATGCCGGTGAACATAGTCAAGGTGAGATCAGAATATCGATTGGTATATTGCTAAATTAATTTCACGTCTCTAGCTGCAAATTTTAATTATTTTTTTAATGTCCTTCCGAAAACGAATGAATTTTTTAAAAAAACCGAGCAACGAATCATTCAATTAGAAAAAAAAAAGTTATTTGCTATTTCTCTCTAGTCAGCAATTTTTTGACTTACATAAGTTCAATGATTCTGCTGCAATCACGTAAAACGAAAACTCTATGTAGAATGGTACAGGCTTATTTTCTGTAACCGTGATAATCATAATGACACGCTAATTATTGTGCGAATCGACGATGACAATTGACACGGGGATTGGACGCGACTGTCGAAAGTGACCGATTGTGAATTACCTTAGATTCAGTTAATTTAATGAAATTATCCGAGATTTTGCAACCGACACCCGTAATTCGCTAACGACAGCTCTTTACTTCTTATACAGATACGCTCATCGATCATAGATACGTTACTCATTTAAATCTATTAAAGAATGACCTTTACTTATCCAACACGTTACTTCCCTTTAGCCCACAGTTCCGCGAGGTCATTCATAATTAACTATCTGCACTGGTAATTGACCCTAACAGCATTAGTCTCAATGCGATAATAATTGCACTATAACATAAAACATAAAATGTTCGTTAGCCAATTTTCAAGAGTCTCGCAAATATAAATTTCATTAACTCCACCGGGGCTTTAAATAATGAAGAAAAATTAATAACTATTAAATAAATTAGACTGTCAATTATTATAATGAGAATCGCTTCATCACTATTAATTTTATAATTGATATATATCAATGTTACCGCTTTACCCGATGGAAACGTGTGTTACAGTTATTACATGCCAAAGCAATATACGCCAAGTTCGCAAAGAGGAGCCAGCCTTGAGAAATGGCAATAAAATTTTAGAATTTACTTGATTCAATTACCCGCTTACTTTCCAAGGGACAGTGCAAGTAAGATTTAAGTTATAACATCCGCAAGGACTTTCGAAAAGTCCCTCGAATAGGAGAGAGAGAGAGAAAGAGAGAGAGAGAGAGAGAGAGAGAGAGAGAGAGAGAGAGAGAGACCGTTGAGCCCAGTTTACAGGCAGAGCTCGTAAAGCCCAGTTTTCTGCAACAGAGATCCTCAGAGCTCGGTATAATTGAATTTGGCCATCATTCACCGGGATTAAAATCAGGAATAGCGATAATCATAAAAATAAAGCTTTACAATTTTTTACTAGCGCTAGTATTAATAACAGCAGTAGTAAGAATGCTTGCCAATAAAATTTCAGTATTCCGAGACTACTAGCCTTTCCTCGGAGCCATTTCTAAGTCCTGTAAGTCCGTATATGTTTTTCGGCTAGACAGACCCCTGGCCACCTGAAAGGGTCCACCTCGTGATCGGCCATTGTTTATGGTAGGTTCAGCAAATCGTTTTACGACACCTTTTTCGGTAATTGCATGGCCGAAAAGGAGACGGGGAAGGGATGAAGCAAGTCGAAGATGAAAAGAGATGAGGTAAGGAGCGAGACAGAGAGAGAGAAAAAAAAAGTAACAAGGACTCGAACCAAGCCAAAAATAGATAGTCCACTGCACTCTAAACGCCTAAACCATTTTGAGATGAGAGACAGAAGATTCTTGGTATAGCACAGCAATTTCAAATATTGTCAACAGTCTAGATCGCTGCAGTTCGACAGCATCCACTTTTCTTCATCTTTGCGAATCCTGAATAAATATTGAACCACGTGCAAATTCAGTCTTGTGAAAATATAAGGCAATAACGTTACGTCAAAATTAATGCCTATTAACTGGTAGGGGAAAATACTGTGAGGGGTGGAGAAATTTTGAAAAAAAAAAAGAGGTGGATTAAGTAAAGAAGCTGCTCGCTTTATCTCTTATTACGTGATCCAGTATCATATGGAGTCTTTAGTACGTGCATGTAACGTGCACGTATGTTCAGTATGTATAATTTTAGGCCTACGTACAAGCAAGTAATTTATTACGCGTCTCCATACCGAGAGCATATGTCTCATTTGCATATGGCGTGATAAAAACATGCAGTCCGACTTCCGACGGGCCAATGGCGGTATCTGTTGTAAAAGATATTTTGACAAAGGGATATAATTTTTTTTTCATTCTTCTGTTTTCTCTATACGCGCCTATATCAATGAGGAAATAAGGAAGTACATTGTACGGGGATACGTCGCAGTGTCTTAGGCTCGTCCACAGTACCTTATGCTTGCGCAACAGGACTCCCATTTACAAAACAAACGTCAGATCGAAATTCACGTGTCGGGATCGATTCGTGTAATTCACGGAAAGGCATGTGCGACGTGCAAGGAAGCCGCCGGAACCGAAATCGACGTGTAATTCTTGCCTTGGGCTACTACGTGTATATATATATATATATACACGCATCAGTTTGAATCGTTTTCACGTTCTTTTGGAATTACCGATGCTTTCCACGTATGCGCGTTTACAAAAGATATTCTTCGCGCTAATCAAACGTGAAATGAGGCTATCGAAACCCGTCTAAATTAAACTAATCATCTTGGAATCTTTTGTGTAAATAAATTCTGATAATATCAGATGAATCTGCGGTCTCTTACCGGATCATTTCAAAATTATTTTTCACGAGGTGAATTTGAATAATTTTCGAGAAGCCAGCGAGAGAATGACAAATAGGGACGCAGTTTGTAAAAATAAAAAATTTTTGGAAATTAAAAAAAAATTTTACTGCATTGTCTGCGGTTAGATTTTTACTTGGTTTGTCTACCGGGATATATGATAAATTATGCTTTGTTCACACGCGGTACCCACACCGCGGTCTCTCGCGTGAATTACGAGTGATATCAAATCGAATCGCTCGTAATATTATTTGATACGTGTTCCATTACGATACGAAGCCTCGGGATTCAAATTAGATTACCGGTCGGTTGGGCATCTTGGCGATCTTATGGTTATTCCTTAGGGGTCTGTGTTATGGGATATAGCGAGGAGTGTAGTCCCAGAGAGAATATGGCTGGGGTTACATCGTATCATGGGGCATATATATATATATATATATTACCATTGGGCCGTAAGGCCCCACAGCACGGTAGCCTCACGTATCCGCAATTTACTTCTGATTATTATGCTCTCTATACTTACGCGGCATATTCTTATCCTGCTCTTATCTCCTGCGCCCTTCGAGAATCGAACTTTCGATGTACGACAGAATCATTGGAAATATCTCTATCGATTTGTGCCAGTTATCGATTACCGGTTATCATCGATTTCAGGAATTACAATTACTTACAGTGGACCTTTACGTAAGGGATATTGAAAAAAAATATATTTCACCGATCCACGTGAATTCTCACTATCGATATATCGATTTTGTTTAGTCCCGCCAGAAATCGTTAATAAAAATTAATAGAAACCCACGTGTCTGCGTACTAAAAGTTTCTCGGCAGGTTCCTTGGGCGAAACTAATTTGCCGATTTTTTCATTTAATCTATCGGTCAGACAGAAAAATGACCACCAGTGGCTGATCCTTTCAGTTGCGCATTTCGCATTGGGTCGCCACTTGAGTTTCCGGCTTCAAAGAAAGAAGAAAAGCCTCTCGCTTCAAGCTGTTGTGACAGTTTGCTGAGCAAACAAAACGCCACCACCACCGCCGCCGCCGCCCGCCTTAGGGCCTCCCAGGATTTTTTATTTTACGAGGTCGGCCCCCGCCGTTAAGAGACCTACCCTTGTTTCCAAACAAATACCGATGGGACATCGTGTGCGAAGTGTCTCTTCTGGTTGGGATCCTGGTATCCCTTCAGGAATAAGGACTCCGGTTACCAGCTTCTTACCCTTAAGTAAAACGAGCCTCTTTCGAGTGGTTTTGAGACGTATTGTTCTGCGCGAAAATATGTATTCCTAAATTCACCCTGTCCTTGCACATGCATCCCTTGCGTGTGGCGATAATCAAATTTGTTAAGAAAAAATATTTTTAATAAAATTCTTCAATGTACCAGTGTACATATATATTTTCAAATCCAATAAAATTTTTGAAAAAATGTTCAAGTCTTTTTTTAGGCTTGAAAAATTTTATCAAATCTCAATGTACGAAGGATCGTCTCTAAGTACTGGTAACGAGCACGTTCGGTACCGTCCGTCGCGAATCATGCTGAAATTTACGTGGATAGTTACGCATGCAGATGGGAACCACCTACTGTGCGTTTATACCGATCCGATCGGTCTGTGTACGCCCGTTAAAATTAGCGAAGGGGATTTATCAAGGAGAATCGGGACGCGCACTCCTATTGCGGGGAATAATTCTCAATTAGCTACAAATCGCGGGCTGCTAAGTCGTATTTATGTCGGCTGGCACGGGGCTCGGATTTATATTGGACCGAGCGGGGAGATTTATGCGACCGATCCGTCTCAGTTTGTCTGCCCCGATCCCAGGCCCCATGTCCAATCATTGCTGTTCCTTCTTCCATCTCGTACTCACCCCCTGTAACTACTACTGTTCCTATCCGGCCCTGGACACTTCCTTCTCCTTCACTCTGACACCCTGTCGAATCACTCCCACGTGACGATTGACTAACACGTCGCCACTCTTCGCCCTGGGGAATCATTGGCGACCCTTGACGACAAATAGAAATAAATTTCCAACAGATTATCCGGGGGGATCGGTTTCGCACAATCTAACCCTGAAATTAGGGCTGAAGCTATTCTGGATAGTTAAACGAATGTTTGCTAATAATTTATCTGTCACCCCTTCGGCCACGTTGCCTCGAGTCATTTGGAATTGATTTGTCAAACATGACCCACCACCTCTGGGGTATGAAATTTCTTATTGACAGAGATATTAATTTGACAGAAATTATTTGTGAAATTTGTTTTTACAAAATTACATTTTTTCTTGTGATTAGTGTAGCTACGTTATCTGCATAGGTAAGACGATTAAATTGAGAGAAAAAAAATAAAAAAATTTCATAAGTGAAAATTTGTTTACTTTAAAATCATGTATCACACGTTATATAGATACAGATTGAAAATAATCAGATTTCATAATTTTTATATTTCATCGGTCTGCCTACTTGCTTATGAATATTTCCATCAAGTCCCACTGAAAAGTATCCGTACTGCGGTCCATGTAATAGATGAGTGGACGCAGCGTCCCAGGGACGTGCCGGAGAGGCGCAAATTGATTTTTGCGCAGCACGTAATTTCGGGCAGCGGCATCCTCGAAACGGTCCCGAGTATCCGAAGTTAAAGGATACCGCAAACCCGGACGAAGTATAATACATCAAGGGAGACGTAGAATAGAGCCATAAAGCTTTACAACTCAGTCTCGCCATTGTTTCGTTCGAATTCGAAACTTCCGTTTAAGAAGCATCCTCCGGAGTCCTTAAGAGCCCACAGTGGCTTCCCAGACACGACCAACGTCGTAAAAGGGCCCTCCTCGTGCTCCTGCACGTTCGAGAAGTCGCCGTACTTACGAACCACCTTGTATACAGTGTATAAATACGAACGCCATTACGCCCACCCTTATCCCATAAATGACGACTCGTCAATGAAAAAAAACAAGCACGAAACAGCAAGAAAAATATATTTTTCATTAAACATTTACTTCATCTCATATTCGCCGAACGGGAAACAAAAAACTTAATGTTATTTCCGAACGTCGCTCTTCACTGTTTTACATGCAAATCAAATGGGATAGGCATCTCTCGTTGCTTGCTTGCTCGGCCCGAACTTTACTGCGGTGCTAATTGCCGCCGGGAAAGAAAGGTGTTAACGAAAACAAAAGGTACGAATGACGCGGCTCGTGTCGCCTTTTCACTTCGTACCGCGATACACATAATATAATACGTCTTGCACCCCTGACGATCGAACGACTTCCGACTGTTTTCTTGATCGGCCGATTACATGGACTCGACGTGGAACCGTTTCTTAAATTTATTTGTGAATTTATGACGGCATTGTAACACAGAAATGGGATCGTGCCTTCTTGAGAATTGTTCTGCGTTAAAATCGCCAGAAGTAGGTGTGTAGAACCTTTTGTGCCTGAGCATTGTGAGCACGTTGACACAGCGGAAAATCGATATATTTACTCGATGCCTCCTTAACAATGAGGACCAATTCCTTTCCGTGAAAAGGACCTATATACCAGATTACATGCGTCTATGCATACGTTTTCTTTACTCTAACGTAGGACGACAAAGAAATTTCACTTTTTCATTCGCAAATGAACTTTGATAATTAAGACCAGTCGATCCGCGTTTTTTCTAATCATTAACGCTAATTTCAAATATTTACCATAGCTCCCGTGGCGTCGGTCCCATTTGCCCAGAAGTGTCATTACCAGGGCGACGTGGGTGTCGTTTTCCAACTTTTAAAAATCATTTAGATCGCGGTAAAGATAATTTGAAAAAAATGGACGAGAATGAAAATATATTGGGTTGAAAATTAAAAAGAAAAAAATGACCGAAAACCATGGACGAAGTGTTTTAGAATTTTATAATATCACGTGCGAGGTTCTCTTATGCGTGTGTAGGACACGTCTCGCACACGCAAGCGTTAACACACCTGCCTTACATACATATGTATATATCGTATACTCATAGAAGTAGTCATACATAGAAGCAACCAGGCAGAGCGGCCGAGAAGGAAGACTGTAGGACTTAATCGATTCTAGAGTCATTAGCGCATTGGACATGATACCCTTGTTCGGTATGCAGGCCTCGGACGGCCATGTTTGTTCTAGATTAATGTCTCATGGACATGAACTGTATACATTTCACATCCTGTAATTAGACAGTTCAGGCACTGGCCACGATGCATGAATCTCGTGCGCGACTAAATTGTTTAGATAATTTGATCTTTCGGCCACGTAGCCCCGTTCCGAGTGATAGGCAGTAATGATAACAGCCTAATGTCGTCCCCATATATTTCCGCAGTACAAAATTTTCGTATCAAGACAAGCCTTAAAATTATATGGGGTAAGAACGTAGGTACCTACGGTGAGGATAGGAGAGACGGTATAGTAAAACGTCGTAAGGTGAAAAAAATTATTGTGAACGGTGTATAGTTAAGTTTTTACCACGGAAAGGGCTCCTCGAGTTTTTTTTAACAGGGACCGAGACGAAATTTCGAAGAAGGGCTGCTGCGGCCCTTCACGCGATCCAATGGCTCCTGGCTCGCTCGAATATATATATATATATTTTTTTTTCGAATTTTCGTCCGCGTGTAATAACTGGAAGAATCTATTAATCACGAAGTTAACACGAAGCCGACAAAGGCTACCTGTGTAGGTACCTTCCTCTTGGCCTTTTAGGTAGAAAGACCCTTGCACATAGAGCCAGCCATGTTTCGTAGATATACAGGACTATCCAGATGAAGCACGCCAATCGGATTTGACAGCTGTCAGATGATTAATTTGGTTAAATGCGTCAGTTGGTGACGTCACCGAGAGAAAGGAGGGAGCTAATTATTAATTATTTAATTATCAATTTTCTGAATCGATCGGAAAGTAAGGATTTTAATAAAATGATTACGGCATCTTTTAATTCCCTATACTCTGTGGGAGTGCGAGAGAGACGGACTAATGGGTACTTAATTGCGTACGAGAGAGACAGACGTAACGGCGACTCAAATATAAATATTTTTCTTTTCTCCGATAGAATTGATAACGAGAGTCATTTTGAATGTCGTTAAAATTTGCATAATTCGAAATATTAAAATGATTCGGTAATGCCGTTTACACGTTATAAATGACGTCTAGTAAAAGTTATCGCATGACAGCTGTCAAATCTGACTATGGTGCGCTTAAATTGGAGAGTCCTGTATATTACACAGGGAGCCAGTCGGCCATTCAGCTAACACGCTAAGACCATATAGACAGTCAGGCAGCAGCCGAAATAAATAACGAACGGTACATAAGTTTCCTAGATTATATACTAGAGTCTATATAAGCGTTATGCACGCCCGTCTATCTAGTGGCTTCATTATCCCAGAACAACCCTTACCCTTGGTTACCCCTGCGCTGCAAGTCATCCGAGTGGCCGATTTTGAACGATCCTACACCAAACTCGTAAAAAAACAACATTCGTGATTACCATACAGGTAATCTAATATCTATAGGTATATCTGGGTGAGATAAATTACAAAAAATTCATAAACACCCTATTCGCATGTTGTCCGAATATTCCACGTGTCTAAAGGCAATTTGTGATGTGACGTTGCTAATACGAACACGTGCTTAGAATTCAGTAAGACGTACAACTGTAAGGCAAGCGACGAAAATCACCAAGTGCAAATGAAGAAAAACAAAGAATGACAAATCTATCTTGGATGCATTCCAATATTTCTAGAGTTGCTGCACCTAGTTATTTCATGTATTTACACGATGCTCGACGGTCCTGTCCAATTTTGCCATAGCAACGGGTTACATGCGAGTGAACGTTAACCCGTGATTAGGTAGAGTCGTTAACCCATACTTGACACTCCGTTTACTATTAGACGTGCGACCGGGAGTTGATATACGTACGGTAATACTGGCACGTAGATGGCAAAGTCTGATAATAGAAAAAGATGGAATTTTTTTATGTTAAAATAATTTGAGAAAACATTTTTTTTTAATATTTACTGTCAGTTCAAAAAAATTTTTTGTTACTTAATCCCCCGATGATTTTCGTGGTTTCGTTATTTTCGCCAAGGGGTTAACGAGCCTTGCTCTCTTCCGTATTATAATAACGAGATATTGAACGAGCCTGGATATCCAATTTCACCCTTAAAGTCTGTGAAACGCAAATGGGGGCACACACAATCCTCATTACAGATACTGGGTAACAAAACGGCGCCAATATTAATCCGATATGGCGTTCATGTTTAGCGAAGAATTTTCATCGTGTGGGGTAGGTACGATATGCAATTTGAAAAAAAAAATTCGCTTTCTTCGTTAGGGGATGATCATTCAGTGTAAGGGTTTTGCCTATTATCGATCCTGACGTAGGTATACCAGTGGGCTATATAGGGCTGCTCTCGATAAGTTTAAACCATCCCTGATAACACCCCTGTTTTAGTCATCTCTCTCTCTCGCTCTTACACACCCTCGTTCGTTCACTCTCGGAAACAAACGAGCGCTTACTCGCGAGAGCGCTGACGTGAAAATGAGCTTTTCTCCCCCAGAGCCATGGTTACAGGGGCGGACAAGGGTGAGGTGTCGAGGACCAACAGGGAAAGGCTCGCTACCGCGTGAAATCGGGCGGAAAATGGGAAAGCCAGCGACCTGGTGACAAATGGTTGATTCCACGGGAGTTCGTCCCCATCCACCCTCCGTACTTCCTGGCACTTTGCACCCAGCATCTGGAGTCATTCGCGCTAGCGATACGTGTCTCTATATAACTTTATATTACATACACTTGTAAAGGTACATCAAGCAATATCCAAGTACTCATGCACTCATGCACCCTGGTACCGTTCAGCACCAATTACCTTACCTACCTAGCGATAGGCGCTCATGAGAACTTGGGTCAAGTTGACGAACTCTAGAAAAGGGACTCTAGGTATCTCAATCGATCCTCTAGACTATTTAAAAGCTCTGGTACGTTCATTCAATTATTTCTTAAGACAGAAATCGACGTTTCTTTTTTTTTCCGGAATCTTAAAGACTGTATATATAATTCTTGGCTATGCTCAGGGAGTGAGTTAATGCTTTAAAAAGCGTCATCATCGCTATCGCTCCCCAAGTAAAAAAAGAAGAATTGCTTTCTGGGTGGTATAATAGGTACCGCTCTCAAAGAAAGAAGGAAAAAGAGCGCGAGAGAGAGAGAGAGAAGAAGGAATGTCCCTTTCCGTGAGAAGATTCACGAAGTATCGCAAAAGGCTGGTAACGAAAGAGGGGGATATATCGACATAGCGCAAATTTTATTAACCGAAAGTGTCGGCTGTATCCACGGAGATCGTAAATCGGTCCATTTATTTTATAGGCGTTCGCCATTGTTGTCGTCGTGGCGATTCTGCCTGCCCCCGTCGTTCCATACCCTGGTCCCATGAACGCCAGGGGTAGAGCTTATGGGGATCCACAAAGCTCGACCGCACATTCGTCCTTGGCGTGTGCAGCACAGTTTATCACACACGTGAACGTAGACCAGGGTTCGTCGAGTCTCTACGCGAGCGGTAAAACGGAAAATTGCTGAATTCCCGGAGAATAATTAAACGGATACCACTCCCCCGTTAAATTTTCTCTTAGCATCCCCTCTTCCCCCTTATATCACCCTTCTCTCGCTTCGTTCATCCCTACTTACCCGCAGTGGCACCAGACACCCCCAAATTTACTCTTCGCTGAGTTCACACCCACCCGGACTCTCTCGCCGTGCGAAGTTATGCGCGACGCGAATCGCGCACAGGTGACGATTAATGTTCCCGCTTGAATCCATCCTCCAGCATCCCTACCGCGGTACATGGATCAGAACGTAGGAGAGGACGGGGACGGGGATGCAGACAATAAGCTAGGATAATCGCATGAAACGATTTGCTCTCTTCACGGCCGATTAACTCCGCAATCTGTTGAATAAGAGGGTGAGACGCTGAAACAACGGGAGGACTGGCGTGTTTCAGTCACCAGTCACCAGCCGCCAGTCACCGCAGTCCGCCAGTCTCCCGTGACACTTCCATGAAGTAACTTTAACGCTGGGGAATTACTGCGACGTTCTTGAAACAATTCATTCGAATTTTCAATTCGTTATTAACGAGAATATATTATCGATGTATATACTCTATCGAATATAATGACAATAATACTGAGCTTGCACATGCGCCAAAAGGCCGTACCCGGTCCGATCGCATTTACGGTGTTAAAAGAAAAAAAGGTTACCCCCAAAGTTCCCGAAGTGGCCATTTTCCTTTTTCGGGAGAAAAAACAGAAGGGTCCTGTTGTACAAACAGGGGTTCTGCTTCGAATCACTGATAGGCTGGTCGAACGGGCGGTGCGTTTGAGGACTTATCTTAATTTCGGGTCTCGGCTCTTTCCACCCATAGGCTCGAGAAGACCAGCTATTAGCCTATTCGCCGTGGGCGAGCGCCATTGACGCTTCTAATTTAGAAGTCAATTTAGATAGGAGTGAGCCGTCACGCTGGCAAGTCCTTCCGATCGGTTCTTCTACCATTATATTACACTTACGATTCCGAACGACAGTGGTACAGACTGGACGGACCCGTCTTCATTGGTGGACTCTTGCGGTGGTCCGGGCCAAAGTCCTATATAGCAATAAGAGAACCATACTGTGGAAGATAACGACGAGAGTAAACCAAATGAGAGAGGAGTTCAAGGATAACTTTATTATTATTATTTATCTCACCTGAAATCGATAATATCTCGAGGCGATCGGCAAAACTCGGTCGCTCTCGGTCATTACCTAATTACACGTGTATCATTGACGTCCCGTTGCCCAGCCTTGTCATCGATTTAATCCCAACCCGAAAGAGGTCATTATCCAAATGAGCAGAGAACGCGCGCATCTGTATCATCCGGTATCGTTATTACGCTAAGTCCCAGTAGTCGCGCCAGACCAGAAAGTCATTAAGCTACTGCAAACAACGACGTCGCGTTTACTTGGGCCACGGGGAAATTGAAAGCTCGAAAAAAGAAAAACTAAAAATTTCGGAATGAGACTGACACTAGTATCTACGGCAGAAGCCACGAGAACGCAGGACAAATTGGAGTCTCTTCCACGGTGTTTATACATATAGTGGATATTCTGTACGCGTGCGTGGACGCTACGCAGGATACTCGCAAACGTTTCAACTAACATTCCACGAAAGCTATCTGGAACGAGCTTCTGGTGGATGCTGAGCCCTGGACCATTTGTCCGCGACGAAGGATTTGTGCGCCCGCGTTACAACCACGACGTGAAAGCATTTTCAGCGGTTCGTGAGTGCTGCTGGCGTCGTTTGGGGGGTATGTGGGGAGAAAAAGGGTGGAAAAATATTAATAATTAATACTATATAAAATAATCGCCATTGCACCCATGCTACGACGATCTTGAGGCCTGAAGGTCTTCGGGCTCTTGGAATTGGACACCTGCTAACGACGACCATTCGATTTCTCCCTGTAACCCGGGACACCTATAGTGATCTGTCAAAAATGTTATATATATGTAATTTGGATTTATTGATTATTGGACACTCGTCAGGAATTTATAATTTTGATCGTAAAATTCTTGAAATTCGGATGATAGCGAATTACCAGTAGTACCGATAAACGAGGGGAATCTTATTTAGGAAATGTTGTTCCATTCTGCTGTATAATTCGGATAGCTTAATGACTCGCAGCACTGTTGGCAGGGTCGAAAATTCAATTATGGGGTTCTGGCTGGGACTTAATCTAGTGGAAAGATTCGTGAAGTCTCGTGAAAACGAAATCGTTCCGTTACGCCTTACAGGTGGTAGGTATATGTATTATTGCTACATGTCGTTTTCACGTAGCACGTGCTATCGTTTATGCGAGCCGTGATCAATTGATTGGCTCTGGCATCTTCTTATTACGATTACGCAAGTATAGATCAGCAGCGTGCATCGTGACTACAATGATTTTAGATACAATGTTAATTGATTAAGGAAAATTTGAAAAATATATACAATACTGACTAATCCATTGCCATTAAATACGCAAGATAATTATTTCGATCCAACAATCGCTTGTGTTATCGGATAAATAAAAATATAGAAATTTTACGAATTTTTCGCGAATCTCAAAAATTCTTCTTTTCTCAAATTTCTCAAGTGACCCAAAGAAAATACTCGGGATTTAAGGTGGTCAAAAAGGTGGTGTCGTTTCCAGCATGATTACGCCGCTCGACGAATAAAACTGTGAGAGTATATCCAAGAGAAAAAAAAAAACGACCGATTAGGCAGTCGTTTACCGGGAGGATAAAGCAAGAAGAAGATGCAGAAGGGAAGGAGAGATGAAGGTAGGAGAAGGAGGGTAAAAAAAAGTTCAAAGAAAACAAAGTAACAGAATCGGAAGAAAGGAGTCGGCCAGGGCCGTAGCCAGTGAAAGGAAGAAATGGGTATCTTCCAGTGAGTGGTACCAAAGAGAGGGGAGAAGAAGGAAGAAAGAGAAAAGTGTCGGAGAATAAAGAAGCGATCGGATAAAAAAGAAGCATCGGGATATATCGGTAGCGCTCGACCTTTGTCGTCGCGTCACTGGCGCGGAAAAATAAACGAATCAAAATTGAATTTAACTAATGCCTGTTGGTACAGCTGTCTTTCTATCGGGCTTAGCGTGGACCTGGCTTATATGTTGGTTCTATCACTTATCGGACTATACTGTATTATACTACGTATATGTATATATACACACATGGACTTTGCTATGCAATACTGTAAAAGTAATCAAACTAAAATTTCAAATTCGCTATCGATTTGAATTTTTGTTAATTTTTTTTCCAACAAATTTTTTCTTTATACATATCGCAATTTTATATCAGACTTTCATTCAATTTCTTATCATTCAAGCTAATAAAATATTTATTATCGCCGAATGCATCTATAACTAGGAACAAGCTGAACTTGATTTTCAAGTAAAGTAGTCGTCGAACATGAAAATTCCATAAATGGAGCCGCGCTCGAAGACGAGAAATTACGGTGGGCGACATTAACGAGGCCGGTATAATTATTATCAGCAATTAAGTCCTATATATACACACGTTGAACTCACTGCGGAAAAATTCACCTGGACTAATTAAGCTGCGGCTTCGCCATAGTCCTTTTCAAGATGGTCGCTTCTTTGGTTTTCAAAGAGTTTAAGATAAATAGGACTGCACTGGCGTTTGTGGAAAGAAGGTAAAGAGGGAAAAGAAGCCAGTTGGTGGGACAAGGATGAAGACAGGAGAGAGAGAGAGATGGCCGAACGACAACAATCGAACAGGAAATTAAAAACCGGAGCGCCGATCGTCTACAGCTTTTTTTGTACTTAGGACGCCACCTCAATGGATTCTCGATGCTCCATTTTTTTAGCCACCCCTCCCATCCCCCCACCCCCGTTCACTCCGTTAGCCGATACGCACTCACAACGTTGTCCTTTTTCCTTCGTTTTTCCCTTTTTCCACGGTGCTTAACACGCTTTAAGCCTCTACCGAAGCCCCGTCGAGAAACTGCTGCTTGACAACATGATTACGCCTTGGTGTTCGTACTCAGCATATACATATATATATATATATATATGTTTAACAGTGAAAACTCGCCGGTTATCATTGTCCTGAGGGAATCGCCGTTATCACTTATCCCAATAAATCCCAGAAACCGAGACACTTTTGGAAATCAAATCAATTGTCATTAAGATTTTCTATATTGGATTTATTGAGGAATTCACGTGTTTTGAATGAGAATAAAAATAACTGTATAGCCCAGTAAAAAGAAAAAAAAAAAACACAAAAAAGAAACTAGGTACCTTCCGTACAATACAAAAAGTCGTTACGGTCCTCACGAGTTACTTAAGTATTCTCGAAAATTAATTGGAGCGGTAATTAAGTGAGTCCCCAATTAAAAGATCATCATTTGTACGACGTTCCCGTAACGAAAGATTTTTTGTCACATTTTCTTTTCCTATGGTTTACCGTTACAGACTTGCGCCTTCGATGTTATTGTGTTACGTATACCAATATACATATATATATATATTCAGTCAGACGCGTCCTATAGCAGACACAAGCGAGTCTTTGTAATAATATTTGAGAACGCAATTACTAACAGAAACGCGAATGCGTTTTACGTGTTAAACAGTTTTCGTAGTTTACGCCGTGAACGTAGTCAACGACACGGAGCTTCCCCTGTGCCCGAAAAGTCGTTTGGTTGCTGAGAGTTTGCTCGGAGCGTTTCGTTGCCACCGTACAGCAGCAGAGCAATTACGTCTTTCGACCGAAGGCATTTGTCCCGGCGTTCTTAAATTAAAACACGAAGACAGCCGACTACCGAAACGCAAGCGACTTTGAGTTATTCGTGCTCGAGATCGTATACGGCCTTTTAATTGCGGACGAGTGGCGATGCGAAAAAGTTTAAGAGGCATTTGGTGTGCGTGTGACAAGGAACGTGTTTGTATGTGTAGTTGTAATGTTTTTTTTTTTATTTGTCAATCGAACTAATTAAATGACCTCGTGATTCGACGTCGTTCTTACGTTTGTTGTGTTAAGCAGTCTGTAAGGAGTCGTGATTAAACGATTGCGGTATTGGCTGGTTACGTAAGTATCGTATTTTAAAACGGTACAGCCGCTTACTATGGATTTAGTACAGTTGATCTTTCTTTTTTCATTTATATATGGTTAATCGATTTTTATTATATATATCTTTTTTGTGAAATCAATAACCTCACTTGTGCCTGGACGAAATTTCGTGATATTGTTACTGTAGCTTGTAACGTCATTTTCAAAATTACCACACGCTCTTGACCACTCGACGCTTTCAATTGAGATGTGTTAAGAGACGTTTCAAAATAGTCGAAGAAAACTACTTGATTTCTAATCAATCGAATGTAACTTCGATCACGTGTCCAAATATCTCGCTGCACGTACTTGACGTAACTTCGAGCCACGAGAATTCGCGAAAGAAACGAAAAGCGTGAAACAACGTTAACCAGTCGGTAAAGTAGGACGGACAGGTGTTCTTTCGAGGTATTACAATGTGTATGGAGTCGGTAAAAATTGCTAATGAAAAAAAATGGCAAAAATAGTGATCTTCCGAAAATCTCAAGAAAACCACAAAAATAAAAAAAAAAGCATCGAGCGAGGGCAAAGCAGGTTCTGGAATAATTTGACAATACGTTTGTATACCTATATTGGATACCACAGAGAAGGTCTCGAAAAACACGAGTCTTTAGTCGAAAAAAAAATTACCATCAAAGTGACAGGTGTTCAGATGATTCAATCGAGAGTATCAATTTTCTGGGTCGACTGTTTTATGTAATTAATACATCACGTGGGCAGGCATTTCGGTCGGGGCTTCCCCTTTCTCTGCACGAATCGGATCGAGCGCCGCTCTATCATTTGTCTAGTCGCCGGCAGCGCCACCGCCCTTTTGTATTCGTTCGCGTGAAACTTCCAGTGCCCTTTTTTATACTTTCACACTTCCGCCCTTTCGCCCGTGAACCGTCCCCAGTAACCATCCCCTACCTTGACGGTTTCAGTTTCGGCTCGTAGCTCTACCACTACTGCCGTCTGGTGGGGGGGAAAAAAATATAACTAGTCCCACTCATTTCAATTCGAACCGTTCCACGGGGCACACTAAATTAATTCGAGCGAATCGAATCGCGCAGCGATTGTCCTTTTGTTTAGCGCGTGTTGCCCTTCTGTTCGTCGGAGGAAGCCGGAAGCCGAGTGGAAAATTTCTGTTTGTCCTGTAACCCGCGGCGTTGGGTATTTACCAATGCCATGTTCTTTTTTTTCTTTGTTTATAGAGAGCCGATCGCGCGTCGATCACGCCCGACGTTTCGGGAAAATTTCATGATTCCATCGATAGATACAGGATTTATATTAGTAGCGAGAATAAAATCATATATTATAATAATAATTATGGGAGCGAATTAACGATAAATTTTTGCAAATGACAGACTCAAAATGTATAAAATATAATCCCGATGAAAATTATATGTACAAAAAATGTTTCCTGGTAGAAAGTATAAATTTTGAGAACTTTCAAAATCCGTACCCAGGGGAATAAGACGAGGATAGTAAGGCGGAAGAAGCGTCGATGGTTTCTAATTGCAGAAAGGGCAAGAATTCCGAAAAATTATATGTGGATGCCGGAAAATTCCTCGTTCTTTTTTTTTTAGAAAAATTCTACTTATCGCCTCATTTTTGGCGCCATTACTAACGCGTCCACGCGCTCGAGAGATTTACAGAATCCGTCTTAAGATCCCCCGGGGAATCGACATGTTGTCTTACACTCTGGCACTCTCGTAAAAACGCGTTTAGCCATGGGCTACGGGGGTGGCGTTGTCGGTGCTAGAGATACCGATGGAAAGAAGTAGAGAGAAAAAAAAGAAGAAGAAAAACGGTTAGTGGATTCTAATTGCAGAAGTGACGACGCCATAACTAATGACCGGGAGACGACGTCCTGTCAGTCGTCGCGACGCTGCAGTCTCCCTCTACGAGGTGCGGACGTAGGCTTGCACTAGAAATTAAATACTTTCAAGAAAGTTGAGAATATTACGGGCGAGGACTGACTTTTCCTTCGTTATACGTGCAATTTTGAGAATTTCTAATCCCTCGGGAGTGATTTGTATTTTGGAAAAAAAAAAAAAAGTTTTTCAAAAATAGGTAACACGATTCCGTTCTTTTTCTTAGACAGTTACCCTATGGTTCCCGGTATAGTATTGTGTTTCAAAAAAAGAAAAAAAAACAGGCACACAGTCAAACAGTGAAAGGATTAAGGCGAAATTGTATTTAATTAGTTTCCAAGTATCTTTTTCCTGATAATTACAGTAATCAGGGGCACGTGGGCAGTAGACTCTTCCAAAGGGTTTTAAAGTGCGAGCCAAAGGCAGAGAGTACGGCGGTGCGCCGGAAATAGACGGCAAAAGACACTGAAGGGATGAGCGGGGGGGAATGGCGAACAGGAACGCAGTGGTGGCAGCCGTAGAAAAAACACGGGAGAAGAAAATCGGGGCTAATAGGATCACAGGGCCGCCTCAAACGGTCCATGATACCGCTTTCCTTCCTGACTCAATAAGCGAGACAGAAAGTGTACACACAGAAAAAGAAAGAGAATAAAGCGAAATCGGCTTTCGATAAGAAGAAGCAAGAGAGAGAATTCGGAAGAAGGACCAGGGTCGTTCCTCGTTCTGGTTCGCGGGTCCATTAAGAATTAAACGCTCCAAGTAGCCTGAGAACGGATTCTGGAAATAAGGTGAAATCGTGCGTTTACAAATGTTACCGTGTCAAGTAATCGAAGAAATATATATATATATATATATATATATATAAAATAAGGACTATGAAAATCCCAAACTATGTATCGGAGACGTTGACTATCGAGTGAAATAAATGGAAAACGGAATTCCTTGCGAGACTCGACACCCTATATATAAATGACACGAACAAACTAGAGGAACGTGTCTCGAATGAAGAAATTTAAATGGAGTCAAGCTGAGCCGCACAGATCGCTTATAGGTTATGTAGCGAGATTCTGGAATAAAGTCAAAGGATGAAAAGAGGAAGTGACGTCAATTCGAGTCGAGTGCAGGAAAGCCAACTGTTCGCGTCTTCATCAAGACGTCGGACCACCCATCAGGACAATATGGTTTCATCAGCCGCTAATATCACTGCTTCGAGTGGTTCAACACCTCGGAACGCCAGGTGGGACATTAGAGGCGCCGCAGGAAGCCCTAATGAAGACAAATCTCACCGAAAATGGCGGCCGAATCTGTTTCCTGCGACGGCAACCGAATTAATTTGACAGCCGTTTTTGTCTTCGGCAGAACGATAAGATCTCTCGCGTCAACGTAGATTTCGTAGTACTCGGCGATTCGAAAGGGGACTCGAGTACGATAATAATAACATACGTATGCATATAGATATTAAACGAAAATCTGGCTGTCCTTAATAACATCGAATATGAACGCAAAAACTGAGCCCTCGCATATTTTACTGCACTTAATTAACGTTGTGTTTGCATATATATATTTTTTGTATTTCCATACATCCCAGCAGTAAGTTATTACACTTTCTACGCCGAACAATGAACAAATGGACAATGTCCGGTGAGAAAAAGTTTGGGCGACCGGAATAGTTACCGGTAGTGATAATGACATAGAAGGTGAGGTCGGCACGGAAGAATGAGTCGAAGGAAATTGTAATATAAAAGTGACTGTTTTTAATTGAAAGTTAAAGATTAAGAGGAAGATTAAGCAGGAGTATATATGTATATAGCAGAGTGGAAAGTCAAGAGAAGAAGGGAGAGCGCATCTGCGGGCCGGCAAAAATCAAACTATAAATCTTTAAGTGGAGGGGGACGGGATCCTCTCTCTCTCCCTGTCCTGTACCCCTGGGCCTAAACGACTAAATAAGTGTTCCAATTTCAAAATTACCCGCTAAACGATTTGTGGGCTGGCAGAAAATGTATCGTTGACATGTGGCCAAAGCCCTGAGGGTCGCAGGATGAGCCTCTTCTTGGGACCCGGGAAACCGAGGTGGGTACAAAACAGGAGACAAATGACTGTCGTCCGACGGAAGACACTTCCAAATTGCCTGGTCACTAGTTTTCTTTTTTTCTCTCAAATCCTCTTTTCTCGTCGTTAACAAATTTTTCAAATTTCTCAGCCATCCCGTCAGCTCGCGCTTGCGCTACCCAGCAATTCCCATTAGAATACTTACAGCGTGTAGAACATGGACTAAAATTGTCCTGATATTTTTTTTTCGAAATTCCATCCGTCCTTTCTTTAATAAAAATTTCACGAGCGAATCGTACCCTTGTTTAACAATTTTTCTTTAGAAACCAATATCGTCATCACGTACTCGCGTCCCTTTTTTGCAAAACAGTTGATCGTCTGAACGAAGAACTGTCGATAAAGTAGAACTCGATCGACATTTCATAAAGATTTGCAATCGTTAGGAATTCACATGTAAAAGCAGATATTACGTACCTACGTGTTACACGAATCAAAACCACTACACACGGCTATTGTTGAACGACGACGAGTCCAAGTTCGAATTCAATTTCTTGCATATCAATGGCTGGTCTCTTGCGGCTTTGAGAAATCTCCAGTCCGGTTTGAATCAGTTAATTGGCCGACGTTTTGTCTTTTTGCCGGTATTCTCGGGCACCGGCGGCGTCTTAAAGGCTATTTACAGTTTGCCCGTTAAATTCAGTTAACAAGAAATTGTTACCAAATAATCTATTAGGTGAAAGATCGTTTCAAGATCGTCGCGGCCTTTAACTCGGGTTTCCGTTCACCTCGAGCGGTTTCTGTCCGAGCGGAACCAAGATGGCCGCCGGACCCGTCACCTTATTACCCTTCTTACCCTACCACGTTCTTCATTGCACTCCCAGTATCTTTCTCTCTCTCACTCTCACTCCTTAAACCGCCCAACCCTCCTTACCCTCCACGCCATTTCTTATGCCTCTTCTTCCTCCTATCCGTCCTATATACCAGCACGCCTATTTCTCCTTCACACTACATAACGTTACGCTCCTTTCGCGCATTTTCCCGTCATTCCGTATCGCATCGATTCCCCACATTGAATGCGGCTTAATAGCTAAAATTATTAACAGCGAAGATACGCTAAATTCAGTTGTCATAGAGAAATGAAAAAAAGATTCTATAAAAATCACCCAACAGATTTTTCCTAAAAAACAGTTACGATTCTCTCATAACGTACCGTATACAAGGTGTCCAAATTATGCCAAAGACAGTTGCCGTGACGAGAGTCTCTGGGGCAAAGCTTCGATATCTGTCAGAGTAGGTGGAAAAGCCGAAGGTGGAAAAAGTGGAGGTTAAGGAAGAGGAGGAAGGAAAGAGGAGTAAACCGAGCGAGTCGTAGTGGAAGACCCGAAGGAGTGTAGCTTGATGGTGGCGATGACGTTGATGCTGATGGTGTAGGTGGCTCGGAGGTGACTCGGAGGTGACTCGGAGGTGCTGGAGGAGGTTAGTCCGCGTTGCGAAAGGGCAGCGGCGAATCCGCGAACATCAAACGAATTAAATCTCCGCGGAGAGTCGACCGCAGAAACTAATATCTCAGCGCCTCTCTCCGGCCGCCCGTTTGTACGTCTGTGGATCCTCGAGTATTCGAGTTCCAAGACTAACTCTGGCTTGTGCACGTCGGTTACTGTCTCCCTGTTACTCATCCGCTCTCGGTCTCTGCCTACTAATAGACGCCGGCAAAATGGATGTTCCTACAGGCATCCGGCGATTATTCGTCGATCTGCTAAATGCTCGGGAGAGAAAGAAAAAATTAAGGGGGTGGAAAAGAAATTTTTAAAATAACTCAAAAAGGCATTTGTACCATCACTTGATATTTATTACGTACCGGTTTTCCTATTGTATTTATACAATGAGACTTTTACACGAAAGACTTTTGATAGGGATGATTTATTTTTTTTTATTCGGACTTTTATTTTTTATTGATTTATTTTTATTTTTTTTTTTTACATGAAACTTATATAGTCACACCGCACTTCCACATTGCAGTTGGGATTTTTTCGTGGAAATGGGTCCTAATCTTTCGTAGGGACTGTACCGTAGGTTGCGCAGGTGTGACCGATGGCGGCGGCCTTTGATCCGCAAGCCGCTCCGGCTACTCTGTCCGCGAGATCTTGCGCCTTTCTTACGATTATTTAACCAAGCTTCGATCTTGGGTGAAAAATCGTTATTAACATTTTTCAAAGTGATTTCGCGCCACGATCAACCCTACCAAACTCCCTCAGATCGGAGCTACCGATCGTGAGATATCGATCGTCGAAGGGACTGCGGTATTCCTTGCGAAGCTTGGAATTTCATGTGGTGTCCGGAACGAATGCGTAATACGACTTTTATGGAGAAATTCTTTTGGGACCCAAGCGCGATGTGTGCATCTGATTTGTGGCTCGCGGCTCCACCGATGCATATATCGTCCAGTTCTTCGTTTACTACGCTGTCCACTCTTCTTCCCTTTCATTTAGTCTTCCGACACGCGAAGCAGTCGGATGCAGAAGGCGTGGTCAGCTACGCGGACATTTTTCAATGACACTGTATATATATATATATATATTTACTAATGGGTTATTCGTTAGCGATAGATACAGGTTAATTGCCACTTGAAGTTTTTTCTTTTCTTATTATTATTTTTTCTTGTTCACCACCGCCGCCATTCTTCCCAATAAGACGCTTGTCGATAAATAGCGAAAGGGCCTCCGATGATTAATGGCACGACTTTTCCACTGTGTTTCAGAACAAGCCAACCATCTGAACCTGTTCAATAATCGACAGCAGCCCAAGAAGAAGCGCAAGAGTCGGACGGCCTTCACGAACCAGCAGATTTTCGAGCTCGAGAAGCGGTTTTTGTATCAGAAATACTTGAGTCCCGCTGATCGGGATGAAATTGCTGCTCAGCTTGGTCTCAGCAACGCCCAGGTCATCACCTGGTTTCAGAATCGACGAGCGAAGCTCAAGCGGGACATGGAGGAATTGAAGAAAGATGTACAAACTGTTAATCCTCTGTTAGTGGCGCAGCATCACAAGACTTTTCTCGAGAATGTACAGGACTTGGGTATTCTAAAGAAGAGGCCACTGCCCAATTCGATGGATGATAAATCATAGGTAATCGCGACTCTTCGAAAACGCGACGGATATGGTTGAAGCACATTGAAAAGTCGTTCCTGACGTCTTGATCGAAGGATATTTATTTGAAAACTTTTCTCGCAGCACTCAAGATATCAGATTTTTCGTGCGTTTACGATTTTTCCAAATTCTTGAATAATTCGCGACAAATAAAGTGGGCAGTCGAAATGTTTGCGATTACAAAGAAAAAAAAAAAGTACATAAAAGCCCTTAACTCGATTTCGTAACAAAAATTTTTCTCATTCCTCTCGATTCGAAGCGACGACGAAAAATCGATTTGCGAATCGAGAATATCTAATGTTAAATCGATCGGTAACTATGAAACCATAGTAGAATGCTGCACCGGGAGCAGCGTGCTGTATTATAATGTATTTATTATATAAAGAAAGTTCGCGCCGGGCGAATAAGATCGAAGTTAATAAATTATTAATAAATATAGCCGATAACTTATAAACCTCGTCACGATCGGCTAACGAAACCTGTAAATATCTTGTACATAGAAAATATTGTCCTCGATGATTTTTTTTTCTCCCCCGTTATTAAAACCATAAGCATTAGGCACAGCTATATAGGCTAGTATTATAAACAATAGATGGGACACTGCAATATACCTAATTGTCGGTTTTAGAATGGTTTACGATTTTTTTTTTCTAAGATGCGAAGAATCGCGACGATGCGCGCCGCAAGCGAGGCGACGCCTGACGCGATGCGTAAGAAAAGCGAAAAATTGAAGAACAAAGTAAAAAAAAGAAAAAACAATATCAAGAACAATGAAAGAGTATATGTACAGAAAAAGAACTTAGTACAGTGTATAGCGAACTTTAAATAAATGGAGATATGCTTAAGAAGTTACAAGATGATAATATTCATATTTTTTTTATTCCCGTGCATCCCTCCGCATATTTTTTTTACTTTTACGTAATTTATCTATTTTTGACTCTATCCTTCGTGTGGCGTAAAGACTATGGGTTTTCTTAATCTGCTAACGAAACCAGGGTGGAATAACCAGCTACGCAATTGACGAAATTCTTTATTAGGGTTAGTCGACATTTGCCTTACAAGCAACGACTGACGTCGGACAAATAAAATAATTCTCCGAGAATAGCGGCAAAACCTTAGCTTACCTTCCGAGAAAGCTTTTTGAAGTCGTTCGCAATGTTTACCTAACGACATAATTTATTAAGATGAACTTCGCTCTGTGAGGTATTCATTGCTGGTCCATTCGGAAGTAGTCTCTGGCACTCGTCATAACCGACTAGTACCTGACATAACAGAGCAGACAGCCATATATTGCTGGATGCAGTAAATTGGAACACCGTGTATACGCTGATATGTATATATATATATATATACATACATATATATGTCGATATATCGAGTATAGACCGTGAGACATAACTCTGATTTTAAGAACAAAAACTTTTAACCTCTTTTCTCTCGATGTCAATTACGCTAACGTCCACGCATTATCTGGATATTTCGGTAACGAATAATTTCGTTGCGGTTAAGCCTTAAAGCTTAAACGTATTCATTATTGCCATTCGTCGATAATTCGCTAAGAATTTTTTAATACGCACTCAGCTGAAGTACGTCCAGAAACAGCGAGTGAACGATTCGAAGGGAAATTGTACTGTGTAAAAGATATGGGAATTAAAAAAAAAATGTTTGAAAAAAATTTTTGATGGTATAACTGATTATGAAAAAAAAAAAAAAAAGAAATTGTGGTGGGTTAATAAAAATAAATGGATCTGACTCATAACGAGCAAGGAATGGCGCAAGGACAATTATTTAAGAAACTCGTAAAACTTGCGAAATCGTAGAAAATCCAGCTGTGTAATTATATCTCGCAATCATTGAAATGGACCAATTCATTATCGAAATGATTAGAAATTACCTTTACTCTCTGACAATTTATACTCGCAGTCTGCGAGGACGATGAATCTCTCGACGAAGCAATCGTAATTGGCGACTTCCTGCACGAAATGCACCGTTATCATTCATCGTCGAGTTTACCTAATAGTTCCAGCCCATTAAACTCACGCGGCTAAGTATTGCCAATAATTTTTTATTCTCTTAAATCTCGCCGGACAAGTCACTTAACGTCATATCATTAAATCAAGTCGTTCTATTAATCGTCGATCGACGTGTATCTCGTTCGACTTCGTAGCTACAATAATACAACGTTATAAATATATCATTACGTTAATGAACCATGTCAATTGCATGCCAGGTAATTACAATTCGCAAATTACAGATACGATCTTAAAACAGATGCGAACGTATCAGTCATACGGAAACTACTACCGTATCTATAATAATAATAAAAGTGCGTAAGAGCATAATTAAAAAAAAAAAAAAAAAAAAAGAGAGAACACGTGAAATATTTCAATCGTGTCATAAGTCAAATTAATTAATTACACAAACTTCATTTACATATTCAATGAACAATTGAGTAATTCTTTCGTAAAGCCCGCGTTATTTATAATATTTGCACTGACTCGCGCGTTGCTCTTATCTTTCCCTAGCACGTTCGGGACCATATATGAAGCAGTAAGCAAGGTAGCCCGCACCGCCCTGTAATTCAGGCGCCGCTACATCCAAATAAAGAATTCATAATGGCGATGATGACCACCGCCAATTTTCTCGATATATCCGATACACCAATAACTCAAACCGATTCCATCCCTTGGCGTGCGATCGTTTATTATCCATGGTATACAGTATAGATGTATATACGTACGTACTATATATATATATATCTAGAAAAGTAACGAGTCAGAATTTCCTGCAATTGTTAAAACCTTCGATTTCCTACAAGCAAAAGGTAAGTCATTATAATGATCAATAAATGACCGATCGATGCAGGAGAATTTATCGATTGGATCATTTAATGGAATGTGTAAACTATTATATTGATGACTAAACGAAATTGTCGAAGGACTTGCGATTTCAAGGATACCAGTATGGCTAATTAATCGGGACTTGTTTTTCTTCTTTGGTTTATTTAATCAAGCAAAATATAAGGTACGAACGTAATAATACATCCGTAGACACGATGTAACAGTTTAGCTAGGTGGAATAGTAACGTTTTAACCCTCCGAACCTACCAGACCACCCTGTAATGTTTTCCCGTAGCATTTTAAGGGCTGCCGTCATTTCACAGTTGGCTGACTTAGATTTAAGGGTGTCGAGCCCTAAGTCGCCCCCTTCGTCACCTAGATACACACCGCAGGATTATGTGAAAACAGTTGAAAATACCATAAAGCCAAGGGGTGTCCGTGACGAGATTCATTTTATAGCGTTCTTGGGATTATTGTTATTATTTTATGTAACCAGCTTAAAAAAATATATCCAAGCTTGCATACCTACATGTGGTATAATTGTTAGAAACCAATAATAACGAGCAGTTTCAATCAACAATGACTTAACATACCTATAGCCTGTTATATGATTGCTGAGAGGATCTAATGATCTATCATCAAAGAAACGTTAAGCGTCCACGCCTCTGTATAGAATAATAAAAGATCGATGCAAACCAGCATCGCTGCTCTGTGTATTCTCCCGGTACTCGGGTAACGCTGAAACAAGGCTACTCGAAGGTATCGTTTTCATAGTATCGACACGCCCACGTGATTCGGAGTCATTTACTCGTTGACTCGCTTAACCCGCAGCCAGTCATGCGTCAGTCACCGGAGTCTCGAGCAGATCCATAATTCTGACGTGAACACGCGAGAAACGGGTTTCCCCACATAGATAATTAGACGTGGAGATCAGCCCTCGCCTCATCAGGGTACCTTGTTAATATGATATCTAGTAGAAGCAGCTTTCGTTTTATTTGATCCTTTTGTCAGACCCGATTCCACCTGGATGATCCAGGCGGGCATATGTATATCTCGCTGAGGTCTTCTAGGATCGTGCTAAAAATGATCATCCGAATAGGTCGGACTAATCGAAGACTCAAAAGTGCTAAGAAACGGCATTAGGGACGCTAGTCGTCCTAGGACGAGTGCAACATAAGACCGGATCAGAAAGCGTCGATGCAAAGGCTACTGATCTCGATCATCGTTGGTCCTCGATCAGGAGCAGGTATCTCTTTCACCAGGTGGGAAGATGAGTGAAAAAGAAAAATAATCTAAGATTCGACATATTACGTGACAGAATTCCATTCGCTGGCGTGCCCTTGATAAATTCGCAAAAATTCAAAATATCTGCGAATGCCAATGGGACAGCTGATGATGAACCTGTCCCCGAAGGCGAATGGTCAGGACCAATCAGCGCTGGTCCTTTGGTCCGTTCCTGCTCTAATGACACCTAGAGGCTAAAAAGCCATGATATACAAGAGCCGTGCGCTAACGAAGTCTGCCGTATCCCATATGAGCTTGCTGTCTGCTGATACATACGAAATCTATATATGTAAGTCGAGATTGTGTGAGTGTGCGAGATATACATATATATAGGTTAATTCGTAGCGATGACGTCACGTTAGAACGGGTCCTCGCTAGGTTAATGGTAAGGAGGCCCCGGACCAGGACTGGCCCTTGCCAGCGGCTTCGGGCTCCTGATTACAGACCTCAGGATTCATCTAGACTCTCGCTCTCACCTCCGAGTATCCCACGAGGACGAGGATCCTTAGTAACATAGTCAGAATGCCAGGAGGTACTATATGACATCGAGGAAAGGTGTTATAACACGCAAGCATGGAGGTGGTCCCAGGCATTCCAGTTTCTCAAGAAATTTATCGATGACGTTTTACTAGACGTCCAAGGCACTACTGCCTTCCTTTTTGTGTCTAATGATTTCCATTTTAAATTTCTATCTCGGGAGATACGCTCGGGACCCTCGTAACCGATTGGTCCCTGTGTTTTTGTTGGGCTGAGAAGCCTTTGGGACTTGTCTGATTAGAGTCGTGTTACGAGGGTGATTTGCCACGCGAATATACCGACGCGCCGTCATTACGTATATACGAGAGAAAATAGACGCCGACATTCGTAAAGAGGAAATTATTAATTTAATCTTAACGGGAAGAGACTGCCGTACCACTGGTCGTACTACGAAGAAGATATCCGAAGAGACGAGATGTATTATCGCCCTGCTTATTCTCTCTTATGAGAGAAAAAATAGAAGGGGACCAGTAAGAGACGGCAATTTCCAGCCGAGCGAACAATGCCCACATACGTAGCTCTTTCTTGGTTGGCCAGGATTTAGGTTCAGGTTTAGGTTAGGTTAGGCGCGGCAACGTCGACTAGGTGCATGGCGTGTGTGTCGGCTCAGGCAGATTAGAGGCCGCAGGATAATTAAGTAGCGCCTTCGAATAACGCCCAGCTACAACACAACGATCCGATCTCCCTGTTCAGGATTTCCCTCCGAAAGGTTCACTCGTGTTCCTCTACTCGCGGTCTCTGGCCACTTCACTCGCCATCAGCATCACCGATGGTGCTTCGTCTCTCTTTTTTTCCTCTCTTAATCTTAAGATAAAATCCCATGAAGTACAAAGATTTTTTAAAATTTAACTTATTTTTTTTTTAAATGAAAAATCTTTTTAGGCAATTTCTATCAATGATTTTTCTCAGCTTTCGTTATTTTTTATCGTGCGTCACTCAATTTACACTGTGTCGCGAGAGATCAGATTGGTACAGGGATTATAGATGAAGTAGGGCAAACTCTCAGTGCGTTCAGATTATTAGTGAGCGGGTAGTCACGGAAAGGTGTGATTCTGACGTGGCGGACGCTTCTTCTCCGCAGGTGAGATCGCGAGAGCGAAGGAGACGCGAGGATGAACGAGGGAGTTAAAGGGAGATATGGATAGAGGCGAGAGAGCAGAGTGGTCCAGAGTGAAGATGAGAGGAATGGAGAGAAAGAGAATGCTCGAGAGGGAAGGTGGATCGACGGGGTGGGAGAAGATCAAACGAGCCGACAAGCCACGGGGTGGTCTCTACCCGCACTCCTTCTACTCTTTCTTCTTCAACGCTGCCTACCAGCCTCACCTATATTATTCATATTTCCACGCTCATGCTCCTGACTATGTTGCTCGACCTACCCTCATCTCTTACTGTACTCTCGGATCCTTCTCGTGGCCGGCCACTTTGTACTCTCTCTACCGTGAAGTACTTTGACCAAGTGGTGGTTGGCTTTACTGCTTTGACATTAACCCTTTATTTTTTTGCGACAGAAAGGACGAAATTACGTAAAAGTATGTAAGAGACATTTTTCGTGAGAAATTATAAATTTTAAACAATTTATTGTCTTATATTATTATTATTATTTTACCTAATACAGTACTGATTCAGAGGGATGATCGATGTCATGATTTTGAGATTTAAATATTTTCTTGGAACGTCCTCGTGATAGGACGAAACTAGTGATTGGGGGAGGGGGGGGGGGGGGGTAGGCATCGGAAAGGCGGTATCCTTTGTACATTATTTCGTTAAATTCACGGGAAAACAAAAAGCCCCTCTTTTCAACGTCACTGGCGTCTTCGTGAAATTCGATAATTGAATTAGTTCTCCACCGCGGGTCAAGTCTGGACCCTTTGGCCCGTCAACGGCAATCGACCGTAGGCAGACGCAAGGACGACAGGATAGCAGTGGGAGGATCCTTAGTTAAAAAAAGGACACCCAGGAAAATTAGGAATGCGCCATGATTCTTAGGATCAAACCCGATCGCGTGGGGATGTACGCGAAGATATATTTTTTTAATTTTAAAGCTCTATATTATTTCGAAATTTCTATTAATACCATTCACCTAGAGATCTCGTTCTCATAATCACTCAGTTATTAGTTTGGTCAATTTCCATTTCCCCCTGTTAATATAAAATTGAAGTATATCGCATTGGCTTCCATTAGTATATTTTTTTTCCAGTCTGGCTGCCCCGAGTAAAGCGTCAACAAAACGAAGAGAGCGAGCATTCATATAGAGAAATAAGGCGCGTGCAAGGATGACAGATATCCTGGCAGAAGGCAGTACCCAGCTACACCCACGCCTTTTGGTATCATCGATGACGACGTCATTTTAATAAAATCCCCGCAAATCACAAGACGCACCAGGTCACGGGGATGATTTTAGTTGCAAATCGCGAAGCGCCGCGAGACCCGACAAAGGCCTCAAAAGAGCCGCTTCTAGCGGCGTCTTATGCAGCCATCCTGGTTCCGTCTCACTTTCGAACGCAGTGTCTCTCGTTTCTCCGCACCTTCGCCATTATCATACAAACATCGTTGATGACGGTGATGCCGGAAAAATGTTGCGGCTTCGAAGCGTGCCATTATCTTCGCTAATCGTTCCCTCGTCTTCGGCTGCCTTGTGGACGGGACCGGCAATGAGAAAGGATGAACTTATCTCTTGAGCCCACAGGAGACTATTCACTATAGATAAATCTCGTGTATCGTTTAGATAATTTTTGTTTCTTTATACCTCAAAGCGAAAAAAGAGGAGGGGGGGAGGAGAGGTGGTTGCCTCGTAAAGATTGCGGCAATAAAAATAAAATGGTGAGTTTGAAAAACGAAGAATGAAAAATTCGATGACATTCCAATAGAAATGGAATAGAAGGGGACCCAGTGGTTGCCTATCTTAGAAGCAGTACAAGGAGAAGAATGGACCAGGTGGTAAGAAATTAGTAGTCCCCTCGGCTCTTGATGGGCCTTAGAGTCCCTAATAGCCTTGCTGGTCGGTATCGACTATGCCGTTCCCCCGTTGCATTACCCTGGGCATCTATAGCTCAATTTGCCGACACCTCGCTAAGTATAGGTTGGGTGGGTGGTCTTTCCTGGGACCACGAGGGCCCACAAGGAGTGGGCCCGACCGAGGATGATAGGTGAGAGTTTACCTCGTATATCTACCATCCATGAGACAATGGGCATCGAGATGGTCCCGGTACCCTCGAAGAGAACATCGTCACACCCACAACTCGCACATGAGGCCCAAATTTATCGCGACTAGATATCTGACCCACGTGGCAGACCCATTCGTCCCCTCCCGACAAAAGGAACCTTTCTTCTTCATTTTCAAATTGAGGAATCGCGCTGATGTTCTAATTTGAAAAAAAAAATTTAATTAAAAATGACATTTATCCTTTTTACTCAGCACGGAGAAAGCATGCTCTCATAGATCTCGCATGGGACCCACTTTATTTAACGAGCTGGGCCCCTTGGGGCATCAGACTCAAACGAGCGTATCCTACGTCGCGATTCCCGAGTAGTTTATCTCCCACCTACTCGCTACTTACGAATGAGAACCTAAAGATGGCAATTCTTAAAGTTTCTTGGAATATCACGAAGAAATTTAATTTTTTTTCTCCCACTCTTGTTTTCTTTAACAAAAAAATGTCTTTCTTCCAATTTCAAAGAAATACCCAACGAAAAGTCCTTCCACGATTTAGCTGCTCGTTCGCGGAATGACGTATACTGAAACGTGATTGAGTTCTATTCTGCGCAGGACGCGCGGAAAGGATCGTTAGTAACGTTTTGCACGGTCCCGTGTCGAGGGCTTTCTAATTTGCCAAGTCCTCGCAGAAACCCTGAACGTCTTTCTCTCTTCTATCGGAGAATGCGCCACCGTGATATCCTTCCTATACAATGAACAATCCCAACCAGAGTCTCGTACACGCAAAGGCGAAACAACGGGAGGCCCGTGTCAAAAGCGATCCTGCAATTTGGCGGATATCGAGGCTTCTTGCATACGAAAGCTTCCCAGGCTCAACCTTCCACCATCTGGGTAGACGTCGCCAATGATTACACGTCAACCCGAATTTCGCCACGGAAACGGATATTCCGGAATACGTGGCTGCTGTCTTATGTCACGCACGTGAACCTACATACGTAAAACTGCGAATGTCATTTGGAGTGAATCCGACAAAGAATAATCGAAATTCTCCAGCATTGTAAATTGAAGGAACAATAAGGCACTTACAAAAAAAAATCTATACCACAGTTAACTATTATTCGGGTATAATCGGTATAGTTAAAATCGCACAATAGGAAATTTTTTTTCGAAATTAATGCAGAGCACTATACACGTTACGCGTATAGACATAGAAAACGTCAAATGTAAATTGTATCGACAGAAAATTTTACCTGTCAGATTCAAAGTGGATGTTACTATTGACCGGTTATCTGCCATTGTGACAACTCGGCTATCTTATATACCTGCTTTGCTACTGTATATGGAAATACAGGGCTACCAGTCTGGCATGTCGCTAACCGAGGGTTAAGGAGCATCGAACATCGTAGCGACGTGTCGTTCGATAGCATCGTTCGTGACAGCGAATTAGGGTTGCCGTCGACGAGAAATGGTGGTGGGGTCGCTGCCACTCGTTGCCGCTGTCGGCCGAGGTTGCGTTTTGACACGCAAACTTTTGCGACTGCGACGCGCGGTGCCGTACCTATCACTCTCTTAAATATATTTTCGTAAAAAGAGAGGCCGAAGAAAGAAAGAAAAAAAAAACAAGGATAAAGAAAATAGTGAATACAAAAAAATTACCAGAAAGTTGATAAATCCACGAATGCCTATTGATTCTTGATGTTTTTACTGAAAAAAAATTCGGTCTATTAGTGATACGTTAATCGAGGTACTTTCCGATTGATATATTTTGCATCGATTTCCTCGTTACGCTGTGCCTGGCAGAGATCGAAAATCACGAGAGACGTATCATCGACCGCTTGGAATTTCATCGCAAGAAATATGGGAAGTGTTGCTCTGGGTAGTACGCAGGTACCCTGGATATACCAGTACGATGATGGAAGTGCCAGGGAAATTAGTCTTTTTGCGTCAACTGACTCGCTCGACTAGATTGGCTCGATATAAAAAGCTATTTAGAAAAGCTTCGGCCGAGTGCAATGACACTTTTTTTTTAACGCAGGGAATCGATAATGAGCGAAATTTTTAAAGGAACACGTGTACGTTTATATACGTTTGTCAACGTTATAAACGTTAACACGCGTTGTAAAGTTGACTAAAAATACATCAGACTAATGTTGATCGTGACAATTAATATTTCGCCTAATTAAATTCTCATTCAACAATTGAGAATTTCGAAAGAGTTATGTAAGATTTCGTAAGAGCGAATAGAAAAAATTTTTTTGTACAAATTCTCATTGAAATTAACAAACTTCACGTTAAATTCTCTCCGCGCGCTTATCACTCTCAAATAGTATGGAAAATCGCTAATTAATTCGAGCACTTAATCCCGATCATATTTCTCTGTTTTAATCGATACGCGCGCGCAATATTTCCGGTGCACGAAGCGGTGCGGCCCTGTGTGACTCGTGTAATTGGCTCCCAACTGGACTTCAAAGGGCGCCGCTCTCCTTCATCCTCGCCGCCATATGCCTGACAGAGAGGATAGCCCGATTGGTATAACGGGTGCGAGAAGGAGAAAACTAGTTGAAATTATACCCGCCATGCGCGAGCCACGAGAGAGATCGAAGTACGTTCATTGAGTAGGTGCAAGTAGGATGACCAATGTGGAACGATGACGCCGCCGAGTCTTCGAGAAAGATACTCCTAGTCGCTTTGCCATTGGTTAGTACGAGATCGGCAGTAAGGGGATCGGTTACTGGTGTTTCAACATGCTCGGATAGTGTTCGATACGAAGGTTCCTTGTCTCTTCGTATTAGCCGCTTGATTTTACATTGATCATCGGCAGAACACTTGAAACTCGCACGGAAGCCACACGGCCGAATTTACAGATTCCGATATATTGGCTAATCAAAAAGATCGAAATGGTTCGATAAATTGCAGTGAACGATTGCACGATAAATATATGGTATAATTAACGAACATATTTTTTTTTCTCTCCATATATCACGCTACGTGGCTATGACCTTGGTATCTTTCGGAGATAGGGGAATCCGTGTATTATTAAAGGTAAAAAAAAAAGAATCAAAAAACCCCATAGGAAATAAAAGAAAAGAAAAAGGTTTGGTATAAAGATTCGTTGGAAAGTATAGTTCGACAACGGCTTAACACCCGAGGACACGGGTCGTTTAGGCGGCTCCTTTCTTCGATCATTAAGCCTGCGCCGAGGGTCCTGAAGGCAGAGGACCTGATCCTGGCTAGTAAGGACCCCGCGGCACTTTTACATTAGCTCGCCCCCACGTGTCTTCTGTTATGCGCTTTTTTCGTTCCCGAGTATATTTTGACACAAGCGGTTTGGTTGTTTGCCCATTGGGATAAGCAGAAAGTGTTGTCGCCGTCTGTCGGCGTCGATACGCGCCGCGAAGCGTCGCGAAACGACGCTCCACAGGCCTCAAAGGACGCCGTCCGTCCGCGCATAAGTGCAACGCTATTAATTGGCTAGTGCACAGCGAACCAAAAGAGACCCACCCAAGCAAGCGTCCCGACGCTCTTCGATCCATCATTCCTGAATGCGCTCGTCGCCGCGACGCTTCTCGACGCTCCGCCAAGAAGACGCCGGAAAGACTTCAGTCTCTATCAGGACGCCTATGCATTACTTTTTCTATACTGGTTAATCGGCTATCGACCCATGCTCGTCTGTCGTCGATTGTGGGTACTCCACTTCAAAGGATTTTTCAAGGACCTAACCTTGTGTGTTTGGCCAGTGTCACTTAACCAGTAGATACTATAACTCTGCTCAGAGTCATACGGTCTAACTGGTCCTATAACGATTCTAATTCCTAAAACATACATGGACAACCCTATCCAAAAAGAGCCTAAATTTATTAGATGTAGTTCGTAGTGGATGATATAAGAAAAAATGAAATTTTCAATGATCCATATATCTATATCGTAATTCGATAACATTTTGATAACAGTATGGGTAATGGTATCGATCTTTATATCGATCGGTATATCATCCCGTTACGGATGGGCAATCACTATGGATATAAAGTAGGAAAGAAATCGGATCGCGTGGTTGGTGTTTCTCAACACGGTTGCACGGATCCATCTCAATCAGTCGAAAATCCGAAGGGGAACCGATAGATCAAGGTAACACCTTTCTCGATCCGAACGATCTAAGCGATCCAGAGATCGGCCAGCGTCCGGTTTCTCTTTGCTTGTCTCTCTCTCCTCCCAATAGAGTCCCTTCTTACTCTCTCGCGCGCTAGCAGGCCACTTGGCCTGGTCTGCAAAGGGACGAAGATGGAGGCTGCTGGATCCGTATGGTCAACTGGTGAGTGAAGCTCGTGTATATGAGAGTTCGTGGATAAGATGGATAGGCAGAAAGAGGGAGGTCGATCGGAGGATAAGGAGAGCCTGGAGGAGCGTTATCTTTGATGGAGAGGACTTGGAATCTTTATTAGGCTTCGAAACACTACCGGTGCTCTAGGCCAGGGACGCATTTCCATTCCTGACTTCACGTGCGCCTAAGCGAACTGAATGAACAGTTATTTTGTTTTGTTAATAGAGGAATCGCTATACCGTATCTTGCTTCTATAATGAGTAAGCACACCGGGCAATTAATGTATCGATCAATTAGAAATTCGTACGGGAGAAAAAGTCGAACCGCACCTTTTTCAAAATTGAACACTCATCTTACAGCTGCCATAACAAACGTGAAACCCTAAAAGAATTAATTTCTCTATCGTATCAATTTGACTGATTGGATTGACTTTTGCCTCATTTATCGCCTAGTATAATTAGTTATTTTATTTATAAAAAAAAATAATAAGCTATACAAATAATAAAATATATCATTGATAAGGTATCAATATTTAATATCGAACGGATCCAGGTACAGTCTGATCTTCAAATTTATTATCTACTCTCGCAACCCACCCGGCAATATCTTTGGCTTACTTCTACGATTCCAAAAGCATCTCGTCCGGCTCTGTTCCTATTTACGGGCTAAAAAGGAAAAGGTCGATTCATCGAGGCTAATTCGTGCCTTGTATATGGGCACCTGCGTATATCTAGCAACATGTAAAATTATTAAGGAGGCTGTCTATTAGCCGCAGTTATTTCATGGCGGTCCCACGTATCTATTTGGGGCCTCAATTTTGTAATTGTATATCTTCATCCGGACCCACAGGTCGATCGTAAGAATCACTGCTTATTCCTTATGAAATTTTTTTCCATTTTCTAAGGGCCTTCTTGCGAGGATCTTGGCCACGAATGCCCCTTAGAGGCTGCTTATATGCTTATCTCAGCCTGATCCTGCAAGCTTTTTATTTTATTACTATATCGTCCTATAAAGCCCACCAACCCCAGTGCACGTTACCGCTTTTATTACGTGCCGCTGTCGGCATCCTTTGATTCAATTAACCGTTTTCAAGGTTTTGTTACCTTCGAGCGTTGCGGCCATCTTAGCGGTCCCCGAATGACGTAGACCCAACCAACCGAGAAGGAAATTCGGAAGCGGATGATTTCACACCCGATCGTAAAGCGCCTCACGGTATTATCTTTTCCGTTTTATTCTACGAAGGACGAACTGCTCCGATCGGGATAATCGGCCGGAATTAAGGAGACATTGTACTAAGCGGCCGTCTCTCGAGAAAATTACAAGCCGCTTTGGCTTTCCACCTTTTCCCTCGAATCATCCTCCGTTCTTCACGACTGATTTCCTACGACGATTCCTCGAGACTTTTTACTATGAAACCAGCATGGTTCCTTCGCGACTCCTTTTGAATCCTTCGACAATCCATTAAACCAATGGGACAACTTAGGACTCGAGAATTTTCTCCTTTTCACTCTCTCGCTCCTCGCTAACGAGTTTTCGCTTTTGTCACGGAATAACGGGAGAGCTAAGAAAAATATAAAAAAGAAAGACACCGCGAACTACCTTCGAATCGCCGGATCGACAAAGACGCCGTCCTCTTTCGGATCGGACACTTCAATAAAAGATAATTGAAGATCCGAGTTTACACGGGACACGGGTAAAGGTCCTCGACTACCAGACAAGAAGTTCGGGCCTTCGAGACTTGGGCTTAAAAATCCATAAAACTGTAAACCAGATGAAAATCTTGCCGGGTTTTTGGTCAGGATGAAAGACAAAAAATGGACAACAGCCTAGACGGCGTCGACGGGTCGTTATTTTTGAAGACAGGCTAAAATACCGAGACGCGACCTGTCGCTTCGGGAATCTTTATTTTTTACTCTCAACTTTATTACCGAACTTGTGGATAATTAGGATAAAAATAGCGAACTTTTTAAATGGACTTATTGTTTCAAATTCTCAAGAAAGCATATAGTCTTCCTCCACGAGAGTATCCCTTACGATTACGAAATTTAATTATGCCAGGGGGTCATTTAATGTTTCATCATAAATATGATACATGGAATATACATATATATATATATATATATATATATATATACTCGATTATGGTTAATTTAAAAAAATTATAAACTTTATGCAAAGCGAACTGTCGATACGTGTACTAAGTGCATCGTCTGCTTAATCTGTCAATTAAGTGTCCACCGGTGATTCTTTTACGTCATTCTGTTTTGCAATGCAGCCAAGAACGGCCAAGTGTTTAAATCGGTTAGATCGTTAAGCGCATTAACGCGTTCACTGCCAGCATGTTCAACATAACGTTTACTATGTATCAACTGCAACGTTTACCGGGGATCTACATGGCAATTGACCAGTAGGTTAGGTCCCGGCAGATTCCGCGAGCTCTCACGGTGCGGCTTAGGCTGGTGAAAAAAAATTAATTCCCATAAACTTCCATGGTGAACGTGGCAAGTCATGTCAATTGCGATATGGGGCTATAAAGAGGAATGAGAAATCGAGTGATTAGCACTCGTTAGAACATTTTTTTTTTCTTAATTCAAAAGAACTCGAAACCGATTAGAACAATGCATCCAGCGTATATAACAATAGATAGAATGCTAGAACTAAAAAATCGTTTTATTTTCAAATTCAAATTTCCCGTCGAATAAAATAAAAAAAATTCCATAGGCACGTTAACGGCAATTTCTACGATGGAACTTTTTTTTAACGCGTTTCCGTCGGTATGAAATAAATAAAAAGAAAATGGATCAACAGCTGGCAAAACAATGAAAGAATTATAATATTTTTTTTTGTTTCTTCAACAAAAGTCAGCAATGTAACACGCGGCGTGCCGTGCGTCAGGATTATTAACGACTCAAGGGAATTTGTTACATCCAGCAGGCCATTTTTAATTATACACACGTAATAACACGTAGCGTTAACAATGGGCCGGGAGCTATTATCTGCACTGTCTTTGCTGCTTCGGAGTACTAATCGTCTCGCGATCGCTCGTTGCAAGGTAAATAGCTTTATACTCTGGTAATTTCGTAAAGGACGAAACTGCAGTCTCCGGTGGATTGTAGAACGATGTTAGAGAAGGTAGAGAAGATAGAGAAGATAGAGAAGATAGAGAAGATAGAGAAGATAGAGAAGGTAGAGAAGATAGAGAAGGCCGTCGCGTTCGAGAGCATAGGACTAGCTGGTTAAGGCAGTATATAGATATATAAATGTACAGGGCAGACACGAATGCCGATAGAGAAGGTTTCCGGCCGGACACGACCGTCGGGAGCGAAGGATGGCGACGTAAAGAGAACGCGCGGCTGACTGTACCAGGGGATCATGATTAATCAATTAGCGATCCGGGACCTTTTTAAAAATCGATGTTGCCGGCAAAAACCAGAGGCAAAGGAGCCGACGCGATGACGCGGCGGAACGTATCGCCGGGACTGTCAACCGTTTTTAAAAAAATTTCACCGCCGCGAACTTGCCGCCCTTGTGGCCAATCACGTGGCCCTTCGACGCCGCAGTGATTGTTTGCCCGGGATACGGACGGACAACGAATTTTTCGCCAGCCGGTAAATTCTATTAGACCGGCACAAAAGGGACGATTCCGCGCGCTCAAATCAGCTGTGCTTTTTGCGAAAAAGCACGATGATATCGAACCGCTTTACAGTAGCCTATAAAAAGTACCCCCTCCAATCGCTACCAGTCCTTCTGTGTCTATGGTCTGACTTGAGTCGCAGTTCTTTAACTAGTGTTTTGTCTATGGTCAATGTGGTTTTGCGAATAATATCGTGTAGTTAAATGATTTTTGAAAATTGTCAAAAAAATATTAGGGTGTTACGTAACCTTTTCTGAGTAATGGTAGATATTCCAATGTTTGCTTAGGTTTTCACGCGAATGATCTTTTACGGACGATTTAAGGAAAAGAAATAGGATTTTCTGATTGATTGAGTAAAAGTACAATGAAACCGTGCTAAGCAAACTGTAGGGATAAGAAATTTCAGTTCTGTTGTATTTTTTTTTACATACATGGATCCGAATAGGTGTTACTCTTTATTCGGGATATAGTAGAGGGGCTTGAATAAGCGCTTTTCTACCACCTCGGGAGGTTCTTACGAGAGTGATTGTATGATCAATATATCGGGTTAGGATCAATTATCACCGGAGAGATTAGGTGTATAAACATCGTGTGATAGATAGCGCCAATAGATCTTTAACGATAAAATCGTCAGTTACGTGAAGGAATCGGTTGTTCGAGAGAGTGAAAGGTGAATCCTGTACTGTTCGCGAAATATAATTTTTTTTTTCTTTTCTTTATCTCCCGAACTAATAATTTATTGTTCTCGCCTTTTGCAAGATGCTTCGCCAGCCTTCTCAGAGAGGCTTTCGAACGTTGCTCACGGCGTCCTCGTACATTTTGTGAGGTGGACAGGGCAGCGGCTGTTCTCACAGAAAATCTCAATCATCTCCGGCTGGTTTCTTTTGTACGGGACGTTCTAAAGCCGGTCTGCCATTGGTCGAGGGGCGTTCAAAGAGCGCCGCCATGACTCGCAAAGCGGCCGTCTTTTGTTTGTGAAACAATGGAGCGCGAGGGCCCTCACTTAGCGCGCCAGCGAAATGACAAAATCTTGGGATATTTAATCTATTAGGAAAATTAACGGGTCGCTGTGCCTGAAGTCTCGATCCTTCTGGAAGGTGCGAAGATCTTATACGGATAAAGCGATTAGTTTAAGATCCTTCCGATGATAAGAGGAAAACCCTAATTAAAGAATTACTCCTGCTACTCAGCTACAATTATCCTCCTATTGAATTCCCGCTTTCCGACACTGATAACAGGGTAACGCTTTAATTTTACAAAAGTTTCTTCGGATATCGTATACCTAGAATCCTTTAAAGATCTTTAAGATATATCCTAGGGTTAAATTAAAAAATTAGTCATTTTCCTGTCGTGTCACTTATCGATCGTAATATCTGTACCAGTGGTATTTACTAAAATTCAACTTTAATGCGTAATAGTGCTAAACTTCTTTTTTTTTTTACTTACTGAGTGAATTTAGATGTTAAAAAATCATTCGACGAAATCCAGTTGGGCTAATCAATATATTTATGGGCTTCAGTGCCTCTTGCTGTTTTGGTTAGGTTGGGTGTAAATGACGTCTCAACGTTATTTCCTCGAGTGAAGGTTAATGATGATCTCAAAATACTTTAGTATAATGTTCGTATGGTATGCCTATAGAAAATAACGTTTGCCTTCTTACCTTCAAAAGAACTCGATGAATTACACTGAGGTTAATAACGAAGAATCGAGCATCGCCATGTTAAATATCGCGACAATCAGCACTCAGTCAGGCGTACGTAATTAGTAGGTAGAATACATCATTACACGGGACGTCATTGGATGCGCGGCTTTTAACTCTGGAACGATAGCTTCGGGAAAAAGTTCTCCCGCGGTGGCCCAATTACCAGTCCGAGAGATAATTATTCGATTATTCACACTCGCTCGCTCGAAAATAATAAAAAGAACTAGGAGTGAAAAAACGGGGATTTATGGCCCATTAGGAGTCGTCCTCAGGCACAGAGTTCAAGTTGAGCACACCAGCGCCATCTGCCGGCGGTTTTCTGTCGAGCGTTGGGCTAAGTCGGAATAGTACCGACCAGTACCGACGCGACTCTCTTTGGGTAAACAACGTACATTGACGCTCCGATGCTCGATTACGTTGCAAGGCTTGGGTCTGTTTTACCACAAAAAGTGAAAGGTTGATAATCCTCCAGAGAAAAATGGTCGATGTAAAACGGCTGCATCGGTAGAGCCTCTAGTTCCTGGATATTAGTTTGGTAAAAGACCACGAGAATCGACTTTGAGTGCCAAGAGTCGGAGAAGAACGATTTTCAGTGTTTTTAATTACAAATAGAAAGTTTAAGTGTACGAGTTCAGTGGTTCTCTTGGGGTATACAAGGATACTAAACTTCACGAAGGACTAGGAATCTTCTGAGGAATGAAAGTCTATGCATCTATCATCATCATCTTTAAAGGTAAGACAGTATATTAATTATGAAATATTCTTGGTACAACTTTCATACTCATTTCGTTGATTTGTCCTCGAGTAAAGCAGTGCTTCTGTATATTTGAATTAAATTATTTTATTAACGATAATATTTATCCATATTTTTGTTTTTAATAACATGAGAATGAATTAGGTATATACGTAACCTTGGCAATGTTTTGCACGGTCAGAAGTTAACAAGATAATTCCCAGTAAATTGGCGAAATCACGAGGGTAAAAAGTAGTCGAGTAAATTCAAGAGAGTGTATAAGAAAGCAGCCATCTGTCAGCTCGGTCGTACACGAGCAATCTCATAAAATCAAATAGTTTAGGCTCAACAGCTTAACACCCAATATAACCGCGGCAATAAAGAGGCCGAAGATCGGGACGCAAACTCGAGGCCCGTTCAACGACCGTTTCGAAACGAAAACGAAACGTTAACGTAAACTGAAAAACAATCGCTACAGCGCCCTGTCACTCGGCTGACGAGTTGGCTTAGGCGCAAACCGTTTCAGCTAGTCATCTGTTTCCACGCGATCGTTTGTTTTTCCAAAATGGCCGCTAAAACACTGTGCTCCCGCGGGCCCTCGGGGTAATTTGAAGCCTATTTATAGGCGCCTACTGCCTAGCAAGAAAACGTTTAACGAAATAGCTTTATCCTCCACGCGTATGTATATAGGTAAGCTTACCGATCAGAAATTTCAAACGAAATGGCGGCATGCCCAAAATCCATATCCGTGACGTCTGTACTACTGTGTACAGTATTGTTGAACAAGTATGCACTTGGACAGTGCTCAAGAGAAGTCTTATTGTGTTTTTGTTTACCAAGCACATTTAATCATTACGTCATAAAGATTTAACGACCGATTTGGCTGGATTACTAATCGCGGTCTAAATTTTTATAACGTTACTCGCTCTCTATGGGATCTCGAAATACTTGCCATCGTATATCACGCGGGGAACACGTTCCTGTATTCCATAGAGTGTCTTGCGTATCAGTCAAGTACCACTTCATATTTATTTCGGACAAAAAACATCTCCTAAACGGCTGGCTAAGTGACCTTTTAACCAAGGACACTTAAAGGCGCGCTTCTATATAACCTTCCGATGCACTTATTCATTTTTGAATTTTTTCTACTTGGTTTTTTTGTTTTCATTTTTATTTCTATGTATGCTCCTTCCTTCATACCGTTCGACAGTTTCTTTGTACCGAAAACGTTCGACTGCGAGTAGACGTCGTGTAAAAAGGCGAAAACGGAGTTTCTGAAATTTATCGAAGAAGGTTGAGCGCGGGGCGAACCTGCATGAAGCGCCGGTTGATTGCCTGCTCGTTCGCCAATTTTCCTCCACGTCGCCGCTTCGCCGCGAAAAATCGCTAAATTGCTTCTTTGAGACGATGGTCTGGAAGACGCCGGAAAAGAAGGAAAAACGTTTTCTTAGTGGCTGGATCGGTAATTTCCTCTCTACGGGTGTTTCATGATGGACGATGCACCTTATACATATATGGATATCAAAAATTCCTTTGCTGCACTTAGAAACGTGAAAATAGATATTTTTGAAGAAAAAAAAAATATATTTCGACACGATTTACCAAAACTTTTTATCAACATATTTTTTTTGTGATTTTTAAAATTTACATTTTTAGAGTAGGGAGAAAGTCATACCACAAACATTTGAAAGCGATTACTTAGTCCTCCTACGAGTGTTCGGGTAAAAGGGTGGAAAGGTAGAAAATTGAATTTTCTCGAAGAGCAAATTGCAGGGTGAAAACTAGCGGAGAAGAGCAATTTGAAAATTTTATTCAGAAATTCCGTTTCGACGCCCTTAGGAGTCCTCAGCCTTGTCGTCCTCCACTAACCCCCTCATCCACCCTATCGCAGCCGAATTGCTGGTTCGAAGTTTAAGATTTTCTCTCGCCACTCTTATTCCACTGTGCACGTGGTACTCACTGCTCATACTGTCCCCTTCTTTCTTTTTCTTTTCTTCTAGCTTTCTATGCAGCTACTTTCTGACTTCTGACGCGCGTTTCAATTGGGATGGTTGCTAGGGCGACCGGAGCCGCGTGGCACGGACTATTGAAGAGGTTAAAGGGGGAATCCAGATTCCGTTTTCACGAAAACACCTTACACCCTCAGACCTCTTTCTTACGAGAAGAAAGTAAATTCTAATCGATACAAATTTTTTTTTCCAAAAAATTAATCAAACAACTTTACACGCTCTTTAGCCACTTCTAACGCAAACGCATCTATCAACTGGGCTGTCCTACTTTTGCACGCCTCTCTCCCTCTCGCGCACTGCCCTGATTACACGATTAACCGATTAGCTAAATTTAGCTTGCAGTTTATTGCATCGCCATGCCTAAGATTGTTTGCTGAAGGCATTACCGCAAAAATTACCAAGTGGGGCGTCGAGAGATGAAAACCAAGCCCGATCCCACTAAGTGCGCTACGGATCTATTATTATTGCGTAATCGTATGATTTCTCAAAAATGTCTCACCCTTTTTCAACTCTCACCTAAACAATCGTATCTCCCCGTAAGACACGTCTATAGTCCAATACACGTGCACTGTATATCTGTATATACAGATGAATTAGACTTACAAATGAACCTGCTGAAATTATCCTGACGACCGTAAGAGGCGTCGCTACCATCTCGCTTGGAAAAATGCCCGATTTTTATTCCATTCTGAAATGACTCGTGCGAAATCGGTAATAGTTCCAGCATGAATAACTTGAGTCGGTCCCCGACGGCGTCCACACTCGTTCATAGAAACCAGCGTGTATTGTGCTCTCGGTATACATCAAAATTATAATCAACTTTTTCCACCCACCAAAAAAAAAAAAAAAAACTACAATGAACGTATCGAGTCTGTGATAAAATTCAAAATTTGAATTACGCGCCACTTACCGCCAATGATAATATCAAATTTTTTACCGTAACGCATCGTGTACCTACTTTTCTCAATAACAAATTACGTCGGTGATGGGCGGGGGTGAGGGGTGGGGGGGGGGGGGGTCACTCACGTTTTTATTTCGTACTCCGAGCATTATCTGTCCCGATCGTAGGACTATGTAAAACTCGCGGTGCCATCCCCTTTGAAAAGTAAAGGAAGAGAGTCGACAAGGGCTAGGAGGGAGAGGAAGAAGAAGCCCCGTGGTACGGGGCGCCATTAACGGCTAATGAAAATTAGCTTTCGTCGGCTGATTGAGCGTCAAATCGTTCCTCTCTTGTTTCGCTGAGAGAAAGTCCGTCACCGGTATCGTTAAAACCCGAGACTCGTTTTCGCTTCCCGAGATCAACGATTTTCCACCAAGCCGAGAAAATTCAGTATCAACTTTTCTTTGACCCTGTATAAGCTCCTCGTTAATTATCATCGGTTCCATCCGTAATTCCAATGTGGCCAGGATTAAAACGCTCTCCCTCCCTCTCTTGTTTCCGTACTGCGAATCACAATGCGCACTTAAAAATTAATTAACGGAAATCACGATCGATCGAAATTCCATATCGATAAATTTTTTCTTGTCGATCCAATCTCTCTTCCGTCGTGTCCCTTGACGTATATTAATAACGCGAAAATCCACGTAAAACCGCAAACTCATCAAGCCCGGTTTCAGGCACTAATAACATTACTCGCAAGACGGCACAGTGCTCGTTTCAGTAGAAGAGCATTATGGCTTTGGAATATTTAGAGATTGTTATAAACAAAACGTTAATGGACTGCAGAAGCGTCTATAAAAGTGTATCTTTTCGTTGGGTGCAGGAGGAGAGGAGGGGAAGACGTGGTGGAAGGAGCGGGGGGGGGGGGGAGGTTGAAGGGGTTGAGAATACAAAAAAAAAACTCCAAAGAATTAAAGCTGCTCCACTCGTGTCGTCGTTTCGTAGAAACAGATCATGAGGATCGTCCAGGACCCATACGATACATAGTGGCCTTAACGACGGTTTACAATCCAGCGATATATGTATACCCGTGGGAGATAATCGACTACGCTTTACCCATCGTGAATAGCAAGTTGGTGGTGTAGAGATTATTGGTATCATGTTGATGATCGTATAAAATGTTTAAAGTTATGTAAACTCCCTACTTACCGCGCCTCTGCTCTTAGCAGAGCAAGGTATGTCGAGTATATGCCGTGGGTGGAGAGTTGACAAATTTCTTAACGATTTTCTGCGATTATAAATTTTTTTTTTCTTTCAAACCCTAGTGGAAATGCATCGGATTCGCGACAACGGGACTGTAATTGTAATTCACGAGAACAGCGTGGCCGTTCCGAGTACGTGCTGTTTGTACTCCGTACGAGAGTTAATGGATGACAGAAGCATGGTAATGTAACTCTTTTGTTTACAACAGATGAGTGTCAGATCTTGGTCCTTTTTTCTCCCCTATCTTCGTTTTTTCTTCCTCTCTCTTTTTTTTTTCTTCCCTCGAGTTACGGCTCCGAGTCTGCTCGTCTTCGCGTCTGAATAAACATATCTGATGTCTGCTTAGCCCACCCAGACTGAACTATTAAAACGCTTATGGGAAAAAATCGGTCCTTCGCGGCAAATCCTGATTTTTGGGTGGCTTGAGAAGAAAAAGGGAAAGACGTCGCTGACTACGGTTATTCTACCCCTTTCAGGTCCTAGATCGTGACCCCTATTTTTTTTTTTTTTTAAGTGTCGACGGTTCGTCACTGGATCGACTCCAGTCAAGGTCCTTGGTTTATGAGATTTTTGAGTTACGGCCTGGGTGCCACTGTAAATCATTGTGATACCCTTCATGGTTTCACGGTGGGTCTTTGACTTTTCCGCGTCAGCCTATTACTGCTTTGACGGACTTATGCAAATCCCTTCGTTTTCTTATTACCTTGTTTTCTCAATGTAACTAGCTCTACTAGTCGTCTATATATCGTTATGGTGGGATGCGATATGATTTATGGGAACTGCCTTGTGTTTTAGTTTGGGATGTGAGTTTAGCTTATATCAGGTTTTCTTTTTTGTCCTTTTAAGATGTACGTCTCTCCACGTCACAATCTATACATTTATTTACACGCTAATATACACGATTCTTTCTAGGCGTCTAGAATAAATACACTGTCCGACAATTTCTTGCTCTTCTTTTGTTCGAGGTTTATAAACTTTCCATGAACTATGGGTGTCCAGAAGTATCAGTAGCATCATGGCTATACTTATATACTAACCAACTGCCGTTGGTTATAGAAGATGCGTCATAGTATTGAAGGATTTTTCTTTTTAAAGAATTTTGAGTAACTTTGACATTCTCGGAGAGACCTCCTGTGGGTCTCTTTGGACCCGTCATTGGATTGACAAAAAAATATTGTTTAAATTCTATGAAAATCATCCTTGACCGTATAAATGACGTAGAGCAATGGTCATAATTATTTTTTAATTACTTCGAATTCTTTGGTTTTTTTTCTTCTTCATATTTGGTGCAAAAATCTACGTCCTTCCGATCGACAATCTATACAAGTAGTTCCCGACAGAGAATCGATTTGAGACTTTTTAAATTGTCCGAGCTTACTTCTCGCCGTCTATTTTCGAAATTTGCGTCTCTCTCGGCCTCGTCCCGAGTTCCGGTTCCGCGCTCTGAACCTGAATTTGACTTGAGTGCATGGGCGGACACAGCAGCGGATGATAGGGCAGACAATAATAAGGAAATCCACTTAGAGCCTTGTTAACCGGATGAATTTGGGGGTTCGGCATTTGTCCCGGAAGTTGTCCGGTACCCGGAAGTGGTATCCCTCGCAAATGTTCGTCAGGATGTACCAGCACTCGCACAGCCACGCGTCTGGCAGTGCCCGAATTCACTAGAGCACCCAATTCCTGCTGTTGGCGTCTCTTAGTTTTGTATCTGAAAGCACGAAAATCAATGTCGCTTGAATTACGTCACAAGGTTCAGCCGCGTCGAAATTGAAGAAAAATAAAAATTTCCGCAATACGTACCGTCGATTTTGAAACCAAATTTTCACCTGCGTCTCCGTCAGCTTGAGTCCTCGCGCCAGATCGGCCCTTTCCGGTCCCGAGAGATATTTTTGTGCCGCAAATCGTCTCTCCAGCTCGTAAACCTGGGCGTGCGAAAACGCCGCGCGGCTTCTTTTCTTTCGACCTTGCAAGCTCTGACCGTGCGACTGCGACTCAAAGATGTCCTCCTCCATCTCGTCTGCGAACAGAATCCCCGGTAGTAACGTAAAGACATCAAAAGCTTTAAAACCGCGCACCATCATTCCCGTACGACATTTAACGGACCGCGGACGGTTTCCGGTTCCATGTAATTTCGAAATTACGTCTGTCGTTTGTCCTATGAGCTTTTCACACAAAGCACAGCCGATGTCCCCCTGTAACCTCTGTGGTTATACGTCTTACCACGATATTTAATCTGGGTATGCGGATCAGCCATGGGGGCCGAGGGGGGCGGGGGGGGGCTGTTTGGCCGGGACGGTTAGGCAGTTCGACAGACAAACAGTCGGGTAGACGAACGCAGGAGGAAACGCAGCAGCCCAAGCACAGAGAGAAGACTCGTTGGCTTTTGATGTCTCGTTCAAACATTAACACGTGCCTTCGCTACTCCATTTTGTTTACGCGATATATACTACTCGATCCTAGAAGAAGCTTCCTAACTGGCAGTGGGTACATAGACTCCTCAGAGGCTTTCTTTTGTTTAGGTATCCTTAATAACCGTAATGGAAGCTCCTAATGCTCGTACGTTACTCATTGCCGGTCTGGTCTCTTCGGTGCAAGCTCATGCCAATATCGATCACATTAGGATTCATGAGCTTGTCATTTCTCAAATGCATTTAAAATCACGCGAACGGTCATTTTATTGGATCATTATTATCACGTCCAACGTGCGTTTGAGGTTTTCAAGGAATCTGAGACTCCCTGGGGATTTAACGGGGAATCTATATTTGATCACTTTCGACGTCAAGTTGATGTCATCTCGGACGCTTAATGGCGTCGGACCCCTGCGGGCTTTGCAAACATTCTACACGGTGTCTATATCGAGAGCATACCGAGAGCAAGTAGGGTAGTCAATTATAATTGCCGTATGTATTAAGAACTTTTGTCGTTGTATGTCAAAACGTAAATTAAAATTTTTTTTTACGACACCCGTTATTGCGAATTCACTGTCGCGGACTTGTCTCGCCACCTGGCGCCGAATGCTTTCGTCTGATATCCCTGAAGGTTGCTTAATGACTTTTCAATGGAACTTTATTATCGTACGTCTTAAACGTATCCTGGTCACCATTAGCGTATTAAGTAACATTAAGCGAGGCTACTGTGAATGGAGCTTTAGTAATTTTCTGAGTGCACCTTTGAATCGGTGCCAGGCTGTACCCAGCACCAACGCGAAAACCCTATTGCAGCGCTTGACTGTAATCTACGATGTAGGGTAATACGGGTGTATCGTGTAAACGTACTGTAGGTAAAAACGCATTAGTTAATTGCGGCTTGGACGTGTCTGGCAGCGCTTACATAACAGGAAATTGTATCACGATGCCGCACACCTTTTAATCGGCTCTTAACGATTCCGACTAAAAGAGTACGTTAGTACCTATAGGTACTATATATGGTGACTATTTTACTTTTACTATTCTTTCACCGCCTGCCGATTGTTATCATTGTTAATCTTACTTGTAGCTATCCAGATACTAGTCATTACTCTGGTTATCATTTTTCCACGTGCCAGCGACTGGCAGTGCTACAGAATTTATTGTATCTGTATATATGGCTGCGCGTTAGTGTATAACGTGCAGTCTGCAAACATCATAAAAGCTGTTAAATCATGATTGATTCTGTACTCCGGAAAGTACCCGAGGGGGGGTCGAATGCTGTTTGCTCGAGATGGAAGAGGAACCCTCTCCGACAATGTAATTCTATACTTGTCCACGGTAGTTTTAGTAGGGTTTGTACGCGTCTAGGAAAAGCTATGAAAGTTGTTAAAAAAAAAAAGGTAAGGCAATACAGCGAAGAGACGTATAGAGGGGACGGTTGAATTTGTTTTTTCACAAGGACTTGGGATTTCGGAGGATCATGTAAGCGAATGGTCAGCTAAGGTTTTTTTCTTCGGAATATTTTGTAAAATTAAGGTATAGCTCGTTTTCATGGTTCTGAGTCGTACCGGGTCTCGGGCGACACCTCGGGAGTAGTGGATATTTAATTTGAAGACAGACGGCAACAGTGTGGGGCAACTTTTGAGACCAAGTGCAAGAAGTTGAGTAGCGGGCACTTGTGACGTCTGCTGGGTCGAGAGCCACTTATGGTACTAAAATTACATTCAATTACGTTATCTGCTCTGGGGTTAACTTTAAAAACTCTTGAAAAGCTTGTCTGTTATGCTGGAAGCGATTGGCAATCACAATACGATCTCTTAAATTTATATTCTTACGTATATTCGGGGATATGCAATTCGCCTAGTTACTGGGGATAATCGCGTGGTCGTTTTGACTTGTCGTCGCGACTGTCACTCGCCCGTCACTTACCAAGGTATTTGTTTTTGCTCATGTCCAGAGCCTCGTCCTGTTGCCTTTGAGCGGTTTCACGGGCTTCCCTGGCGCCTTGGTAAGCCGCTATGTTGCCCAGGGTCTCCAGGTGCTTGAAGCTACTTTGACCCAGGTGCTGCTGAAGGCTGCCAAAGTTGGTCAGGTTGGCTTGGGCCAAGTTTCTTCTTAGGATGTCCAGCTCTCGCGCCATGTTCAGTTCCGGTGATGGTAGCCGCGAGTAACGGGTCGAATGATGCTCCTGATCTATTGACGATTCCACGAGATTTCTCTCGTACTCGGAATGCTGAAGCTTCTTCGGCGAACCGGAAATTCTTTGTGGGTCTTCCGGTTCGCAGTGACGCTTCTCAACCTCCGTTTGCGGACTCGTACGACTCAAAATGTCTGCGATGCTGAAAGGCGTCGGTTGTGACGGTTGTGACGGCTTCGGGGAGTCTGACACTTCTTTCTTTCGCGTCTCATCCATTGTCTCTTTCGATCGCGATTTATTTGATCTTTCCTCACGAGGATTCTGGGAAACGATAACGTGCATTGTCTGGTTATGAGATTACGTTTTTGTGTTATGGGAGCTTTTGGTCTTTATTTTCTTTTCTTTTTTTTCTTTTTCTCAATCAATGCCACAAATCAATTTCTAATCAGTAAGATTTTTCAGTATCTTATCAATGACCATAATCTCTGTATTTACCTGAAGGCTGTTCTTTTGGGTTTCCGGTGTAATGAAAACGTCTCTTTCACACGATTGGCAGGATCATCTCATGAAACACTTCGATGCTTTCCCATAGCGCACGATTAACATCGTTGATCCTTACGAAATCCCATTGCACAATTAAACTTCGATCGCTACCGCTGCACGCATCACTTAACGGCCAGTCGTTCGTTCTCACCGCATTCGCGCAATCGTGAAATATCTCGAACCGCAGGATTTCACGAGCACCGAATTTTTTATTAAATCAACTAAAAATTCTTCATTCGCCGGAGCGTGTAACCGCAAGAAAAAGGTCTGCACCCCGCTCTCGACCGAGAGTTTATTAATTGTCATTTGAGGATCACGAGGAACGCGCACACCCTTCTGGCCGAGTGTGCTTTGGCCAAGTGTGCTTGTCCCGCTTAGGAACTTATTTTTCAAATTAAGTCCGCCACTCTGCCCCCAATCCCGATCGACTCTTCATTCTCTCTCTCTACCTCTCTCTACCTCTCTCTCACTCTCTCTCTCTCTCGTGCTTCCTAGCTCCACTTGTCTCTCCCTCTCTCTCTCTCTCTCTCTCTCTCTCATACGGCTCTCTCTCTCCCATATATTAACTCCCACTCTTCGCGTACCATCGAACGCAAGCCCACGCGCTCGTTTCTTCAGCAGTAAAGAGGGTGACTCGTTCTCTCTCACTTCCACTCGCTCCTTCCGCATGGCTCTGTCCCACTCGTACACGTTACGAGGTAGGTGGAGCTCCAGACTCGTCCCGTTCCTCTCTAACTCATGAGTCCCATCATCGAAACGCTTTCGTTCCTACGCAAGCCTCGCCCTGCTACCAATCAGATCCTCTCACGAACAGTAGCTTCGCCAGTCGACCAATCCACGCGGCACCTGCGACTCAAAGAATCCGCGGACCGACTTGAGCGCGTGACTCGCTTGCCACTCAGGGAGTGGGACTTTTCGCGAGGGCTTTTAAGGCTGAGTATTCACTGAGTGATGACGCGCGACCCGGAAACTGTACACGTGATGCTCGATTTCTTAAGACTTCGGGGGTACAGGATCAATAATCGTTATACAGATGGACTTGTACCCGCTTTCCGTATTTCGTAGGTCGCGATTGAGCCTTGAGTAAGAGCTTCGGAAATTTGTTTTTCCGTTTTGAAAGAAAATAAGTTTTTTAAATTCTCTTACTCGATTGCCTGATTACGAATTAAAAAATTATTTTTTTCTTAATACGGGATTTAACGAAGGTATCATCTCTACTCGTGGTGGAATTGCTGACGTTTGTGTGTATGTCTTTCTCTTATTCATGTAAAGCCCTATAGGACTGTCTCTCTCCCACTCGTGGCCAGTATAGGGAACTTCTAATAATTCTACCGAATGATTTTTCTTCTCTAATAAATAAAATTTCCATGGGATCTGATCGTCAAAAATTGGGCGATTCAATATCGTCGCTCTATTTATTATTGAACGATGATGCTTGGAAAATTTAATTAGGTTCAATTAATAGCGTATTATTTCGCATGTACACGTAAGCCTTTTGAAACATTTATTCTTCTTTTACGGACACGGAAATATAATTGGACGGTATCGGTAACGTTTTTGTCGGATAACGTCGCGCTTCTCTGTCGATGGACGTTGATAGAACATTTGACGATGACAGGAATAAGAAACAGATAATCGATTTGGACGCCAGCACGGAATCCCAATGTAAACCATCAACTTCCGTTACGAATATACATTCTTGATATATTTCCTATGCTTACGAGCGAGGCAATTCCGAATCTTTGTAAATAATATATTCATCGCGAAATATCATTTGAGTTATATAATTATTATAAACAATTGACAGTCTTCAAAAATCTTCGTTTCTACTCGGACGGTTATAGCGTCTCTAGGAATGCGCGTAACTATCCACAGCTATTCTTACGACTAAAATCAAAAAGTCATACCCTGTGAATTGCGCCTAATGATTTTTCAAAGTTACTACACACCTACAACCTACCGCTTGTCTTCTATAGCTATACCTACTTGATTACTCTCTTCCTCTCGCTCTCCCTCTCTCTCTCTCTCTCTCTCTCTCTCTCTCTCTCTCTCTCTCTCTCTCTCTCTCTCTCTCTCTCTCTC
>JASANN010000252.1:1978480-2004529 GCA_031762395.1 Calameuta pygmaea
TCTCTCTCTCCCTCTCTCTCTCTCTCTCTCTCTCTCTCTCTCTCTCTCTCTCTCTCTCTCTCTCTCTCTCTCTCTCGTTGTCTCGTATCGAGAAACCGCGCGGTGCATATATAGGGTGTGCTTTACATAACAATCGACGCTAAAGACTCGCAGTATTGTCGCCACGTGCGAGTCCCCGAGTTCCTATGGCGGTTTAATTAAGTGTGAACCACAGGAGCGTAGCGGAGTCCACGGCTCACTTGACCCGATGATGACCCGAAACGCACGTTTCAGATATCTACGGAAGAATTGTCCACACGTTGCATACTCGTCACTTTCGAACTGCTCTTATTTTCGCGCTCGTTAAGAATCCAAGTAACGAGGCAATATGCTTGCCAGGAAATAGATTTTTTATTAAAAAAAAAAAATAAGAAAAATAAACGAAAGAAAATTCAAGACCATCTTTCTCCTGGCCGCCATTCGTATAACGTTGCGGGAACAATCTTAGGAAGACCGCATACATTTTTTTTGCCGATTGGATCTAATCAATAATAAATTACAGGGGGATTCCAGTACGTTCATCCCCTAAGGCTAAGCTCTGACCCTCCCGCTCAATTGGTCGCAATTCTTAAAGACCTTAATTGGCGCGGAAAATTATACCTTATTCCGACGAACATCCCTTAGCAGTGAACCCCCTCCCTACTTGCCCCTTGAGCCCTCCTTACCCCCCCCCCCCCCGGCCCCTTCATCACCCGTCATCGCCAGTCGTATCCTCTGACTCTCGATTTTTCTACTCGGATATTTTTCCTTTTCCCCTCGCCACCCCCTTTCCGCCACTACCCCAGTCCCGTCCAATCAAACGCGGTTACCCTCTTCCTTTCTACCCGGTCGCGCAAGGGAGCTGGTATTCTTTTCACTGTACTCGCTGGTTTCACAGCGAATGCTTACCCGATAATGGATACAATTTTTACGTGGATCGTGACTTGTTGATTTTAACGCAGTACTCACATACGCTTTCGTGTATGGTCGAAGCACTTTTTTTTTTTTTTTTAAATAAATATAAAATACCCCAAATATACCGGCGCGTATTTCATAGGCAACTTTTAACAAGGTCCATTCGAAAAAGTGACGACTAGTAAGGTAGCGTAAAAAAAAGTTTGGTCGTGCGCGCGCGCGCGCGCACTCTATTTATTCCGTCTCTGTGTGCGTACGAATGTGAGAATGTAAAAACACGAAGACCGGATGACTGCTGACTGTTTGTTAGTCTTGGGTTTTAAAGTCCGCACGTCTGTCAGACCAGAGATGTAATATTAGTGCTTAGTATATATGCCGCTGAGACCGCTCCTGCCTCATTCACTCCTTCCTCTTTATTCTACACTCTCCTTCTGTGCCTTTTCTCTTTGGCTTCCTTTCTTGCTTTCTTTTATCTACTCCTCCATCCCCCATCTATCCCAATGCTGTCTCACTTTGTATCCCTTCTGTAAACCAGACCGCATTGACTTCGTATATTCAGTATATAAATGTACGTGGGTATATGTGTGTGTATGCATTGACGGTACGTATAGGGGTTAACTAGAGCAGAGTTTATCCCGAATCTGAGAAATGACTTCCTTCCTGGACCAAATCTCTTGTCAAACGTTTATATGGAATTTTGGGGGAGGTGGATTTTTTTTTTGGTTATCTGCTGATAATGGGGATTCTGTTTATAATCCTTTGGGGGGAGGGGGTCTATTATGTACTTTTGTAATTAATAATTTTTTTAATTCGTTTGCGATCCTGCAGTCATTAAGACATATGTTAATGTTATCATGTTTATATAGAGGATGCTGTGACTCTCGAGGTCTTTTTATAGGATGAGGATGCTCGGCGCGATTTCGTTGAATTATTTTGCAGACACCGGACGTCACTTACGTTTCTACGGGCACTTCAGGCCTTGTGCCAGTTGAGCCAATTTTAACCAAACTCATTGGGATGATTTTCAAGATTTTTGTTAAAGGTTTAATTTTGACTTTGGCGCGTGTTTGGTTGAGGTGTGATTGTAATTTTTGAATTTTTAAGGGCGTTTTTGTTTGACACTCTTTTCTCTGTTTATGAGATTTTTGGATCAGTGGGACTCTTATGTGGATCTTTGGGTTCCCTGGCGGCACTCGTTACGCACTAAAAGTCGAGAGTCTTCGGAGGTAACTTGGTGGTCTGTTACAGTCTGTCGGTATTGAAGTTTGCAGAGCTTGAGCATCTGTCGGTAATGCAGAAAACACAGTCACGTAAATGCATTCTGGCTGTGCAGTGTTACCGACCGTGTTTTATCCGCTTGAGAAAAAGGGGTTAAGGGTTCGAACTCGTATGGTATGAGATTTATATTTTTTTTACATTCTAAAATTTGATAAAAATTGTAAAAATTCGAATTGTTTAGCTAAATTTTGGGTTTTATTTTGAATATTGAAATTTTCGGCAATATGATCGCACGGATTGTTGAAAATGTATTGTGACATTGTAAAAAAAATAATTTCTATTTCCGAAAATGATCTATTCGGTATTAATTTTTAAAATACATTTTACGCTGCTCCAACGTGACTCCTCAACATGCAATGATCATTCCACTTTCGCAGGTCATCATGAACGCACTTTAGCATGTCGTTAGAAAGAATCGCACGGCGCAAGAAACGTACCAAGAATCTCCGTCTCTTCGAGCGTGATTAATGAGTTCAACGTAACGAAGGATCAGAATAAACTGAAATTAGATTTTGATGCGCATCAATGCAGTCTAGATATACAAACGCAATATGGCGCGACTTATAGTCCCCTTGCCTTACAGTCAAATAGGATCGAATTTCAATGTTGAACATTCCGTGATTGATTATATGAATACATGACCGCGTAATGGAGTTCTGTTTAACAAATGGGGGTGAAAATGTTAAGTGAATCTATCGTTATGCATCATCCCTTGAATATAGATCCATAATGAGATCCATTGTTTATGTCAAAAAAATTTCTTAAAAAATTCGTCGACACTGTCTACGTCAATAATGAAAAAAAAAATCAATCCAGGATATCAGTTTTGATAACAGCCAATAAAAGGCATTTTCTTAATGTTAATCTTAGCAACAGTTTATTCTAGAGAAATTACAATAGTCTCTTTAAGTACATTTAATTCTTAAAGGAGTTCGTCATGTCCAAAAAAAAAAAAAGATTCAAAAGTAAATGCATATTATTTTTATTTAGTAATCCCGACCAAGTACACCTGCACGATAAAATTAAGCCTGACATTTTTATCAGCGTATTCCCATGGTCCTTTATGGTACCAGTAGCACCGTGAACGTGATTATACAGCGTGCAAGCATCAAGCACCAATGTGAACATAGTCTATGTGCCCACTTGACTGCCAGATGACCCGTCGTGCTTGCGCGATAACCTAAAAGCACCCCTGGCTTCGCTCAAGCTGTCAGAACTCACCTATTTATATATGCCATTTCGCTATTTTTTTTTGCCCCCTTCGTTCACTTTACTACCGTGCCGTTAATACCGGGGAAGGGGTGGGGGGTGTAAAAATACGAAAATTCCAGAGGTGAATTTTCGATAGCGCTTAACAACGTAAGAGAGAGATTTGAAAAAAAAAACAAGAGCGTAGTTCACTAATTAATACGTCAAATTAGGCTATACGAAAAGTCGATGGGATTTTCTTTCTTTAAATATTGTGTTAGGGACGGACTTTTTTTTTTAATAGAGATTTAACCGCCTTCCGATCGGTTTTCAAGGTGCCGAGTGGATCCTTCTTAAGATGCTCTGCAAAGTTACAGGTCCGATTGGTCGGAATTGATGCTTCCGCAAAAGACCACTTAAGGCAATTTCCGTTCTGTTCGTTCAAGCACCACTTTACCGGGTTTTTGGGCAAAAAAGTCGTATCTATCCTAGAGAATAACAGCTGCCAATAAAGTGAATCCTAGTATCCTAACTAGCCTAGTTATCCTACGAAGGTTTACACTTGTTTCTTTTGGGTAAAAAAAAAAGAGAAAAGAAAAAGAAAAACGTCTTATTCTAAAAAATACTCTTTGGCTAATATTTTTTTGGTTTCGTAAACATTTTTTTTCGTGTAATTTCCCCTGTTCCAGGTATAACGGATTTAACGGGGATGACTTCAATCGTTAGAACGGTGCGTTCCACTTTGCAATGGTGCAGTCTAGTCGATGCATCTGTCAAAGTGCACTTTACCATAACCTTTGCAAATTTTGGTCCATAGGCATCTGGTCCATATAGCTCACGTATTGCATCTGATAATTAGGCGGGTTCAGATAATTCGTAAAATTGTAATCTGCGTTGGGAATGTCCGCCACTGTTCTAGTCTCGTTTACAATTGGTTTAACTTCCGGCGCGATGTTCTTCAAATCCGGAAACGGCGACACCTCGTTGCTCATATTTGTACTGCACTCTCTCTTGATCGATCTCACGTCGCACTGCATTCCGGGACGAATGTCAGGAGTGAAGCTCGTCCTGAATTCAGGACTCAGGTGCCGATGCACATCCATATTCAGACTGGATCTTCCGCTCATGTCGGAATTCATCTCGTTTCTGAATTCAGGACTGATGTTGGAGTCCAAACGTATCTCGTTGGAATTCGTCCTGAACTCCGGACTCAGGCGGATCTCGTTAGGCCTGAATTCCGGTTGCATTCCCATTCCCAAATCAGTCCTTGGAATTGGCCAATATGGCGGATTGTATGATTCGTGGACGTTCGGCTTACCGTCCTTTATCAAGACCGGTACTGGTATCTTCTTGAGCGATTGATTCTTCAGATTCTGAGCTTGCAGCTTCTCCGCGTCTTCTATGCGCGCGCGCTTGTTCTTGTAGCGTCTATTTTGAAACCAAATTTTCACCTGAGTGCTTGTGAGCTTTAAAGTTTGCGCAAGCATCTCTCTTTCGGGGGCGCTCAGGTAACGCTGCTGCTTGAATCGTTGCTCCAGCTCGTAAACTTGTGCCTGGACGAGAAAGAAAAGAAAGTATTTTTTTTAATTCGACTGAAAAATTGTTACGTCGTTAGGTATTCCATTTGGGAGGGGGGGGGGGGGGAATTTCAAAATATTTCCTTACCTGAGAAAATAATACTCTTGGCTTCCTTTTGGTTCTCTTGCCCGACTGGCTCTTGCGCAATTCCGTTTTGCTGGACGTGACGACGTTTCCTGAAAGGAAATTTTGGAATTTGAAAAAATAATGTATAGCGTGAGACTATTTGTTTTTTCTTAATGAGGAATGATGTCTGACCATCTTCGGCGACCGAAGTCTCCTGATACGGTGGGACGACCTGGCTCAATTGATGAACGTGGCTCATTTCCGTGTAATTTTGATAACCGGGCACTGGCTGCTCCTTATATTTTTCCACCTCCCAATTACTCTCCGGAATTATGTTGTACGCGTAATAATCCTGGGATACGTGTTGCTGCTGTTGCTGTGCCTGAGGTTGCTGATGGGAGTAGCAATCCATGCTGCAGATTTGTTGATCCTCGTTGAGTATGTCACGAACACTGAACGGAGTTGCGGAAATCGAGGAAGACAACATTCTAGAGCATTGTCGATATTTTTTGTTTGTTTCAAAAACACTGTTTTTCACGGTAAAAAATTATTCCGACTCGAGGGACTTTATCGATCGACTTAATCAATCACTGAGCTTGCTTTCACTTTTACGATCAGACCCATCAAGATTTTTCGTGTCCTGTGTGCACTTTTATTATAAATCACACGTCCACTGACACAATGCGAGTTATTCAAAGATTTTATATTTTTGAAAAAAAAAAAACCACTAAACTTTTTACCCAAACGCTTACGGATCGTCCCAAAGAATTTTAATGGTCGAAGCTCCTTTGATCGATGACCTCGCTAATTCCAATTGCAAGGGGATTTTTACACGTGTAAAATTAATACAAAAATTTGGTCCACTTACGACTCTTCTTTTTTGCACTGTCTTATATGGGGATATCAATTTTATCGGAATGTCAAAAAATCGAATGCCGATTTCTCGAAGGCCCAAAGTTCAGCGATCTGTTAAGACTCGTTACGGTTGAGCGGTCAGGTCGGAGGGCAGACGTCTAATGTGACTTGGTTTTCCAGAGAGTCAAGTGTTGGTCGCTTCAGGCACAAATACTATGAACCAGCCTTTGCGTATGGCTGCGTAAACGTGGCTGCGTCTACGTAAATGTATAACAGTGTGCTTGTGGATGCAAGGTTCTTCACCGATATATATACATATATATATATATTTTTCTTAAAAATACCAAGATAACAATTAATAACGTATTACATATAAAATTTTGAAAAAAACGTTTCAAAATCTTCGATTTGTCAATGATTTATCAAAATTATATATTTTTTTTCGATATCCTACAAAATAATTGCTTCCAGCGATAAACTCTATAATATATTTATGTACCAGTCCTTATTTAATTATCCATTGCGAATCTGTAACCGAAAATGAATTTCCGTTGAGATAAAATATTTTTGCAATTAGCCGGTTGTAAACCCGCGAATGACGCCAGGCTGACTTTTTTTTTTTTATTCAGTTCACGGACAGCCATAGCGCGGAACGTACTATGGGCGGAGTAAATGCCGAGAGGCTTGCCTATATTGAGATGCTGGACCAATCGAGAGATGCTGCGAGCGGTGAGTCTTTAAATCTAAATATTAAACATTGATCTTGCGCCGTTTCTTACTGAAATCACCGAACGAATACTCCAATTACGTTTTTGCACATTGATTTCGCATACTATATATTTATCGCTGTCTCGAACGATTTAGTATTATTCAATCGCGCCTTTACAGTGAGATATAGGATTTATTAGAAAAAAAAAAATTTTTTCGTCAATATCTCAATTCCCACGAAATTTTTTTACGCATCACTCTAAAGCATCTATTTGTCTATAATAATTTTGTCAAAGCATCCCAAGCCTCTTGCCAAGGGGTTGTATATTATGCATGATCCTTTGGAACGTGTAGTAGGTGATTTTGAGCTCGTGTGAAAATCCACCCTAATGCATATGGTGTAAAGGGGATTGGTGGGGGGCATATGAATTGGGGTCTCTCTCTTAACGCGCAACCACTTAAGGGTCGCCATCAAATGCATAGAATTGATCAGGATCACTTGTCAAATAAATAGACGATGAAGTAAAAACAAAACAATGCATTTTTCCCACCAGTGTCAAGAGTAGGCGGGTGTGCGTGTCCTTTTTACTTCTAACATAATCCAGACGCATCCAGAGGCGCCCCGAGTCCTCGACGCCCGCCCAGGATTTGGATTTTTTTGTTTTTTTTTTTGGAAAGAAGAATAACGCAAATAACGAATAAGTCAAAATTATTCATGCGTTATATATATATATATAATTTTTACTTTTTAAAATTATATCTAGAAATGTTACTACTTGGTAATTTGTACAAAAAAAATTGCTCCATTTTTTCTATTTTGTTTGTTCATCTATTTCTTGCAACTTTTTCGATTAGTTATCTCACTGGATCTTGCATACGTAAATTTACGGATAACGTAATTGCTTTTATTATACGTGTACCTGAAGAATCGTGTAAAACTTACGTAAAATTTCGGCCGTGTAATATGAGAACGAAAAGCCCGTGAAATAATGCTCTTTTCAGTGGGTCGCAAGAGCGTGCATACTCGTGGCACAGGCGCCGAGAGATAGTAAGGCGCCTTCTTAACTGTGGGAAAGATGCCGACGTCTGAGCGACGGCATTTATCGTGGTGACGAGTACGATGACGTTGATGGAGAAAATTTTGAGGAAAAAAAATAAAACGTTCAATTCGAATGATAATTTCGGGAACTACATTAGGACTATACCCGTTGATTCAATAGTCGGCATAACCCCTTTGGAAATTCTAAATCTTCGTTTGGACATTTTGCACGGTGTATAGTTTATTTAGAAACAGTACGTGCGATTCATGCATTTGATTATTTACCATGTCAATCAGTCAGGAGCGGCGCAACGAATCCTTGTGGTATAAAAAATAATTTTTTTGCAATTTTATAAGGTAAGTGAAATATTTGAGTATGCAAATTTTCTGTACTACTGTGGGATGTTATGTTGGGTGATATATATATATATGTATTTTTTTTCTTGATTTTATAATAATCTTGCGTAAATGTGTACTTCGATAATTACGTCACGTGCTAAATCGGCGTGTAACTACCGGACGAAGAAAAGTAGAGGCAACGTGGTGTCCAGTTGCACGAGGCGTCCATGTTGCACGGCATAAAAGGGCCCTTTGTACTCTTACGTCTAAACAGCCATGGCTCAGCACTATCCAGTCAAGTTTATAGAAAATCCCCATAGCTCAGTGTATCTTACGCTCATGGGGGGTCAGATGCCGCCCATGGCGCTCGTCTGTCCTTTTTGGGGGTTCTGCTGTTTTTTTCGAGTCGGTCATCCGTTGCGTCAAACAATAAGACAATGCTTGTGCCTCTCTTCATCCGGTAGCTCATAGTCGATCGATTGGCCGGAAGGAAGAACTCTGAAAGAAATTGCAAAAAAAAAAATACGTCAAACACCTGTGACAAATTAATTTTTTTTGTGGGGATACTGTTTTTGGATTTTTAAAAACGTGGATTTTTATTTTTATCCTCGATTGCACACTGGACGTTTTGTCTGATGTGGATATTGACGAAGTCGATGAGTCGAAAATAAGAACGACATTTTTTTTTTGAAAAATGCTTTTCTGCAGTTTGGACGACCGAGCCATTTGGTGCAACTTTTCTCACGAGTGGTCCAGACAATTGCGTGGATCTGGGTGTCTAGACGGGCGCATCCCTTGTTTTATTCTCTGTCCAGCGACAGAAACCGCAGTTACATTTACCAGAAACTAGTGACTGGGATAGTTTTTGAAAAATACGTCGAACGTACATTTTGAGTACGTGCGTGGCACGGTCGTCTGTTAATTTAAAAACGCCTTTATGAAAAAATAATTTTACCAAATTTCGTTACATCCTCGCGAAACGAGAGTCTAATGAATTTTTGAATATTATAAAAAATTCTTTCGATTTCTTTATTTGTGGTACGGTTTCAATTAACGTATTATCTAAACTTTTTGGGAAATTTTTATTCGCGTTTGAAAACTTATACACATAGTAAAGGATGCAACCGTGTTCTGGATAGCGTCAAAGCGCGTCCCGACGGCGTCTTCTATACTGTATTTGAAACGATGCATTGAAAGCACGACCTCGTCCAATCCTTTCACCAGTTTTTACACCGACGATGGATTCTTCGTTTTATCGTACTGATATAGGTCTTGATAAATCCCATTGTACGAAAGTGTAGATCTGTACCACTGACATGAAAGAGACATGCCTCTCGTGAAATTTAGAGAATGTAACTTATACAGGGATAGTTAGGAATTTCTAGATTCACTACTGTGGGAAAAAGTGGATGCGAGTCCGCGGCGGTACTTAAAGATAAGTTAAATGTCGGCTTATCATGGTCCGACATTGTATCAACAAACTGAAATCGTTTTGAATGCCGACACTTGACTTGTGCATGTGCAGCGTGATTATTGGGATAGGCTTTTGGTAATATGAATCATGTGTGATTCATTAATGGCTGCTTATTTTGTATTTCGAGTTACCTGCATCGGATGAACCCGCGTCGTTTCTACATACCCATTAAATATTTCGTAAAGATTGATCAATTTTAGAAGCTTGCAATTTCTTAGTCAATTTTGAATTAATAGCTTTGTCGGTAACTTATCGACCGATGGTAATTGCGTAGCTCTGGGGATTTATGGTTACCATGCGAGTGTTACCGAGACCGAGTAAGCGTTCAATGTACATAACTTTTTTAGCGAGTGAAAAAGTTTATCATACGTCGGTAAGTCAGAAATGAGTTTTTATTCGCGCAGTTTTGAAACTTCTTACGCATTTCATGGTTTCACAAGTATCAAATAGATGGCAAAATGTAATTGAACTGTTTCACAGTTCTTTGTCGATTTCACGCAATGATCTGGATAAATATGTTCAATTACTTCTAGTAATACCATTTCTAATATATAAATTGTGATTGACGCGATCACAAGCAATCCTTTCCAAGGATTGTCGAAGTGCCCAGACGGACGTCAGAAAGGTGCAAAACGAAAGCATTGTCCCTGGTCATGCGGGTAAACACGAATGATCCCCTGGAAATCGATAAAAATACATAGGCAGGATGCACTAAGAGGTATTATTCGCGTTAATTGAACCCCGATGAAAGGGTCACGTATCGTAAATAACGGGGTGCCGTATTTCGAGAAATTCAATAATCAGCTTTAACGAAAGGACAAGGATGCAATCGCCTTCTGACCCGGGTTCAAGGCAGAGAAAAAATAAAGGATGAAAAGAAGTAAAAAAAAACCTAGAAACGTATACGAAGCGGAGACCCAAAAGAAAAAGCCGCCCTCACGATATCTCAATTGACTTAGTTATCGGCTGCTAATGAATTCCTGACAACGGTTACAAATCCCATATTACGAAATTAGTTTGAACCTCTGGCCGGCAATGTCTGACCCTATACCGAGAGGTAGAAAAAAAAGGAGAAACAACACAGAGAATCCCCTTCGGGGTCCCCGCGTATATTCGAAACTCGTAAATCACGAAAAATAGGCACGGTCGAAGGTTCCCCGGGTACAAAAACTATCACGGTCTATTGGTCGACGGAGGCGATAGGCCAAAAATGAGAACATTAGATTTGCCCTATCCTATTTTCTTCTTTTAATTTTTTCAGCCACCTCCCCCTCCCATCTCACCCTCCACTTTTCTCATTTCCCATTTCACCAACCCCATCCCCGCCAATGAAAAATTGAACTCCTCTCCCGTACCAATTTAGTCCAGTCCATTATGTCGGAACGATGTTTTGATCGTAGGAAACGAGCGTGTCCTTTGATTACAAAAATCTAATTAGTCGATCGCGAGCGTCCTACCAGTCTATGGATAAACGAACAAAATATTCGTTCCTTAAAATCAACCCATTCATGGGTACCAATTTTTTGGGTATCTTACGGGGACACATTTGTCGGAGTCAAAAATTCATCCTGTAAATGGTACAAGTACTTGCTATACTCGTATTATTATATACCATATACATGTATATAGTTAAGTATATGAGATATAGTGAAAAAGGATATACCTATGATGCCTATAGGTTCTTGTAGTCGAATTCCTGTCGAACCGGAGCTCACCCCAGGATCATCATTATCCTGATATCTGCGCTGGTAGCATCGGTCACTTTTATTTTTTTTATTTCTTTTTTTATTTCCTTGGCTCCGTGTGCAAAGCACCAGGGGGTCGGCCCAGGGTGGTCCAATTTGTCTGCCGGTTCGATATTGTTACGAGCTCATCCTTAATAATGTAGCCATGCGTTGGTTTCCTCCGCAAGCGCCATAACGGTCGGATCCAATAGTATAGTCGTATACGCCAGGATACGTGTAACTAATTTTGAAAAAAAAAAAAAAAAAAATTTCGCATGGTCCATGACGTTTAACCGACTTCTCGGAAGATGCTGATTAAGCGCTGAGCTTGGACTGACTGTACCCATTTATACGTACGTGCTGCGTGAATGGCATCTCGTAGTAGCCGATTAGACAAGACGGCGATCGAGATTACAGAAGAGTGAATAATAAGGGACATAAGGAGAAAATGGAAATTGAGTTTGTATCTGGGCCCGGTGCAGATATGGGTCTTATCTAAATAGCGGACATGAATTACACAAGCAGGAATAACATTTATATTTTATCATGGCAAGCCGACGGGGTCTCTCGCGCTTCGCTCTGTATCTTCCGTAACGAGTGATTTAATTCGTTTTTTTTATATCCCACATTTTCTTCCTTTTTTTTTCCATCTTTTTTTTTTCCTTTCCTTCGCCGACGTTACAAATTGCTTATCGTCTCAGTGTTGGCAGCTTGTTGGCCTTCCTTATCGTGGTTGACCCTACTGTCGGGTTTTTACGATCCTTCCGTTGGTAGCGGGACTCCTGATTGGTCCTTTTCCTCTGGCGCCGACACTCCTGGCCAATCGGACAGGCGCGTCTGGAGAATTTGAGGATCGAGACATCAATTCTCGTCATCTCGATGGGTTTTGTTTCATTTTTCAGGGACTCCCGAGCTTCGCTTCCTTTTTTTTTCTTCGTCTCTCTAGTTTCCTCTCGGCCATAAATTCACGTCCTCACGAAAGACGGATAGATTCGTGGTTCTCGATAAACCGTTCGTAAAATTTTGGGCCCCAAGGATACCTCCTTTATTATCCGGATCCTGGTTGGGATATACGAGGCATGACTAAATTTTTCGAATTCTGTGACTCCGAGTCTCTTCACGTAATTCGTATAATACGAAATCCGTTAATTATTGTGTGTAATAAGAAGAAGAAGAAAAAAAATATATATATATAAAGTCATCAATGAAAAAAAAAAAAAAAAAAAAATGAATGACCGGCAGCAGCATCCGAGGTCCAGAATCTCGTACCTACCTGAAAATTAAATATGATCTTCCCCTCGTTCGTCGGCACTTTTAAACGAGACTAATAATCTCCCGTATAACGTGGCTGAAAATTGGCCTCCTCGTGGTCAGTCGTGCTCGGAGCAAAAAGCAAGCCGTTTAAGAATCGAATGGATATTCGGGTGGGGGGTAGGGGGGAGGGGTATTGGTGAGGGTTCAAGAAAAAAAGGGTAAAGCTACGCGATAGGCAGGCGAGGAAGTGGCGAGCGTAGCGGTAGCTCGTCTAGAAAAAAGGGGGCGAAAGCAACAAAAGAAAATACACATTACTAATGGTCCCCAGAGTCGTAGAGGTTTGGGGCACCGTGTGGGACGGGGATACATCTCCATTTCGAGGGGCCCCTGGGGCCCCGAAGAATTCATAAGAGAGTAATGTCGGCCGGTCGAAAATTAATTTAATTTGTACAGGAGAGCAAGATAGGGACAACGAGAGGAGAGCGGGACGGGGGGCGGTATAGGGCAGCATGGAGTGGAAGAGATGCGAGGGGGGGGGGTCAAAGGGGGCTCGTCGAAGACTCCAAGACTCCGAGGACGTAGGTAAGGAAGACGCACAGGGCGCAGGTTAGAATAGCCCGAGAATCCCTGCTGTGTAATATATGGTGGGCCAGATCCTTTGAACGGCGCGGATCTGTCTCCACCGCGGACTCCTTAGCGGTCCATTGAAACTTACCTTCTATAATTGATATGGATGTCTTTTCGGGCCATAGTCGAACATCGGGCCGGTTATTTAAATTGTAAGACGGCCGTTGTACCCGATCCTACGTCAATTATCAACACGTATCTTCTCCGTCATTCGCCGCCTTGTAGTTTCCGTGCTCTTTTCGACCTTCGAACATCGTCACTTTAAATTTTGACTCTCGTCGCCGGCATCAGTTTTTCCGTATTAATCGCGAACGTTCGAGAGACCAATTTTTTTTATAGGGAATTTTGGAAAATTTTTTTTTCGAATTTCATCCGTCAATCTCGTTGATCACCCTCGCGATATCATTGACCAAGTACAGAGTCAATCCTTGCGTGGCTCTTTGAATGTTAATGCTCAGTTTTTGAACGGTGTCTGTGGGGTAGCGGGGGGCCTAAAAAATTGCGGGCCTGAGATTGTAAATGTATGCAAACGCAAGAGGAGTATCGGCATATTGATTCGCTTCAGTACCGGGACTACTTACCGATAAGAGTGTACTTTGCATTAATTTTGGTTAGGGTCCCCTGACTTTTGGGACTCGTGTAAAATTTAAGAGGCCCCAAGGCATAACCTCTAGTCGAGCCAGTGGAAGATTACGATCTAAGTATCTCCAGAAACAAATGCCGAATGCAACTCGGCCAGTGCCCGGGCCCTTTGTCGGCTCGACGGGGCCCTGTTGCGTACCAACACCTGCACAGACAGTAGAGCCGTATTATTGCGAAGGCTTCTTCGCTGAGAAAGTGTGGGTCTGTCATAGAGCGCGGTTATTGATTGCGTTTGCGGGAAAGCAGCGCAAAGCGTTCCTCGTCCGCCTGTATAATTCTGCCCATCCGGCTGCGCTTTTGTTAGTTGTGTCTTCATTAGGGTAATGCCAGTGCGCTGCCAGTGGATATCATGCTCGTTATACTGGAAAATTTAATAGTCCTGGAACTGAGTCAACCGAGTGACTCTTGACTTTACAGGTAATAGAGCTTAGGACTGACCTGGGTCGTCATAGGATATTCTTGAGCCGTGAGATCAAGACTGGGGTCATCTTCTTGGATCCTGGGATACCTAGTTACGCGCTTACGGATCCTATGGGAAAAAATGAGTCATAATAGAAAATCTTGCGTTGGTGGATTCAGGTCCCTTTAATGAAATCATGTCCAGGACATTTGTCCACGTGGGATTCTTGGGGCCATGGTGAAATTTTCCAGACGATCGCCACCGACCAGAGACCAGGTCCAAAGAAACGCGATACGGGGCAGACAGCGTTGGCCCAAGGAAACAGGTAGAAATTGCACGGACAATGGCGGCACTTCGAAAGAAAAATCGTTTTTTAACTCGGTCTGACCTCTTGCCTGGAGAACGAAGCGATGACGTTTATTTGGGTCGTGGTAATTTGTTTTTTTTTTCTTCTTTCTTTGACTCACCCCGGGGAGGCGTGGCGGGAAAATTAAAATTTTTCGGGTCCCCGTGGATACCGGGGACCGTCATTCTCATACCTGGGTGCGATCGTTTGTCATCGTTAAAATAATTTTCTTTGTCTGGCACCGTTTACCTACAACGAGAACGATCTTTACCATAGGAGCCATGTTCTTCGTCCATGTATCAAAGAGATCAATAGGATATCACATGTGTCCCGTAAACATGCATTACCTTTGACAATTAAGAGGATAACCTATTAACGCTGTTAAAGAAAAAATATATGCAACCCTCTTAAAAAGGGGTTGACGTTAAAGGGTGATTCCGGAAGCCCCGTAATTCAAAGCCAGAGGCAATAGTCATCTGGTGCGTATCGAGAGGCAGGATCGCGTTGAGTTCGGGTGTATATCATATCACAACAAAGAACAAGCGAGGCAGGGAGCTTAAGGCCAATTAGCGTTCTGGATCACTCATTAGGGCCTGACATCATTAGACCCACCTGCAGGCCTAGTGGGAGCGCAAACTCAGAGCTTAGCGTAGTACCAGAGATCGTAGCCGATCCCGCTTCACCCCGGTACAGTTCACCGCTGGACCAGTCCGCGTCTGAGCTCGCTTGGATGCTTACCCCAGAGTATCTCCAGTATCCCCGGTATCCCCGTGACTCCGATACCGATCTCCATTGTCATTTGTTTGTCTAACTTAGCGGATTAGTGCCAGTCATCCGCGTCAAAGGCGGCCGCCGTGCGATCGGTCCTCGATACCGGAATGAGAACCCGATCTGTCCGCTCTCCTTCTTGGCCACCCCTGAGCGGTTCCTGGTCCATGTAATACAAGGGGCTGCGCGGAAAGAGCAATTAATCCCATGGAGGCATCGATCGATCCCGAGCTTTAGCCACTCCTCGTAGCCCGTGATCCTTTGACGTGTGTAGGTCCCTTATCAGGTAGCACAAAAAAGGACACGTAACAGGATGACAGTCGATCCTCGACGCTTTGAGAACGTCTGTTTTCCAGCCTCTAAATCATGTTCAGAATTCTCGAACGAAATAGGAGAACCGAATGCGCGAGCGTGGGTCGTCGTTCGGTCGCTACGTTACTTCATTGGTTATCCGGTCGTCTGGTTCCTTCGGGTACTGCATGGTTCCGTTTGGTTTCCCCCCATGGCGAAGCCTCATCGTGCATATAAGACTTTTTCTTCGAATTCAAATGCGCTCTGAGCGCCGCTGAACGGTCCACGGTCAGCGCGGCGTTACTCGTAAATACGGCGCTCTGAAAGCATCACGGCCGTACAAAGAGGCCACGACGTCTCAATCCAAGCTCCTTGGAGGGTCCCCGTTCGCGTATAACCCTGCCGTTCTCCCTGGGCTCTCTCGTATCCCTTGTGAAAGCGTGCAGAGTCGCGAAAGGGGTACCACACACCGGGCCTCACAGATCACCCCGATATCTGCGCGACCAGATCTCTCAGTTCGTCCAAGCCCAGAACTACACACCACTCGATACTCTTCTTCTTCTTCTTCTTCTTTTCCTCCTTCTTCTTCTTCTTCTTCTTCTTATACGCTACCCTTCAACTACTTTCTTGCCTCTTGGTCTTTCGCATCTTCTCCTACATACCTTCTCCTGCCCATCTTCCCGGCAGAGAAGGTCGGTAGTAAAACTGAAACACGGATAGGATCCTGGTTTGTTCTGTCCAGGAGTCCACCTTTTGTTCAGGCACCAAGCCAACCGAACCGCCGCGATACAAATAACGTTTACTGAAACTTCGCTAGGATCCTACTTGTAGTTTAGGTCAGACTAGAATCACCATATTTGCATAGATCAACTCTTCTTCCTAGTTCGATTTATCTTTAAGTACTTTTTTTTTTTACGTATCTTGCGATTTTGTCTATCGCGACCTGTTTACGTTCTATTTTGATTTTTATCTGACGTTTACGATTACCCGCAGATTTTCGATCCTTATCACTGGAGCAAGCGTGGCATAACCACGAGGCGCGCCGGTAGCGAAAGTAGAGTTCCGGGTGGTGGGGAACGATGTCGAAACAAATGAAGCTCGATGCCAGTAGGAACAAATAGAAGAGGAGACGAAGGATAAAAAGAGAAGCCTATTACAGCGACTGTAAGGAAGCTGAGCGCCGCTACGGTAGCCAGAAGGTATCCAGCAGCCGTTCGGCATTATGATAACCGATAAGAGATCCTCGGCGTCTTTTGTGAGGTCTTAACGTTTAATTACTTTATCTCTAATGGCCGCGCTTTTGTTGTTCGATATCTGTTGCCAAAGTCACCGAAGGAGGTCTAAATCTTATTAGCGGTACAATTACCGGCAAAGAACATTCGAACCCCGATTGTCATAATCGGGCCGGCATTTTACACGGGTACCCATACGGACGCGGTTAAAGAAATTTCCATGAATTTGACAATTGTCTGCCGTCTGCTTCGAAGGTCAGTAACGAGGGCAAATACACATTGGACAAAGAATTGTAGATTTTTCAAATAAAAAAAAAAATATCGTTTCATTAGCACCGTCGATCCTCGAGCTTTGAGCTCGAGACTTAATTTCCAAGCAAACTCCTCGGCCATATTGAAAGCCGTCGGATGTCTTTGTGTCCCGCGTTTCGAGAGAATTCGAATGAGCTACCAGAGTGGACAGCTATGGTAATGCAGAATGTCATTTGTTAATTTAAATATCACGATAATTCAGTCTGCTCCCTTCGCTACTTCTCTCTCTCTCTCTCTTCTTCGCCCTTCTAACCATGATCTCGAGTCTCTTGTTCTCGTTGAATTTTTTCTCTTTTAAAATCTCCTCTGCTCTCCCCCCCCCCCCCCCCCATAACCCCTCTCTCTCTATACCGCTGCACTTCATTCTCGATCTTTGTACCACTACTAATACTACTACTCTCTCTCTCTCTCTCTCTCTCTCTCGTTCTGTCGATCCTTCTCTATCCTATGGCAGAAAGTCCTCCTCTACTCTCGAGCAGACTTCTCTCATGTTGGCTCTCTTCCTCTTTTGTCTCGGTGGCCGCCGAGCCGCGGATACCACGAATGCGCTTGCCAAACGGCTTTAAAATTTCAAATTAGCTTCAATCGCATTGCTGCGTCCTTACGGGCAGCCGGGGGCATCGGTTGGCTACCTCGACAATGCAATTGAGCTGACGTCGAAGTGCCTAACGCTTGGGCTATGAGCATGTTGAGAGTCACATTGGCGTAGACGGTGAGTATCTCGCTAAGCTCTGTGCGAGTAATCTTGTCGATGCGATCGATTACGATTATATTTGTCAATTAGAATTTTCGAATGTCAATCTCTGCGATCTTTCGGTACCGGTATTATAGGTATCGTATTTCGCGTATCATTTAACGTTCTTGACACTCTGGTCCCAGTGTAATGACGTGGGCTCGTCGCTTCACGAGTCTCAGCATCCACGAGCAAATTGTACCGGTTGCGCGAAGATAAAGGCGAAAGTCTGTCGAAGGAGAAAAGTGCGAGTGTCGGCGCTCGGGATGGGTCTGAAAGACGATGAGGAGTCTGAAAATCGCTTGGGGTACGCGGCTCCAATAACGACTGCCAAAGGAGAAGAGGGTGGGCTCCCTAAAAAGTTTTAAACGCGAGAGCAAACACAATTAGAGGCAGAGCCGGAAGGGCTTCTTCGTCTTCATCTCGAGGAGAAGAACAAGAAGAAGAAGAAGAAGGATATATCGGAGATGGGAAGAAGAAGGGTCGACCGAGGGGCAATGAAGAGAACAGGGAAAGTGGAGTCGAGAGGGGGATGGGAGTTGGAAGAGGGGGAAGAGAGAGAAAGAGAGATCGAATGGTAAAAAAAAAGTACAAGTATAAAAAGGGACGGAGGGAGAAGAAGAGGGCAAAGGAGACAAAGAAGAAGAAGAAGAAGAAGAAGAAGACTCTATCCCCAGAGTGGCAAGCTGCGGTAACTATGGAGAGGAAGGAGACGTAATAGCCAATCACGCGGCGTACGCAAAAACTTGCGACGAAGGTGCGTCGTAAAGCGAATGGTACTCCGGTCTCGAAATGAGAGCCGGGGGACCGGCGGGCGTTCGCGTCGGTTAAAAGAAAGAAGGACTCGCCCTGCGGAGAATGAGGGAGATATTAATTAGAATAATTGCTGCTAACAGGCTCGTTAGCGTTGGACTGAGATAGCAAACGAGCGCGCCTGGCCGACGCGAAAATAAAATGAGACGCCTCTCGCGTACCCGGGCAAAAGAGTCTCCACCTTCGGCCTCCTTCTCTTTCTTTATTTGCTTATTCGTCCCTACCTTCGGTTCACCTTCCATCTTCTTTTGCCCCACGGCTAACCCTCGCAGTCACCCGCGCTACCATCTCGATCAGCATGAATACTTTGCATACTCCATCTTGCGCGAGCAGTGCCCTGGTCCATTCTCTTCATCCTGGATGGATGATACCCAGGTCCTCGCCGATCGTCACCTTTGGCTATGTGGGGGGGGGGGGGGGGAGCAATCATTGGGTAACGTTCGCCAGGATGACTCCGATCGTGCCACTGGAACAGAATGCTGTCTGGAATCGTCGATTTCGAAGATGCCCCAAGAGAGAATACTTCGGTCAGTAATTTCGTCTTTATTCGCAAGCAACCACGGGGCCCTAATCAATTCCAATTAGAGAGCGGAATATTTGCAGGGGCAGCCTCTCCAGTCAGGCAGGCCAACGCAGAGAGACTATTAGCAGTCTCTCTTACTACCGTGGAGAGTCCGCTGACTCTGGTTCGCCGTAAATCAAGCACCGGCCCAAGTACGCCGCTCTGTATATATACCGTAACAGTGTGTACTGTATGCTCTGTGGAGAGAACGGAACCGTTCCATTGGTTTGCGATCCGGCTAACGAAGCGAACATAACTCGGCCGATACAACTCAATACGCGATCCTCGGTGACAGTCGGTAAAACAGAGTATTTCTAATTGGCTGGACGGGACGCATGCTGATTAGGCTTTTCTTTACTCGACGAGATCGCTCGAGCCTCCGGGGCGGCCTGCGGTGGCCTCGGCCAAAGAAACAACGTTGATTGGACACACTTGGAGTACGTTGGGATCCTTGCGAACAGAAAACTCACTCGCGACGTCTTATCGAATTATCATGTATTATGGAATTGTCTTTGGGAGATATTTTGATGGGCAACCGTCACGGTGGGTTAGAATTATTTTTTTTTACCTTTTATTTTTTTCATGTAAACTGTGCTAGGCTCTCTCTCTCTCTCTCTCTCTCTCTCTCTCTCTCCCTTCTTTTTTTTCGGGACCATCTAACTCCTCGTGCCTGGATCGTTATTCAAATTCCGGTAGACTCTCATTTTATTGTTCGCCGAGTTACGAAGGTGCATCCGAACTCGACGACAACGCCGACGACGGCGACGACGACGAGGACGACGAGGACGACGAAGGGCCTAAAGATCGTAGATCGAGATTTCAAGGGAATTCGAACGACGGTGGCTCCAATTCTTGGAGAGTAAAGTTTAAGGGTGGACCCCTCGAGGTTTTAAGACAGTGCTGAGGCAGGGGAGTTGGGATCTCATGGGCGAGGGTAGGACGGGGAAGAGGGGGAAGGAGGGAGGAACGAATTTAAAATTCTAATCTTATGATTTGTGGCGGGTGCTCGGGGCTACCTTTTGACGATGACTGTACCAGGAATGACTCTATTAGCTGGACTGTGTCTAAAGCCTCCCCCACCCGTGACTGCCGCGTCTAGTCTTAAAGGCACTTTCCCCCTCTCTTTCTTTATTTAGTTTATAATTAATCCGTGGTTAAGTCCTCGCTATTAAAATTAATTAGCGCGACCATCGGTATCGATTTGTATCGATTATCGATTTTAATTTTCTTTTGCCCTCCCCGTGGAATAAATTGTTTTTCAAGATTACAGGGTAAGGGAGGAGTTCGATATGGTTTATAATTAAGTGCAAAAATTCATATTCGATACACGGCGAAATTAATGCCGATCTTTTTTGCAAATGCAAACGTAACAGCTCACGCGAACTTTACGGCTGATATACATATATATATAGCTTGATGATATATATATAGCCTGATTGATAAATAGCTTGAATATATGTATATAAGTATCAGGCGCAGTATAATTATTTATGTAAAATATTATGTGTCGTGTTCCCATCATCGCGTACGGATATTGCGCAATGGCCCCTTATTTCTAATTAACGATATAGTCAATATCGTTAAGATCGGTTTATGCGACACGTGCTCGTCTCGCGAGATGACGAGATCAACTGGCATTCTACGAGAAACAAAAAGTAAAGAAAAAAGATAGTGGAAAACGGACTTAAATAAATTTCGCATCAGGTAAATTACGAAGAAATATTTTATCGACGCCAAGGCAAATCGAGACGTTCCGCGGGCCAATAATTTCGATTACCCACGATCTACGGTACTCTTGGCTACTAGTCATTAAAATGATAAGTACAGTCCGCGACAAATATTACATCGTCACGATCGACCTCCTTTATCCGTCACTTTCTACACGGCTCGAATACCATTCCAGCTTCGATACGTATCAACGTGACTATACCCGGCTAAAACTGTATCTAATATTCATAAAACATAAAAACTTGCTGATTGGTTCTAATTATCAAAACAGCTATAGCATCAATTTTTTTTATCCCGTATTATTTGAATGGCAGTCGTTAAGATAAGCAGAACGTTAACCAAAATCATTTGGCAATTCCGGCTCCTTTTTTTTTCTATCATACAAGATAATTGGTGATAGAAGAAAAAAAAAAAAATTTCAAATTTGCCTAACCAGTCGGACTCGGACTTTGCTTAGAAAAGTTCCTAAAGACTTATTTGCCGATTTTGCGTATTTTTATCGTAGATTTGAATCCGTCGCACGAAGAAGAAGTAGTTTAAAAGGAATCTTTTCGTCGGTCGAGTAGATGAGAGATAATATAAAAAAAAATTGCAGGATATTCAAAGCTTATCAAATATATTTAACAGAAGCTGAAGAAGTTGCCAGAATTAAAGGTATAGAAGTGTCCGAACCCTCTGCAGCCAATTTAAATACACAGCCCGTCCGGCTTAATTAAACCTATAGTTAATTTTCTTTGAGACCCGCGCCAATGCTTCTCGTAATTAGTACGGGCGCGCATGCCGCTTCGTGGCTCGCCAGTCCTTCTTTTGCTTTTCTTTTCGGGCTTCCCCTCGCTTCCCCTTCTCCGTCCCCCTACCTCTCCGCCTCCGCCATTCCCCCTTTACCACCGTGGCGTCCCGCTTACCCCTTGCCAACCGTTGCCACCACTTCAACCCCTCTTTCTCAAGATACCTCAAGAGCGTATCAACCAGTCACTCCAACTTGCACTTTTCGGCGGCTTTATGAAAGTGAAATTCCTACTATGCGGCTGTGCAGCTATAGGTGCACAGTTGGGTACATTTACATGCGTGAATACATGCTCAAGAATATATTGGTCTTTAATACGGGTAATATTGAAATTACGGGTTCAATTTAAATTGCTCGAAAAAAATGTGTACCGTATATGTATATTGGTGTATGAATTATTTGATCGGGTGTCATAAATTTGATGCATTATTGCATCGAGCTCTGAGAGAGTGCAGCGCGTCGAACTGCATTTGGCAAGTTGTTAATGACTAATGATGCTTTAAGTAGCGCTTAAGTGGCCTTCTCTTAGCACATACGTGCAGTCGCTCTCTTGTCGAGTGGAAACGGAAAAACGTGCTGACGGCATCCGGGCTGTTAGATATAAAAAAAAAAAGAGAAAGAAAAGGGAAACAGAAGGAACGAGAAAACTGGAGGGGAAAGGAGAAGGATGAAATTGACGGGAAAAGAAAGTTGAAACGCGCACCGACGAACTTTAACGCCGAACCACCACAAATTCGATTTATCTACAGAAACACTTAGCACGTACTTAAAAATGGGATGCGAGCTTAAAACGTATTTAGTCTCTGGTAGATATTCCACTTCGAGAGATTTTCGACTACTTTTCCAAAACTTGGTAAACGAGTTTGGGGTTGAATTAAAAAAAAAGGCTTGTTGGGGGAAACGAGTTATTTTTATGGGTTATTAGAAAATTTTATTATCAACTAAGTTTCGTTAATCATGGATCCTACATTATATATGTAGGATATGTATACATATATTATATATGTTTCAGCTTGCCGATAACGATCGTCTGCCTATGTCAGATTTTTTTTTATTTTATTTATTTTTCCGTCATTTTTGCCAGCCGCCAGTTCGTCATTAATTATTTTTATTGTGCGAAAAGCAAACACACGTTCCACGCGGTCGTCGCTTTGCGCGTCGCCCTGAGTGATCTGAGCGATTTTTGTCGCTCTGCACGTTTCTCAGCCACGAGGCGACGTTTTAATCGTGTTTACCGGGGGTTTAACTTCGGATTAACTCTGTGCCCACTTTAAATCCCCGGGTGGGAACATTGTGCGGGTTTCACCCCCCCGGTACCAGGGGTTGGCATATGCTTGGCATAACGACGTCATATACAACCAGACGGAGGGTAGACCACCCCTGCATCCGAATACACTGGTCAATCGACTTCGCATTGTTCGTCAGGGATCGTGTGGTATTTTTCAAAAGATTAACAATAAAGCTTTTATTCCATTTGTGATTTGACGTTTTGATACGGCCCTGACACTTTGATATTTCTCGTACTATCTATACAGTATCAATATTCCGTATCGTAACCCTCTCTGGTTTAGGTATCGATAATAAAAAATTGTCCATAAAAGACCAAAATTTTTATTCGATTGTTCCGAATGACCTAAGACTGACATTAGGTATACCTATAGGTATAACATAATTGATAAGATACCACAAGGGTGGACAGCGCGTAATACCGCTTTTATATTCATAATGAAAATTAAAAGTGAGCAATATCCTTGCCAACGTCACTATGCAGCTCTCGCTGTTATATCCGCAGATAATTATAACAGCTACCAACCCCATGGATAAACGGCAGCAATAAATTCACGATCTCGAGCGTGCGATATGCAAATCGCACAATATCATTACAATGAGATTACACGCGGTGATTCCGGGGGGGTGTATTTTCCCACCGGACGAGGATCACTCGTTGAGAGGGGGACGAGGAGGGGGGGGGGGGGTGAAGATTATTAAAAGGGAGGGTGTCGATTTTCCCTCGCATTCATCATCACGTCGTATATTAATAATCAGGCGCCTTTCACTATGGCCACCAGAGGGAGAAATCGAAGGTACCAACTACCTACGTATCAGGGACGTGACCTAAAGGAGAAAAAAAAAAGATAGAGAGAGACAAAGATGCGGCATAAGCCAAGTCCAGGCCGTGCGAGAGGGTGAGCAAGAGAACCCGAAAATAAGCCAAGTCTTCTCTTTATTGGTTTATTTATCGTTGCTGCCTCATTGACTCGGCCGAAGATTACCCGCGTCGGATTTTTATTGGCGTGACGTTGCCAAAGCCATAAGCCTTCGAAATCGAGCGGCGCGCGTACGTTCCATGAAGATTAATAGATCGGCTCGATTCCGTCGGGACTTGAGGTAACGTAAAGGAAAAGAAAAATGAAAATGGCAATTCGCCGGCCTACACTGTATATAGTTGTAATTCCGCGATAGGAGTATTCGCCGATTTAGGTATTTGCTAGTTCGATATTCCCGGGTGGCCTTCGAGCGAATATTCTACGTTAAAATAAGCGATACATGGAATCGGCGAGCTTCGGGTGGACATTGACGAATGAGCGAAAACCGTTTTGAAAATCGTCGATCGGCTCGAGAGAGGCTGCGAGTACGAGTGACCGATCCCGGACCGCGGAAGCTGCCGGTTAGAACCAATTTTTCGCATTAAAATTCCCGCAGTCAGGAAAGCAAAGAACCGGGGTCCTCCAGGCCTTATACAGGTAGGCTTAACAAGGTCCAATACTTTTACGTTCCTGTAGCCAATGGCAATATATTAGAGTCCGATGCACGGGGGGCCCTCGCATTGTTGCTGCCTGTCTCTCTACGTCCCTGGCAAACTTTTGTCCCCGACCAATCGAACGAGGGACTAGTACTGCTTGGATGCAAAACTTGAGGGTTTTCTTGTATTCTTCTTTTTTTTTTATACTTTTCTTTTTTCGTCGTCTTCTATCGTGCCTCCTTCGTAGGGGATATCTGGAGAAAAACTATCTATGCGGATACGTAAAAAAGTGAAATCTAAATTTTGTATATACTTCAAATTATTTATTAAATATGCGTATGTATGTTCTTGGCTGCATACTTGAAGATTTTATATTAACTGTATATTGTTAAAAGAATTTGGGGGGGGGGGGGGGGTTATCGTATCACGAATTTACGTAAATTACGTTAATGTACATAGCTAAGTCTTCTGCGTTTCTTGAATCAGCCGGACTCGTTAATTGTGTATAAAAGAAATGAAAATGATGCGTGGTGGAAAAGGTGGTAGAAGTCGATGTAAAAAGAAATCCGACGAAGGTGCCGACGAGGAATAAGAAGAAGAGGATATAATAAAAATACGATGATGTGGAAGAAGATGGAGTGGAAGAACAAAGTACTAGAGAGATGAGAATTTCTGTGCTCAGCCCCGTAAAATTTGTTTGCATTGAATCGAAAAAGCGAGCGCGTAAGAAAAAAAAAGTAAATAAAAAATCGGTGGAGGAGAAGAAAAAAGGGGCAAGTCGATGGCTGGCTAAAGAAATCGGTGGAAAAAAAACCCTCCAAGAGGGCTGGGTTGGTTAACGGATGATTTAATTAAGAGAGGCACAAATTACAGACTCGCTGGATGCTAATGCCCATCCATACTCGCCTCCGTCGAAGCTCCTTAATTAGACGCTCCTGATTCATTGAGAAATTATTTTGGGACTAATGTGTTGGTTTCCTTCGCGTGTGTAGTGTAAGAGAAAATTTAAGAATCCTTTTTTCTGGAAAGGGACACTTTATTGCGAAACGACAACGAAGCAATCACGATTCCAAGAATCGGATAAGAATTTTTCATATGTTTTTTCGCCCTTACTTTTTAAATAAAAAAAAAAAATCATAAAATCGTCACTTTCCATATTTTTCCGCAAAAAGTTGTTATTCCATCAAAGCCGTGTGTCAGCGTGCTAAGTGCGATTAGGAAGATTGTAAAAAATCATGTCAATATCGTGATGGCTCTCTATTTGAAATTTGATATAAAAAAAAAAATAGTCAAGCATTTTTATAACGGTGAACAAGGTCTATTTGCACTGTAATATGAACACGTGAAATATGCAAAATACGTGCATAGATAGACGCTCGACTAATAGCCAATAGGCACGCAGATGGGTTCTTATCGTGAGGTAATTTTTCATCGTGGACACGATAGGAGAAGAGGAGCGGATGGCTCGCATATTTGCCTAATTTATTTATCTCGTCGCGCGACGCTGAGTACATCTTAATTACTAATCCCGTTGAGATAAATTAGTAATCAGCCCTGCCGGTATAGTAGGAGGAGCACCGACTAAGAACTCGGGGGGGGGGGGGGGGGGGTGAGGGAAAAACGGGTATC
>JASANN010000252.1:2004539-2074752 GCA_031762395.1 Calameuta pygmaea
CCCCAGGAGGGACGAACGGGTATCCGACTGTGTTATAAGCCAAAGGGAGAGAAGTCGCGACGAGTGGACCGTATAAAGCTGGTGGCGAGTGCGTTAATTAGCGAGATGCTCACGCGAGCCGGCAATTAAAACAACATCTTCATTATTAGGTGTATACCGAACCGATGCTAGAACCAAACGACGTGAAAGGCAAAGACAAACCAGCGTGCCTTACCTATACGTGCCCAATAATTATACCTTGTATACCAGGTGAGCAAACCTTAAAATCGATCAGAACGACGAAATACCTTAATGCAATTTCTTCTTATCACTTACGAATAGTATCACGTACTCAGGTATGAAATTCGATGAAATGTAAAAAAAAAATTAAACTACCCTACGGACAAAATAATTAGTACCTCTCGGCGGAAAGGGCTGTAATGAAATACCGGTGAGACGGTTAATTTGAATTTCAAGGAATTCAAAAAGAGGAACCACGTGTTCATGTAATTCGATGAATTCAAACGGTAGCGAATCGAGCCGATCATCTGGCCGATTCCAAGGGGGAATACTTGGGACCTATATGGTCCGGTGTCACTGGCGGTGTTGAAATGAACGAATAAAAAAAAAAAAAGTAGAAAAGAGTGAGGAACGAAAAACAAGGAGACACAGCGGGAAAAATAAAAAGCACGTGAAACGACAGGCCGCTCTCTGTCGGCCTAAAGGGGTAACTAAGAGGAGGTTGAAGTGAACCGGCGCGTGTCGAATGTCAAACAAAACAGACGAAGCCGCGGGGCGGGCAGGGCGTTCATTTAATAAACGGAAACAGTGAAGAGCCGCTCTTTTTTATGGTCTCGAATGGGGATGCTACTTCTGTCTTTTTTTTTTCCATTCTCATTGACCCTCACGTAACGATTCTTCCGAATCGTCAGGTCACGGGGAACAAACGACAGGATCAAATCGAATAGCCGCTACTGGAGTGACTAGGTTAATTGATAAGAAAAAAAAAAGAAAGTAAAGAATTCGGCCACGTTAACTGAGACTGATTGGAAATTAAGGGAAGTTTACGTATAGCATACCCCGTGTATTGCGCATGCGCGTCCGCCCCCCTCACCCACCCCCTTACCTTGAATTCCAATGATACCAGCTGAATTCTTTAAAGACTTATCCATGGACATGGCGCATTTATTTTGAACAATGCATCATGGAACTAGAGTCCACTCAGTTCGAAATTTCTCGTAGAGTTTTTTTAAAATTGAAATTAAAAGAATTTTAATTGGTTATCACGTGATACGGTAGATATATTTTCAGATCGATTAATATTATAAAATTCTATCTGGTACATTATCACGATACGCGGTATCGCTTCATTATGACGTCATATTACATCCGTCCCTGCTAGGCTGGTAGATATTATGTTGCCCCAATGAAATTAAAGTATGCCGAAAATGTACGGAACGTCTAACGGGGGTCCCGTTATCGCGTTATCCTCCCGAAAATCCTACAGTGGGAATAAACGTCAAGTCGCTTTTAAGAATCCAAGATGGGACCTGTGGAGCAATGACGGTCGGCGGGTTGCGCGAGGGCCGCCGCGATGCCGCGCGAAACCTTAAGCACGGTAACGGCTCTCGGAGGCGGCGTATATTTTATTATTTAATTTCAGCCGGGCAGGCGTTATGAGACATGAAAAAAAGTCTCGGCGATATTGTAGCTGTTGCTGGCTGAGTTTTCACTGTGAACGCCTGCCAGGGGGCTTCTGTTGCTCCACGCTCCTTCTCTCTCTCTCTCTCTCTCTCTCTCTCTCTCTCTCTCTCTCTCCCCCCCCCTCTCTCTCTCTCTGTTCTTACTATGCTTTTCCTCTTTCCACCGTGGTGACATTATTATTCGTTATGAACGCGTTTACGAGGCCGCAAATCATGCCCGTTTTCATATTTCGAACGGCCGCTCCTCGTTATTCAGTTTAATGGCGGTGATATTTGAATTTTCAATCCCAGCCATTACGCAACAATGTCGCACGGACCGTCGATACGACTTTTGGTTGCACTTTCTTGCAAAATTCCCGGGCTCTCGCTACTTTCATTTCTAAGATAAAAATATTTGTTTGCGTTGAAACGAATCGAAAGAGAAAAAAAAAATTTTTAATTCCTATTAACCAAACCTAAACAGTCGTCTGGACTAGAGTCTATGGTATTTCAAAAGAAAAGAAAAAAAAAAGGTGGAATCGAGTTACAGGCGGTTTCTGTCGAAAGACAGAGCCGCCGGGGTCTTCTTGTTCTGTGAGTGAAGCTATACAGAAGCCACAGTGTCTCTTCACTACAGAATAAAGCCGCCGACAGGAACTTTTCGAGTAGCTGCTCGGGACCTTTTCGCAGCTTTCAAAGTGTTTGTCGAGTGTCAAAGGACAAGAATCCTTGCACCTGGCTCGGTCAAAGGGTTGCGAAGAAGTACGTATTACCATTACCCGACTCTATTCTAGGGTATCCTGAAGTCATCGGGATCATCCTAATTGTTTGCTCCATCCCGAGACTCATCAGCGTCTCTTTGGTATCGTGTCTTGCGTGCTGACGTAAATTGCGGGTTAATTAAAGCCCAGGTTAATTCATTACGTCAAGCTAGTTCTCTTCGGAACCATTCGCCTTCTTCATTCATCAGTTGCAAACCTGTTTGATTGAGAAACTCGACTTTACTATACCGAGCTCTATGCGCCATTAAATTACGGCAATACCGTTACAAGCAGGCAATCTATCATGCGTTTCCATATTACGATTCTAATTGTTGATTCGCGTTATTAGAGCCGATGTGTCTGTACTTGATAACTCGTTAGATTTCGATTAAACGCGAGTGCCGTTACAGAAACGGAATATCTTCGCTGCAATTACACTATGGTATACATATAGTTACATAATTTATTTTTATAGACGCACTTTATCGCTGCAGTTATATATATATATATATGTTTTTCTTGGTTTCTTGAGAAATAATAATAATAACAGCAAAGAACGGATCGCTGTAAATTTTTGTTTTTAACGATTTTCAAAAATCTTTATCAGATGGCAGCACCCGTCCGATATACGAATTTGTGCCATAGTCAGTGGGTTTTATTAAAGGCCATAAATCACATCGTGTTCTGCATCGTCGGTCCATGAATATTAATGAAATCATTGCGCCGTTTACAGGCCTATTAATTCGGAGTTAAAATATTCCATCTTTAGCGCCGTTTTATATCGAGGTAGTGGTGGGTTGTGGAGGTCCGACTATGATGCCAGAGCAATATTAGGCCTATCAATCATCGAACCGACTCCCTTTCAGTGCAGACTAGGAACGCCGGCTTAGCACCCGCCCTAACCTACAACCATTGCACACCAGGAGCGTGCGAACTCCTCTCCTGTCTTTCGTCATCTTTTATTCATAGTCCAATGTGCACGGGCCCTTGAGGCTATAGGGACAGGTTAAATTACCAAAAATTTCGAATCCACCGCGCGAAAACGTCAGCCTTCTCAGATATGAAGAAATATAGGGAAATATTTTACGTAATTTTTTTTTTTTACTGTGCTCGAATATCGCTGGCTTATAACATTATGCCGTGTACGCATGTAAAAGAGAAAATCGATCTGACGGTCGCTGATATTTTCTCGAAGATAAAGATACAGGTAAATCTTGATGATCTGGGTATTTACATAGTTTTTCCGAAATAGATCTGATATAACTATAAAATTGAATGCGTAACGGACTTTGGGTAAGTCTCAAAGTTATTCGGATTCGATCCCAGGATGACCATCGGTCCGCAGCATCCCTTTCGAGTAAAGCGTCTGGACCGTTATCGCTCTTGTCCTTTTCATCGGAATATCAGATTCTGCGCACAGAAACGAGAAAATTACGCTAAAGTGTGGTAAAAATTTTTTTGATCGTCTTTTCGACTTTCCGTATATCTAATGTACACGTGTGTATTTCTTGAGGGATAGCCGTGAGATAAAAGATCTGGTCCATTCTCCGGCTGTGAGATACTGTCAAATTCCTGTCGTTTGACTAGCGCATATTTTCCTTTGTATAAGATCGATCGATCGTCTCGTCTCATTTTCCGGGTGGGCTTGACTCGTGTTGCCGTTTTGTGGGCAAAATATTGGCACTACCGATTATCTTGTGATCGACGAGCCTGCCATTTGGGCCTTTTCCAGGATTTCGATGGGAACCGATTTACATGTATTCAGGGAAAATTATTTCCCAAAATTCAATAATCATTGGCACTTTATCAACTTATCGAATAATCTCATCGGGATATTCATTGTGCGAAAATGAAATTCGCATGGATCGCTAATCAGATAATTTGGAAAATTTATATATAAAAGCGAGATAAAATAAATTTGCCTGCTTCCTGCGAATCTTCCTATCTGTATAATAAATAGGCGAATGTATGGAAACTAAAAATCGGTTTCCTATAAATCGGCAATCGAATTGCGTTTCAGTCCCGAGTGATTTTCTCTACATCAATATACATATATATATATATATATACATATACATATGTACTAGCATGGAAAAGAAATCGGTAAAAGTAAGAGAGAGAAAGATCCTTGAGAGATCGAATCGTTCGACAAAGCGACTTGAATAAATGAAACCGTAAAGCGAAAAACCCTCTCGACAGGAGGAACGCTGGAATCAGATTTAAATATTGATTCGCCTTATTTAAATTCTACCTTATCGTACAGCGGATATCTTCGACGCGGAATTGGACGCGATAACGAAACGAAATGGCGCGCTGAAGAAACGGTAGTGGGCGCCGGCTCTAGGAAAGAGACTTCTGTTGGTAAAACCTGAAAGAGAATGGCAGACGCGGGACAAAGGGAAAATGCGAAAAGGAATCGAATAGAATTTAGAGAACGATTTTTCTCAAGTGACATCAAGAACATCTCCGTAGGATCCTGATATAGTGTATACCTTCTCTATAGCAATATATATAAATGAATAAGTCACGTAAAGACATAGTGGAATAACTAAGTACCCAAAATTGCCCAAATTATCTGTAATAAACTATACAAAAAAAAAGGTGTAGAAAATAATTTAATCAACAAAGCCAATTTTTATCACGCGAAAATATTTAAAAAAAAAAGGAATTTCGATAACTTGAAATATTCGCAAGGAAAACTTTCACAGTCCAATAATACAAATGAAGGCGGTATGAGTACCTATGTACGTAGGCAGGTACTTATATATATATATATATATATATATATATATATATAGTCATGCGACCTGAAAGACTTTCATTTACCTTAGAGGGGTTGGTAAGTATGCGTGAAAGATAGTCATGAGAATTGCACGACAACGGGGTCGCGCGCCGCGCAAGGAACGACGGGAACGAGAAAGTAAATCCGGCAAATCTCAGGAGGCAATCGTCAAGATTTAGCGTTCTCGGCGCATCCCCTTTCTTCACTGTTAAAAGTCGACTGCGGGTGGTTGCTTTAAGTGTGTATATGTCTAAGACTACTAGTTACATATATATATATATATTCACGTTATATACATATATTGCAACCCCGTCCCTGTATCTCTATAGCCATAGGACATACCCCTACGTGGGGTAGCTACCACTAGTATAAGATTCACGGGGAGTTTTTATAAGACGCATAATTTCTCCGTGCCGTTGGCAATTAAGAGTTTTCAGGACGGTTTTCATAAAGCTACGTTAAATCCTACGGGATGCTGGAAATGGTCGTGACACTCCTGATACTTGTGCTCTTTTTCATTTTATTTCTTTCAGCGCTACGGGTGGGAGAATAATATTCTTATTCCGCGGACGGTGTCGTGGAGGGAGGAGGGGGGGTGCGGGGGCGAGTGAAATAATTCTAAAGAAATTTCATAACTGTCCGCGAGAACTCACCGACTCTTATATAAGGGATATATATATATATATATATTCTTAGGTATAAGGGGTGATTGTTACAGTGAAAACGTAAAAAAAAAGCGGTTCTCAATTTGCGATAAGAATTACGTAGGGACACGCGTTGGAGTTAAGGAATTCCATAGTTTGTTGTATGTAAAATCGCGAGAGGTCGTTAGCGTGCGATTAGCCGCGATATATTCCTCGCATGCAGTATGCATCCTGCTGGTTGCGATAGGCAGGAGAAATATTTATTCGTCCTGCCTGCCGGCAAATGCGATGGAAACATCATCTCGTTAATGCAGTTGAATAATAAGCGGTGCGCTTACCTGGGCATTAAAACGTACTACTGGCGCTCGTACCGTTTGTCGGGTTTACGAAGGCGTAAAAAGAAACTGTAAAACCTACGAAGACGGAAGGAATCATCACCTTAAGACTTTCGATCAAGATGTAGGAAAAACTTTCGCCTTTTGCGTTTTAAATAAATGCAGTATATAGGTATATCGCGATATGCATAAACAAGGTATACGACCAGTCGCGAATACTGATTTTGCATATCTGAATAGCCTGTGTGATACGAATTTCAGTTACGTTAACGTGTCACTTAATTCGCGTCACCAGAGCGTTCAGGTTAATCGATCGGATCGTAATTTTATAGTGGTTTGGATTAAAGTTATTTTCAGGAATGACATAATATTCCGTAATATACATTAATTACTTGTATTATATCTATAAACGTTATCCGTATCATTTTCAATATAAATTCCCGCAATGAGTTGAGCGGCTATAAGGCAACCTACCCACGTTAAACGCTCCATTATAAAGTACCGTTGCGTGTCTGCGCGTAGCATGAAAAACCGAACGGGACTAATAGAGCAGGAGAGAGAGAGAGAGAGAGAGAGAGAGAAATAGAAACGAAGAAAAGTAGCGAGGACGATATAGGAACTTCCGGCGGGAGGAACGCGTGCCCATTTCCGGCTTTGGTGAATTTATTTGTAAATCACAGGGTATTTTCTGAAAGTCTTCGGGACCACGTAAGCACCTCTGGGGCTGCGATCTGTCAGGTCCGCTTTTGCACCCTCACCGCTTGACTCGGGCGTTTTATTCGCATTCAAATGGCAGCACTTTAATTTGCATGCTAAGAGTGCTCGACCTACCCCCCCCCCCCCCCGGACCTCTTTTTACCCCTAACCCACCGGAGTACCGCCCCCTGCCACTCTACCGACGGATTTCCATTTAAACTCACAAAATGGCGCTGACTACGCGGGGCTACAACATTTTTTATTGAAAGATTCGACGTGGATAGCATCCCCCCACCCCGCCACACCCTCTCCCCTACGCTGAGAAAAAAAGGCGGTCCTCTTCCTCCTCCGCTACGAAGAGCTGTTATTCCACGAGATAAACTGCCCTTTATCCCTGAAAACTTTATTCCACCCCCTCTCATCCCCTATCGCAAGGCGCACGTCTTTATTTCATCCCCAATCACTCTCTTTTTCCCACTCGCGACTCCGGATCTCTTTCCAGCGCCCGATAGAAACTTTCGACTAATTCGATCTTTCACCTTTATCCGACCCCCTTTAATCTCTTAGCTATTCTCTCTTTTTTTTTTATTCATCCCCTCTGCGCGGCCTCACTTTAACAGCCCTTACTTTCCAGTCGTTCGACAATCTTCGCACTTTCCTCACTCGTCAATGTAAAACTCGTAGTTCGATTCCCGTTCGTTTCTATAGGGTGGGTTGCGAAGTACCGTCCTCTAAGTAGCCCCGCTAACCTTCCATTCGGAAATTCGAATACTCGACGTGAAATTTTACATTCAGATGAGAATAGATTAGAATCCGTAATACGTGTACTGCGAGGCTCCTCTGTCTTACAGGTATAAACGTCTTGCGTTACTTTTTTTCTTTATTCTTACCCGTCCGTACAGTATGTACGCAGTAACAGATGCTGCTAATAGTAGCCCTTGGCTACGAACTAGACCGTGCGAAGACGACTTCGCTCCTCGGCTACGGACAGATAAAGGAGCCGGGAGAGAAGGGCGGGTAAAACGAATTTGGCGCCCTCAAATCGAACCAAGTGGCTTCCGAGACTCGTTCGTTCTATGGAGAAGTTGATCTTTTGTTTCTGCCGGTCCCTTTTCAGCTCCGGAACCTCCGACCTAATCGACCTCGGCCCACTTCTTTTAAATTGACTCCCGATTGTTATTTGATTACGTCATTACTACCGGCCGATCGCTCGAGTTTACCGATAGAGGCCATCGTCAGCGAAGAAAACAAAAAAAATTGTATGGCTGTGCCTAAGATTTTTTTTTTTTAACAATCACGATTCACCATTGTCGTGGCTAATGGCAGAGAATTAAGTGTGAAATTTTTTTTTTAATACTCGCCACTTCAGAAATATCTATTTCCTGTCAGAATTCAACGTCTTTCCGAAAGTATCGTTTCTTAACGAAACAATTTGTTAGGCTTATAAAATATTTCAATGTCAATTAATAGCGCGGATCAGATTAATGATCTTATGACATGTATCCTGCAGTATCAATGCGATGCTTAATTATATGTGACGTCTCGTAATGAAAAAGGAGCTTATATCTGATTTCCAAATGGAACGTGTGGCACGTATGTTGTTGCTTTCGTGAAAGAGAAACTCACTTAGCTGATTAATGAAATATTAATATGTTTGGTCGTAAAGTCGACATTAGCCGGTAGCAGGTGTTACATTAAACCAAGAATAAGTTGGATCAATTATCACGTTACATATATGTAATACTGGTGTGCATAACGGTAACGCGGTGAATTTATCCTTACAGAATGACATACTGCAGCCAGATCTATTACGCAGACGCGACTAAATAAGTAATTATTTATTGGAGGAGTCATCTTCTCAAATAAAGTTACGATCAAACGTTAAGATACGTATAACGTGATACGAGTAACTTCTGTCTCTCTCGCTCTCGCACGTGAAAGTAAGACGTTAAGAATTATTAAAATATCACACACGTGCAGATGCGCCTTAAGGACTTTCCCACGGAAGTTGTAAGAGAATCCAGTGTAGCCGTAGTGTATGAGATGGAAAAATATGAAAGCAGGAAAATAAAATCGGCGATAAGAGCGACGATGTTTTATAGACTTGCTTGCTGATTATGAAGATTTTCATTAAAGTATGTATATATATAGACAAGGAGCAATGGTCGAGATGCAATTAGGAATATAGGCGATTTCCAATAAATGTTTGACCGAAATATGGGTAAAGGTATATTATAGGTGGAACGAAGCGAGGAAGTAAAAACGAAGTAAAATAGAAATGATGAAGGAGGCTTTTCTCAATTTTCCTTTGGAATGGAAACCTATTGGACCAACTGGCCAAACAACAGGGACCATCATCGGCAACTCTCAAACTGTTCCGATCGGCTACTACCCCCCTCTTGAAACAATAAGCCGTTGACTCAAGGTTATCCGCTTACAAGGCAAACCACCCCGAGAACGGTTTCCGGTCGGATTTTCGAATTTGGAAGGGAGTTGCGCTGGGAATCGCATCGGCTTCAAAGCGCGCAGGCCCTTTAACGCTATTGTTTACGTAGCTATTAGGGGTGTTTAGGCATTAAGGGTGAGTTGGGATTTCGGCGTACCGCGCAATGGCGCTTCGACTGTTTACCTCAAACAACGAGCGGATTAGCCTCTTGGCACGTTTTAGAAATTGCAAATCCTCAGGACCCCATTTCGAATACACCCAACCCTATGATTTTGTATCGTCCTATCGATATTTTCGTAATTCATGCACAAGCTCACCGATGCTGGTTGTTATACCGAGTAAAGGATAATTTTGAGCATATTACAAAAAAATTACATTTTTACACCCCTTATCAATAAACCACTGAAATTCCTAGAAATGAGAATGCCAGATGCCGATCAAGCAAACTAAGTTTGAATCGCGTTCGCGATCGTAGCGTTATCGTTCGACGTCCGGGAGGGTAGATCGCTGGAGGAAGATGTATGAAATTCCGGCGCCTCCCAATCGGTTTTCTCGGCTGGCAGAGTAGAATATATTGGATTCTGGTAGTCAATAGAGGCAGTTAGGGGTGGCAACAGAGCCAGAGGCAGGCGTTTTATCACAGACCTTGATATACTGGGCGGCCGCTGTTAGAGGGGTTAATCTCTCACGGTCGGTTAGCTCCTATTCCTAACCTCCCTCCCTCTTTCTCTCTCTCTCTCTCCCTCTCCCTTACCCAGTCACTCCATCTCTCTCTCTCCCAAACGCTCTCTCTCTCCCAAACGCTCTCTTTCACTTCTCGCACTCGCTTTCTCACCCTCGCGCTACATCCCCCAGTATCCCCTTTTATCGACATCCCTACGAGAACTATGAAGCAGTCAAAAATATTGTATCGATATATTCATACACTTACCAGGGGATGTTTTCCCGCAGTACGTTTTATCATGTTTCAAATTCGAGAAAAAAAAAACTGACCTCGGACAACGTAACCTGGACGTCATTAGACACAGCGTGTCAGCAGAGAAAACATAACATAACGAGAAGTCGTGCCTGAAGCATAATTCATTCTTCAAACCATAATCAACTAACGATCCACGGGTGAGACAAAACCTCAAACAAAGGGCGGACGAACTAAGGAAGTCCCAAGATGGCTCCTTCTACCCGGATGGTTCAGCACTCCTCTTCCCCTTCCTGATACTCCGAATCTCTCTGTATCTCTCTCTCTCTCTCTCTCTCTCTCTCTCTCGGTCTCTCTCTCTTTCTGCGTCGTTTCCCTGGGAAGGCGGCGAAGAGACGCGGAGACGAGTTAAGGAGCGTATAAACCGGCCATTAGTATCGGCCGGCTACTGTCCATTGTTTCGTGTTTGCAGAAACAATTGACGGGGCCGCAGTGTTCAGTCGTCTCGTTAGCGAGGCGCTTCCAACAGAGGGCAGCATTGTCTCCGACGGTTAGCACCCGCGGAAAAATCCTAACGAGCTCTCAGCCTCCGTTTAACACCTTCCAGGACCCGCTTTTCGAACCTACCTCTTGAAACAAAACGCTAAAGACCCGGTTGCCGCAATTATGATGCTTATTGCCACCCCCGTCGTACCCAGCCACATTCTATACCATCAGCCATCGCCTTCACCATATTCGACATGAACCACCACCAATGCCACAATAACCATTGTGGTATCCTATACCAGTCTCAACATCCTTTCCAAGAAGAACCTGGTCGGGTCTCACGTTTGCACGCTCCGAGCTGGGCCCGAATCGCACGTAATAATGTATTTAGCATATTATGAAACACGTAGCTGGCACCTGATTGGCTGCTCGCTTGGATGCTCATTTCATTGGCGTTAGGAGCTGAGCTTCAGCCTGGGTGTACATTATGAAATTTGGCTCTAATGAAAAGCTACCCCAAACCTGCTACCTAACAAGGGACGACCTCGCGCTCGGCCCAGAGCTAATCTTACACTAAGCTCTAAAAGCCACTCGTAAAAGCTTAATTTCATTTGTCAATAAAGGGACACAGCGCCGTGTCCGAGGGACCCAAAAGAAACGACTTATTGGGACTCCGGGGTCCCGGAACGAGTCACTGAAGTCGCCGATGGGCGCTTTCAGGTCCCGCGGCCAGCCGTGTCTACATTATTGCTCTGTGACGAATGTCGATAATCAAATCACACAGTGCGCGACTGTGACTAATAGTGCTTTCGAAGTCCGGCGCCTTCTTTGAACCAGCGGTAGCTCTTTGGGTGCCAACGTGTGTGCTTACCCCTAGCACATTTTTTTTAAATTAAAATACAAATACCCCCCCCCCCCCCCCCCCCACCTAGACTCTCAAATTCATTGCTCCCTAGCACACGACCCAATGCCATCCCCGTGCAAAGTCTCAATCTCGATTATCTTCGCGAGAAAATAAGTCCTAGTCATAGGGCCCAAAAATTGAGGGACATAAGTGCTTGATAGAAAACCCTAACCCCAATCCCAGTCACCCCAAAATTGTTAATAACGCTTCACCCCCATCATGAAAGATATCGCTACATGCATTACCATGTGAATATAGTTATTTCAGAGGGGTTCAACCGGCGTTGGGGTGTGTTGTAAGCAGATACATTATTCTATGGGGGCTAATGTAATATGGGGGTCCTTATCTCTCTCGGCGATAAGGACCCCGCCAGTTATCCAGTTAGCGCTCATTGTCCAACGATTCGAGATCGGGCACAGGATATACCAGACCGGATCGTTTTCGCCGACTTTCCTCCGTATAACCCGATGACAAATGACTTCGGTGCCATACCGATCAAAAAGCGTTTCCGTCTCACTGGACCTTCTTCGGGGCATCCAGCATCCCTAGCTATACCCATATCCGATTTATTTCACAATTTCCTATTTGCCTTATTATCTATCCGCCGCTCTCCTAATCCAGATGTACCTTCCTCCCTCTATATCTACAATCCGTCACATCCATCCCAGCATCCCAACCTAACATCGTTCCACAGCAACGCAGCATAACCACCATACACTCGAGTCTCTCGTATGTAGCGAACCACGTGAGAGCTGCACAAGTCAAGCTCCACGTCTCTCGCTCTTCGTCCGTGGGCCACACAGAGACAAAGTATGGCGAGCGGCGGCGAGCACGGGTCCAAGTATAATATGAGAGGTTGTAAGATATTTATGCGTTGCATTGTCTCAGCGCGTTCTTCGCGAGACAACGACAACTTCATCCGAGCGGGACCAGCCCGAGTTATGATACCACTGCCTATTACGTACATGCCTACACGTCCGTAACTACGTGTACGCCGAAGTGGTACGTTGCGGCAGCTACAGCAGCAACACGAGCGCACACGCACGCGCCCCACGGTTACGAGAGAGGAAGAGACCTACCTCATCCTCGTACTCCTCTTTCATCTCATCCAAGTCCTACGGTCAGATCTCTTCCTTACGCTCGTCTCGTTACCAACGAGAAACGTTCAGCGTCCAATGCTGACCTCGTGCACTAGTAGAGGTCTACTTGGACTTTTGACACTTTTAAATGCCATTGGAAATTATAACCATCTATCGTATTGAGGGAGGCTCTTAGATTATGGAGTTCAGCATCGTAGCTTTGAGGCGTTAGGTCCTTTTGGTGTAAATGTCATTCGGATATCTGGTAGAGGTCTGGCGAAATTCTTGTCTTTGGAATTTGTGCCTTGACTGCGGTGTGTCAACGTCGCTGAGTATGGCGAATAGACAAATGACGATCTGAGCTGAGTTAAGTCTTGTTCTGTGTCTGGATTAGGGATGGTCTGGGCTGCTTGGGTTACGATGATGAAATTTAGGGACAATAACCAATTCCTTCTACATTGCTGAACAATGTTTGGGGACTTATCAGACTCATTGTTGTCACTTGTGGATTCTCTAATGTGCTTATGCTGGATTCTCATTGTGCGTTTACGAGATGTTCCCTTAACTCCGCCCTTGCCGGCTGACACCCTCCGACCCTGCGCACTGCCGAGAACCTACGTTTATTTCATCCCTCTGTCTTCTTGTTAGTCGGGGGGTAACTTTGGCGGATCGGAATTTAGCTACGGGAGATTAGCCGCCATTTTGTGTCCCTATGGGGATAAAAACAAGATGGCGGTACTATGGGGGGTAAGAGGATCTCGGGGCAATTAAATGCTATAATAGCGTTAATTATTATAGAACGGTACGCAGGGATAATATTTTGTCCCTAGCTCCATTTTCCTGGTAGAAGCCCTTTAGTCGTACACGTGTAATATTATACAGAGGGTAAAATAATTTAACAAGCAAAAAATTAAATTCAACAATTATTTATTTCACATTGATCATCGAACTTTAAAAAAAAGGTCTTTACTGTATAAGAAAAATTTAATGACTCAATCAATACCGTGAATAGTTTTTCAATGAAAGATTCGGCTCTTTTAACCTTTTATTTTTGTGACCTAAAAATTTGACGATGATTTAAAAATTGTATGTCAACCATGCGGCAGGACCGGAAGCCGGCTGTAACTTCTGTTGAAAATGGACAGAACTTTGGCTGCCGCCAAGAGCAATTTCGGTTTGAGTTTAATTACAGTAGCCCCCGGGGGACAATCAGATATATAGGCATCCTACACGGATGGGTACTTTGAACCTGCAGGCCAGAAGTGTGCGAGGAGAAAATGGCACGGGAAATGTCGACGAAAATTATCGGGAAAAGAGGAATCGCACCGACTACCGGTTCATAACGAGGGTGAAACCTGCCGGAGAAAATATGTAGGCGAGAGCGGGAATTAAGAATTTTTTTTTTCAACAAATTTTTAATTTAATTTCCACCCAGCATCCCCGTTCTCTCGTTGGCAAGTTAATTGACGCCGGGCGAGTGCCGGTTTACGAGCCATTAAAACTGAAAACCCACGCAGACTATGTATTGTCCCCATTGAAAAATCTTTTTCTGTATTCGTTTCAAAAATACAGTCGCTCCGTATCATTCGACATTGCGAATGATCGATACGAGATCGATTCCGAGATAAGTAAATTTTTGTAATTTGAAAAATATTCAATCAATAATTGATAGAAACATTGTATTTTTAGTTTGTACAAATTTAATATGTCGCTTAATTAAATCGTGTATAAATAGCGACAGTGATTCAGTGATAAACGTTTCACTTTTCTTTTTCCTCTAATAAAAATTTTTACACCAAACTGCGCGATAACGATAATAATGTCATTATCTTTGATCATCCTGCCGATGAGAGCATCATCTTCCTATATATATTTTATATATACATATATATATATACATACTTATTCACGTATGACATAGTGGTGCTCTAAATAAAGAAACGGGTTAATCGGCCGGAATTCAATTTTTTTTTTTTTTGTGAAAATGATTTTTTTCCCCCATCTACGAAAGAGGACGAGTCACTTTTCTACAATTGACATAGGAATTCAGATGAAGTATAAAGATACGAAATTCGGATGAGCGAACAACCATTGTGCGATCGTCATTGTGAGTGAGCGCACAGTGTGAACGCTCCTCTTGAGCGTGACAATCGCGAGAATGAAAAAAAAAAGGTAGAATTGGGCTGAGAAAAATGAAGGTGGAGTAGAAAAAAAAAATGACAGAGTTAATATCTTCATAGAAAAGATTTACACTCGTGCGATGGTTCCACGAAATAAAAATGTCATACAGGCCACGTAGGAAGATCTTGACGTAAAGATCCAGCATTCACGAGTACAGCCTGGCAGAACCACGTGTGCCGTTTTTGGGTCTGGAGCGAAAATTTTTTGAATAGGACCCACGACAAAGCCGATAGACTCCCCCATTCTGAATGGAATAGCTTTATTATGGGCATTCATTGATTTCTGTTAAGATTTTGAAAGTCCCTGTACTATGGGGGTACCGTTTATATGCATTTTCTGGTTTCTCAAAATCACAAAACCTACTCGAATTTTTCTCTTGTTCTCGCACCATGCCAAATGTAGATGGCGGTAGGTAAATTTTTGTTTTAGAAAATTTTTTTTTTTCCCCCAGTAATTTTCACTCTAGAAAATCCAAGATTCTTGCTTTCACGCGGTTCAATATTTCGATACTTATTGATTGTTTATGCTTGGCTTCTGGTATATTAGCGCTCCCCAGCTATCGTATGGGAATAATAATAATAAATTTACGATACAGCCCGGCTTTCGTATTATGGACCACCTACGGCAAGCTACACGGGCTACTACTTTGCGCTCACTTAGCACTACACAAACAACAATTCAGCAAATGTGTTTATCACCGTATAAATTGTGCGAAATCACCGGACCACGTTACGGGACTCCAATAGTGCGTTTCGCTATACTATAGATTCGACACTGAAAAAATGTCGATGCATTGAAAGTTACCCAAAAATACAAAAAAAAGTTTGGGATATGATAAAAAATTTGTTTAAAAAACACCAACTCCACCCAAAAGTCCCACCGTGCGATTCCAACAGAAATTACTTCGTTTCCATGTAAACGAACGTAATTGAAATTAATTATGACGAAGCAAGCGGCACGATTGCTCACGATTTTCCCAGGCGTTACCAAAAGTGACGTAACGTCATCGATCAGCGATAATCGATCGGACGTGACTGAAATTTCAATATATTTTCCAGTACACGTTGTACAAGTACTAAATACATGTAATATAATTTCCATGAAATGTTAATGCACGATGCACGTCGATCGTGTAATAATAATAATTCGCAATAGTTATTCGAACTCACGTTAGAATTCAGGGCTGGTACAAATATTTCAGGGCTTTTATTAATTTCGTTATTTTTATTCAAACTTTGAGTTACGACAGGGCCGCTCGGAATTTACTGTCGCCGCGGTTGGCCTCGCTGGAATTTTTATTCGATTATCTTTCCAGATCTACCCCCGTGATAGCGCCCAAAAAATTAAGCGTGATTTGTGTCGTGAAACGCCGCCGTTGTTAACGACTGACATTCCTACGCTCGCCAGTGTACGCTGCTGTAATTAGGGGTTCATTGATTGTTACCTTAGTCCTGTAGTCTCGTGTAAGACTGAAAGAAAAGTTGCGTGACACGTGGTGAAAATTCACGTGCGAGAAATCATTTGGTTATGAATGGAAAATTATAAGGATATATAAAGGTAAATAAATACCCTGTACGCACATATATATATATATATATATATGTATATATAAAAAGAGCGCGAATGACATTAAACGAGTACGTACACGTGGTAATTGAACTTAAATGGATTCGCACACGTGAACGTGGTTGCGGCCTCGTGAAACGGTAACATAATAGTAATAGATACAAGTGACTATAGTATAGTAAAAAATAAATATCTACAGTGCGTGCATAGTACGTAGGGAAGGTCTTTTCGCAGCCTCTCAGTACTCTCGCATCGAAATAATCTTCAATCTGTATCCTCGCGTGTTTTCTGCCACGCGTTTTATCGCTCCCATTAATACACACTGTCGCGGAATTTATCGGCCGATAATTAATTTCGTTGCATAACCCCGGAGTTCATGGCTCGTTAAAGACTGCGAAAAGTGCCATCTCCTTTTATTTTACTTCCACCCGGTTTTTCGCATTACACGTACTGCGCGCTGTATGTTTCACACTACAGTGAATGACAGTGATCACTGTCGCTGTTAAAAATAAAATATTCTTCAGACTGTACTTCTCCTACAACCATTACCTACACTACCGTTCTACTTTATGTTCATGGACATAAAATTAATCGAATTAACGAAAGAAAATTCGGATCTAATGATCACCGTCAATCAAGTCTATCCGAGCGTTGTAATAAAAGCTGCCGCCAAAATACGAAAGTTGTTTGTCCGGAAATTTGCAAAACACTGAAAAAAATAGCGAATATAAAGGTAGATAGGAGGTAGAAGAAGAGAAGGTAAGAGTAGGTGATGATGGCGATGGTAAGTATATACATATATATATATAAACATGGGAGCGATTGTATAAAACGATTCGAAAGTGTTCGTGAACGAGGGTCTCTCGTATACATTGAAAATGCATATAGTATATTTCTTATGAGTGTAAAACGTATATCCAAAGTGTACGTGTAGTGGTGCTCAGCAGGGTCAGAACGTGTAGAAAGACAAGATGATAATCTACGTATAATTAGCTCCTACTGTTGACTTCGTACCAACGAAGCCCCGGTTTCCGTGCGAACGCTTTAATGTCGCGTTTAATTTAACCTTCGAGTGGCGTCGGGGGGCCAGCGTGGGGACAGGCGCCGAGCGTCGGGGAATATAGGCGAGGGCAACGATGCCTAACGGCAACCACCGAATTTTCGATAGTGGCGAACGAACCGATAAGATTAATTAACAGGCTGGTTGATTTTAACGCGAGCCCAGTATGCGGTTAGGAGAGACCCAGGTGAAAGGTCGTATGTCCTTACGTAGGCGAAAAACCGTCTCTCGGATGTCGTCGAAGTACGTATCAAGCTGTGTCGAGAATTTATTTGATTGCGTAAAGCACACAGTTTCTTGGGAACAAGGAGAGGTCTGATATGAGAGATGTAAGATAAATTCTATATATTAGATCTATGTATATATGTATAATTGTTCAATTGCGTTAAAAAATTATCTAATAATTATTACGAGAGTAATTAATCGATGTGCATTGAGCGTGATTAAGAAATCGACGAATAGTTGATAAGGATTGATCAGATAAAATATTTTTGGAACAAATTTTTTTTCTTCCATCGATATGTTATCATCGCCTGCGATTAGCCAAAGTTATGCGTGTATTCGAAGCATTTGATTATCTGCTATACGGAGTCTTTGACGCAAGAAGTAATTACATATGTATATGGGATGACGGGACCAGTGGACGAGACGGAAAAATTGGTATTATTTATGTTTGGTATTATTAGTATACGTTCTGATATCTCGGTGGGCATCGCTAATTAGTCCGCGGCCGCGGCCTTTCGGCAAACAGTGCTTGCTACTGTCTTAAGTTCCCTTAATCAAGATGGTGGCGCCAACCGCCCGGGGCGGTCGATTCCGAAACTAATTGCCTTGGCTAATTTATCCTGCGACATACGCACAGAGACCTCATTCTCACTGTACCGGGTAATCCGGTCACAAAATCTTTTTGAGGACAGGAAACTTTAATGGGCGGCTAAGTGCAATTGCAGTAAAGTAGAGCTGACGATTTTTCTTGTTGTTGCTGCTTTATGCGTAATAAAAAATGAAAAAAAGTAGGTCGAATAACGTTAAACTTTTAATCGTTATATTCGGACAAATTTATATGTACGTATATCTGTATTTCTTTGATCACTCGCAATATCATACCGGACGACATTAGAATTCTTAGAGCAACACGCCAGACCATCTTGCTGCTAAAGTTATCGTTGATACGTGTAATAAATTGTTCTGGAATAATTGGAAGGTTTTTCCTATTGGACGTTTTGATTGGTTTCGACCAATCGTTAAAGCTACTTCGTTTTTCAGGGATAAATAACGTAATTCATGCTTGTCTTCGGTTACCTTAAGATTTATTAAATAGACTCTGATAATCTCCTAGTGACTGTTTTACATTTATACAAAAAATCAAAAGAAATCGTTTCTAGTTTCGCGTATTACGAAACCCGAGAGCATTGGCACCTGTTTATATGCACGTATATAGATACACGTATGTATGTATATATATGTACTGTACACATTACACAGTAAATCGCGTATATACACGTTCTCGCGAACGAGAGATTAATTATTTACACATTATTTACACTCATTCTGTTTTGCCGATCCGTCCTTCGATGACGTATTAGGATCTTGCTCCCGTTTGGGAAAATGCATTGTTATCCTTAAAAGTCGTGGGGCACAATTTTCCGTATTGTACTCCTTAATTAATTGGCAGCCGGAGAGGCTCCTTATTTTCTTCGCTTCGATTTTTCACTTCCGCAAGAAAAATGATCTCTGGTCTGGATACCAGAGCCACTTGGTTCTATCGTTCCTCGGGATCATCATTCCCATCACGGATGTCGATTCATTCCCTGGAAGGATGCTGAGGAATGGAATGATGCGGTGATAATCCAGGATGAGGCAGCATTCCAACCGGATAGAGTCCTGCTGGAGTCAACAATGCATGATGTGATCCATACAGAGCAGTGTGATGCTGTCTGACCGCAGACATTCGCAATTTCTCGATTTCCGCTTCCTGAAGACGCTTCGCCTTTGCGCGCCTATTTTGAAACCAAATTTTGACCTGTAAAAATTTTGAAAAAAAAACATCGTTACTTTAACCATACATTTATGGACTTTCAAGCAAACGCATTGACGTAGAAACACTTTCTTAGAATTCGTTAAGATTATTCTCGCACCTGAGTTTCCGTGAGATGAAGAGATGACGAGAATTCCGCTCTCTCGGCTACGCTGAGATATTGTCGCTCTCGGAATTTCTTCTCCAGCGACAGCAATTGCTGGGTCGTAAAGGGAGTCCTTGGCTTCCGATTTGGCTTGTGCTTCCGTAGGTTACACTTGATCTTGGCGGGTTCGCCGTTTTCTGCGACATACAAATAAATCGTGATTGTCCATTGGCTTATACCGTATGGAGAAAATAGTAAGGGAATGCACGCTGTATGCTATAAGATTGTAACGCGTCTCTTACAAGGGCCTTGTTGCTGATCGTCGGTAACGGGCGACCACACGCTCCCTCCTGCTTTTCTTTCTCAGATAAACAAGAAAGGATCGCGCAACGTTTTTATAAGGTAATTCATAATTTTACCATCCGTACGGCACCGTGCTGCGGCCTCATTACCTTTTTTCTACGTAGACCGCAAATTCCGGTCGCGGATCATTCCCCAACAAAATTCCTTGCTTCCCCAGCATCGATTCACCTTGGACTTTATAACTATACAGAAGGGAGCTTCTTTTATTTCTTTACCTAGGTAAACCTAATAGGATAGCATCCTGGACTGTAACCATAGAGAGGAGCAATAACCGTTTCGTTACGAGACACGAGTAACAATGGTAGCAAGGAAAAAAAGTAAATTCCAATAAAATTCATAATCACCGAAATCGATCTTAGTTTTTATCCCATAATAAAAAGAAAAAGCACTTGTGGTCCATCGGAGCCGAGATGCTGGGAATTGATCGTGTATTGAAATTCTTTAACTTTTTTTCATGGACAAGATTTATGATGAAAATCATAAGAATCGTCGGGTGGGATGTACAAGACCAAGTGGGATCTTGTATTGAAAATCCATTTGGCTTCAGTACCTATAGGTCCATAGTCACGAGATTTGTCCCCGAAACAATTGACAGATTTGTAGGCAGCGAAAGTGGAGATGGGATCGAGTAGAGATCTCGCGGAGACAAAAGGCCTATCGGCCTTTCTGAATTTCAAATTCGGCTTCCAGTTACGGCTACCCCGCTAGGCAGGAGTGCCGACTTGGTTCGTTGAGCCTGGTTGCAGCCTCTTGCCTCGTGTCCTTTGTATCGTACCTCGTAACCGGCTCGCTAAGGGTCCAATTAGTCTCGGCATTCGGAATCTCTACAGAGCACCGGCCAAAAACGTCCCGGACGGGACTTTAATCCTGCACCGATCGGGAATGCATTCGAAAATAATTAGCTGATTTCGCGGAGATATAGAGACTGCGCGAAAGAAAAGATGATCCGATCGCGTTTCTAGGCTCTTTGTTTTCGACGTTGCGCAACGATCTTCTTCCAGGATCCGTAAGTAATCGGTGGGGAGAAAATTTGAGAAAAAAAAAATTGTCAACCAAAATTAAAAAAAATATCTGCAACTATCGCAAGTCTCGCGTTAAATATTATTGTCAACCATGAATAACAGTCTCATTCAAGGATTTATTTTTATTGACGACATTTCCAAGTAATTTGTCGAATGCTATTATTCACCGATTGGCTGACTCTGAGTAAAGTTGCATAGGATTTACGATATTTTATTTCTAAGAATAAATTATGTCAACCATTGTGAAATTGTCAGGCACATAATTCAAAGTGACAATTGACGGGTTAGAAATTTCGAAAATTATAACCACTTGACTCTAAATCGTAGGAAACTGGCTCGGTCTCAGGTATAATTTTTCCCCGGGTGTCAGGGTGAACGGAATAAAAGATGGAGGCGTAAAAGTTTCAAGTGCCCCAGGGGGCGTTTAGGGGTGCTCCTTTCGAGTGGCTGTATTTCAGAATTATGATGTCTCACCCTCGTGGAGAATACACGCCATCGAGCTGCCCCCGAAAAAGCCTCCTTTTCTTACGAGGCCAAACGAATAAAAAACCGCTAGAATCGCGTTGCGCTCGAAATTTCAAGGGAACGAATACCCACGGTGATATCCATGATAAAATGAAAATCATACACGGCAATAAACGATAGCCGATGATGAATAACAACCGCGGGCTTGAGAAGCGAAATGCTCGAGAAGCAGATGGTAAAAGCATCGGGCCGACGGTAGGCTATCGTTAGGTTGCGCCAAGACTGGTTATTATTCGATGCACCGAAGCCATTTTTTCTCTCTCTCCCACTCCCACGAAGATTCATTTCGAGATGCAATTCTAGCCGGTGGTCATTTATCATATGATTTATTATATGCATACGAGTATTACTGTCTTACGTGAGACGAGAATAAAAAAAATTTTTCTTTAAGACGCCGATCAAAAATCTGCACGAATGCCTACACGAGCCTTCATAACTTCATGCATATATGCATTAGCAATAATTGAATTTCGAGCGTGAAAAGTAATTCGAGTATATTATTTCGGAGTGAAATGTCAAGACAAAAAAAAAAAAAGGGGAATTAACCGGGACCAACAGTAGTTCCCTACAAAGCGGATGTGACCGGGATGAAGTAGAAGTAACGAACGCGAGCGTGATAATTGGCTGATAATTGTCGGATTATGAGACGATAATTTCTCGAATAATAAGGATCGGTCAGGGCGATGATAATTCATGTGCTGTGTGTGTGTGCAAGCGGCTAGTTTGTCTCGACCCATGCAATAAGGCTCTACTAGGTACAGGTAAAGAAAGAGAGAAAAAAAGGGCTAAAAATCGAACAAGTGCACAGGTCGAAATGCCGGCTCATTATTTCAACACGGTATAATACAGTGGCTGTCTGGCTATATACCCGCCTACCTACTTACAAGCATCAACTATTCTTTCTATCGCTTGGGAATAGCCTCCTCAACTGTGCATACACATTGCAATGTGCATTTACAAGGTAATGCAAGGCTAAGCTGGAAGTGCAGTATGCACCCATGCACCACGGTTCCAGTCTCACGCTAACAACCAGCACGAACCACGTATTACCTTACACGATTCGCAACTAAGTAGCCTGGGCTTGTGGTGAATTTATATATGTCTAACTAGCGATAAGTTGAGGTCTTACCATTCAAAGGTGCATGGTGAGTGAAATGTGATGGGAAGAAGCCAACTGCAGCAGCCGCAGATTGATGACCTCCCCAAACAGCCGGATGAAGACTGGGTGGAATTCCCGAAATCGTGCCCAAATTTGGAAATCCAGAGATGTAGGCTGGGGTTGGTCTCACTGGCGTGGGACTGGTACCATGTTGAAGATCTTCGACGTCGACTAGACTATCGTCCTCATCTTCCATATCGAGCTCAGCTTCGCCTTCGGAGCACCTGGACCTGGCTTCCTCGTGGGAGCTTCTCGGCGACTGTGAACCGAAGTCTTGGATACGAAGATCAGCTGGATGCTTTGGTGACAGTGAATTTCTCATCTCAGATGCGCCATTGTGCAGGAGTGAGTTGCTGAAGTCGCTGGTCTCAGAGAACTTCAACGGTGTCCTCTGCTCGGCAAGACTCCTGGATGACTCCGATGGCGCGTAGGATGATCTTGGCGATTCCGTCAGGTTGTACCTGGTCGTTCTAAGATCACTAGGGTACTTCGATAAGTTAGTTGGCAGTGGTGGTGTTCTGAGGATTGGCTGCTGATGCAGAGGAGAGTACGAAGTCACTGGGGATGATCTGGGTGACGTCGAGGATGCACTGTGCCTTGATGATGTGTCCGAAGGTTTTTTCGTATCGGCTAGAAGAGCTGCGACCGAGAAACTCAACTGGTGCGTGGGTCTGGATGAAGCTTGGGGTGCCTGGGCTTGGTTTGGTGAACCTGGACTCGTCGACGGAGGTGTCACCGGTGAGGTCATCCTTAGTACTGTCATTCTCGTACAGCTTCTAGATCACTCTTCGCCTGCTAGCTATTCCGTCTCCTTCCAACGACTCTCAGTTAACACCCTTCGTTAATGATCTTATAGAAACTTCAATTATTTACTATTGTCATGGAGAACCTCTCGCTAGTCATATTTCACTTGTCAATGAAGTATCTTCAATGGACCCAGACGTCCAAATCAGCAGCAACAATCTTGCGTCTCTCGCAATTCTTGCTCACAGTTCGCAATTCACCTCACGCGATTCTCTCACGAAATAACACAGCACGTATCCTGCAATTCTCAAGAAAATATTTATCTTCTCTCGTTGCGTTGGACCCCCTGCTACCTGACTGGCACCAGCGATTCCTGTACTTTCTCCGGCGCGATAAGTCTCTCGTTCTAAGTCGCGTGCGATAGCCAATTCACAATTCGCCTTGCTCGACTGACAGCACCAGAGTACCAACCAACAGCAACGGCAGCGATACTCGTAGCAGCTGGTAGTGGGCAGCGTGGAGGTAATGGTAGCGTTAAGAGCAGCAACGATATATTTATGTAGCCGTAATGGTAGTGGTACAGTGAGTTTCGTGTCAGCTGACGAACCTCTTCGCAAGTCGAGCTCTCCCAGTGGACTGACTGACCATCCTGGTGGCTGGTTTGACTTTTTCGTTTTGCTACAAAGGGGCCCCTAGTGGGGATAACTTGAAAGGAGGTCGAAAACAGGGCGGGCCCCCCAAGTCCATGGGACGGTATATTCTCGACTCCGCCCCTGGAAGCGGCTTTCCACCTCGGTACACGGGAGAAACGAGTACGAGAGAGACACAGCTATATCCGATGACCTCAGAGTAAGAGAGACAGAACGATCCTCTGGAAGGGAGAATATTTTCACTACGTGGAATAAGCTCCTCTTGCAAATACGTATTAGGGTGTAGAGGTCCGAGGATGGGGAAGGAGCCCAGATCCAATCGGGGCTCGGGTTCGTGCACTGGAGACGGTAATGAGCATAATTGACCAATTAGACTCGGTGAGCACGGGGAAAAAATTTCGAGCGGGAAAATTTGGATTATCGTAATTAAATTTCCTGGGAGGCTGCCTTAGGAAATTGCAATGGGGATATTTACCTTCCTGATGATTATAAGAATATTGCGTGACGAAGGAATGACAACTTTTTTTTTTTTCCTTTTCCTCGGTCGAAGGTAAAATTGTTTTTCATGAATTAAAAATTACCTTAACATAACCAATGCATAATTTATCGACGGATTGTGCAATTCCTTTGAAAAATTCAAAGAGATGCATTCGAAAGGTGATGGCTGTTAAGATTTTACGAGTTGAATGAAGAAATTATTTGCTTTGAAAATATTATCCTGTGTATTCACGGCAACGTCATAACTTATTAGTCATACGTGGAGGGGAAAAAAAAAGAAAAAGCTTAAGGATATACATATGCCATCAATATGGCATAATTAAACGTATGATTAATGAACCGGCTGTACGAGCACAAATATACCAGATATGTATATTCATATACTATATAAGGGAAGCGATATCCACAAGTTTTACGATGCAGTTAAAAATTCTATACTTCAACTAGATATCGGGTATCTTATGCGCAATTGAATTATCTCAAGAAATTCTATTTGATTTCTAGTTATAGAAATTGCTTATTATTATTATATTTATTTCATTAACGTAACCATATTGTACGTCGGGTTAAATAATACCAGCATCACACTCTGGTCGCTATACAGCGACTACTGTGACAAATTATCTGGCGATAGCAGGTTATCTTAGAACACAAATGATTATCGCTTCATTAATTTGTTATGGGATGAGTATCAATTAGATACTATTCTACATACATATATATATATATACACAAACATGCTAACGAGCGTTGTATCACTATTATAAAAAATTATTATTATTACTTTACGAATAATCAAAATCGCTCGAAATTCTTGTCTACGTAATCTCAAGATCGATCGATGGGAACTGATTTCTGATTGAAAATCAATTTGCTCCATTCCATCCCATTCCTCGAGATATTTTCGTAGCGGGACCCCGAGGCTCATTTGTTCTCGCGTTCGAGATCCCATCGTGGCCCCCCCCCCTCCCTCCCCGTCCATCATATTTATGGGATCCTGGTTGACAGTTCGGGCCGCGATAAACAAAAACAAATGAGTTCTGATAACAAACTTGATAAACCACTGAAATAAAAAGCCGAGAACTTTTCTCCATTTACGTTTCAGCTCGACTTATCCTCCTATCGGTCATATAACTTTTACGCTTAGTATATCGTCTGACGCCGTTTTGATATTAGATACATACAGATATATATATATATATATATATATATGTATATGAAATGACAGGTGAGGTAAATAAAAAAAAATTAATATATTAAAAATGATTATATTAAAAATCATGAGAAATATTCACCAATTTATTGATCTATGATCGATCGTTATTTAAAAAAAAAAAATTCAAAATCATTAAGAATTATGTGAAGTTTCATGTAACTATTTTTCCTTTACACTTATCAATTTGAAGTTTGGTCCATACGGTCTGTCGTGGTTTTCGAAAAGTCAGCGTAGGTTAATCTGCGAGTAAATAAGAGATAGAAACAAAATGACAGCTGCTTCCGATATCTCGTTTAATCATATCCATCCGAACGTACCATTCTCATATTGAGATGCTTGGTGTCTCCCTTTGTTAGATATCGCGTTGATGATAATTATACGAAGCTTTAACGAAAACAGACGCGATAGAAAGAGAGAAGACGACCACTGGGCCGATGCTCTTGCTTTCCAGGGAAGGGATGGGCCAATTTGGATGGTTACCAAGGCAAACGATACGTTAAATAGATAGGACGGGTTACCGGTGGGGAACCAAACATAATGAGGACCACCCGCTAGCTTCTTGAGACTACTACTCGGTACACGTACTTCGTGTCATCGGGTTCCGTTTATATGTCTCCCTTTTAGTATGGTAAAGTCAAATTCGATTTTACTATATACCAGCCTCTTCCGTTGCAGAGCCAATCGGGTGTTAACGGCGGGAAATTCAAACAGTGAAAAATACACTTACGTATTTAAATCTTTAGGATGACGTAGGGGAATTAGTAGTTTTGGTAATAAAAGTAAAAATGTCGACTAATTTTTTTGAAGGGTCTGGAGGAAGTGGGTTAAATCGTTATAAGTCAGACTTGTTCACTTCAAGGGTACATTTGGATACCGAAACACGAGTAGTGCTGGGTTTTCTTTGGTTTTGTTACACTTCCGTGAGACACCCAAGGAGTAATTAGCTCTTTCGTAGTCTGGTTATAAAAGGAGTATTACTACTGTGAAGTAGCTGGATAATTAATATAGGGAGTTTATTTAAAACGTTGGTAAATTCCTGTGCGAAAGCAGTTAACAGCGAGTGAGTTACCGAGGGTATTTTGGGGGGGGGGGGGTGACTAATTTGTTTATCGAATTATGGATTTTTGGGAGAATTTTTGAAAAATATTTTTTTTTCTAACTCTTTGTTCTAATGTGTAATCGTCGCGTGATACGCTTTGACCACTTTGAGGCAAATCGCTTTCCACTGGGACACCCTGTAGATGAAATCGCTTAACTGTCCCGTGGCTATGCAGCCGCCGTTAATTATTAGCACGCCGCTATACGGAGCGTGAAAAGAGTATTTCTTTTAACCGAGGTAAATTCAAGTCAAATTGTCGTTAAAATTGCAATCACGGTGGTCTACGTTTCTCTTGAGTTTTCGTCTCGGGCGCGAACCGCTCTGGACCACGAAATTAGATCGTCTATTCTCAGAGAACTTGACTCGCTTGCAAAGTGACTCCTCTGTAAAGCAAGAGCGCGTACGATTATTTAAAAAAAAAAAAAAAAATTTACTAATTCACTCAAATTTGTTAATTTTTGAAAAGTCCAAAGCAAACTTTATACACGGTGTGTAATACATAAAAATGAATCATGCTGTAAGTCTTGACTGTTTAGATTCTTATAAAATAAACGTACAATCGATACGATCCAAATAAATTGACCGTACAAAAATCATTCTTTAAAAATAAAAAATTTTTCGATATTCAATACCTAAAATCATGACAACGCCACCCTGAAAATATTCCATCAAATTGATCATCGAGCAGAAAATCCCATGGAAGAAAGACTAAAAATTCAAGTACGCCAATCATCCCTTATGATGCAAAGTACAAAATCCTATAAAGCAGTCCCGAATAAATTGGCTTAAGTTAAACAACGATACGTAAATAAAAACAAAATATCTGCATATTAACAAGGAGAGAGAGGATGTACCTTTAGATATCAAAAATCAAAAGCGATCATTTACCAACCCCTATGGAATCCGATCTAAGAGACAATCCTCTAACGTTCATCCCGGTACTTATATCTTGCCAAAAAGCGACAAGTCAATATTACGAAAGGGAGCATCAGGGCCAAATCCACGTTAATTAAGGCTACTGCCCCAGCTACCCTCCTAGTTATAATATACGAGGCTTACAGCGTTCATTTTTACCTCGCAAATACTTGCTCGTTTGTTACACTTTTTTTTTTCACCACCAGCACGAACCATTCTCACTTCCAAGCGTTTTCCACTTTTTGCACTACATCCGGTCGCTCGCGTAGCCAATAATTGAATATTGGCATTGCAACACGAGGGCACGTATCTGCATATGTATAAAGCCCATATACCGCGTACCAGTGAACAACGCAAAAATGGCCAAACAGAACGTTGTAGGGGTAGCCGAAATAGAAATGGTAGAAAGGGTAGTGAAAATATAGTGAAGGCTTTACAGCAGTATATATGAGAGAGAGAGAGAGAGAGAGAGAGAGAGAGAGAGAGAGAGAGAGAGAGAGAGAGAGAGAGAGAAGATACGAGAAAAACAGTACGAGAGCGGACGTCGCGGTGAGCAAGTGGGAGGTAAAATCGATATTTTAATTGGACAAAATAATTGGAACGAACGAACGAATGGAAGATCGTAATCTCTGCGTTCCCTTTGTATTGGCGAGCTCGCGCATCCCATTCCTCCCCTGTCCTCTTTTCACCCCCCTGGTAACCCTCTCGAAAAGCCTGCACCTTCCACCACGTGTATACCGGTAGGGATAATATTGTGTCTCTGACTGCGTATACCGTACAGACGCCGAAGGAAAAATTCTGTCTGCACGTTTATATGTGAGTATATGTATTATTGATATGGTAGTAGATGAAAGTGTACATGGGCATATACATCAAACACGTCCCACGTAATATTTGATAATTTCATAATGTTTTCAGTTAATTAAATTTCATTTTCCCTAAGCGGCTTTCCCGCGGCTCATCCTGCGGACGATTATTTATTGTCATCGTTTGTCTACCGAATCGTGATGGTTTAACGGTCAGTACATATACCGGGCTTCGGTAATTAGAATATAGCCAGGAAAATCACGACGCTGCTGGCATCATCGACGGGCAACATCAAAAACCTTTGAAAATCCTCGAATAACTGGCTTAATATGTATTTCAATTCCCCGTCAGCTTTTGCGCGCGGCATTCCGAACGTAAATGTTTGAACGTGTTTTTTTTATTTCAAGTTTTAATTATATCTACTACCACCTTGCGTATATCTTATGATCCATAATATATTTTAATATATTGTCAGATGTCAACCGTCCAGTTTTTTTTTTCACTGCTGCTAACTATGAATAAGCAGTTACCTTTAATGGTGACGAAGAATTGAAAAATGGTTGATCGTGATCCTGAGATATAAATAAAATAAGTGTCAATGGATGCCAAAAAAAAAATAGAAAAAATTTGAATCAAGCAGCTTAAGGCATTTCTATTGGTGGGCAATGGTTAGCGAGGACAGAAGCTGAAACGCGTGGGCAAACAGTCCTGGCCAATTACGGCCGGCGCACAAATATTTTCGCTCCGATTTCGTCCCACGTGAAATGGAGCGTCCCAAGAATGGTACCCATGGAAAAAGGGTCTTGGTTTCAGTCGACACCTCCACACGTGTGCGCCATGCGTGGCTAGTTAAGAGCCTTGCGGAGGCGCCTTCCGATCTTCCTTCTTCATCTGCCACAGCAACAGCCTCACTTGGTCCATATAGGCGCTACCGTAAAACTGTACCATCTCCAGTGATGCTTCCTCTCACAGTCACGGGCACCGTAAGCCTATCGGTACTTGTTAGTCCTTTTTTCCCTTTGGTTTTGTGCTTCTCTAATAGTTCATTTGTTTCGAGTATATACCGACGCCACTTCCGGTCCTAAAAACCCAAGAGACGTTAAGGGCGATAATTAGCCCTGCGTGTTAAAGTCGGTTCGCATTCCCTTAGAGTGAATTGCTGGGAGACATGCAGCCATCACGATGTACGTGTCGTATAAATAATAATAATTTAATAAAGAAAAAAACGCTTTTAAGTTTCTAAAAAAAATTTTTCAACAATTTTTGCTTTTGTTATATGTGCCAGGGATATCGATTTTTTTGTTTTTTTTTTCATACTCTTACGAGGTTCGAAATTTTTTTTTTCACAAACCAAAATCTTTTCACGCGGTTTGAGACTTTTGGGAAATCATTAATATCTCTTAAAAAGTGCTTGCCACTTCTAATGGGCAGGCGCGCACCTAAAAGGGAGAAGAAATAGAGAAATAGGAGAGAAAGTGCAGCGGCTACGATAGAAGCTGACTGCGTCGCCACTTAGCGCCGCTTCCGTTCCTATGGGGCCCGTACGGAGCGGTTTTGTTTTTCGAGCTTTTTAAGAAGCACAAAGATTTATCGTGTGTTTGGATCGGGACGCGGCTTGCTGGATTAAAGCATTAAACGAATAGAAGCCGACCACGTGTATACCGAGACAGTAAACGTCTGGAAAATTATTTCCATGAAAATACGTCTCTTACCGTCTTACGCTCAGTTACCACGTGATATTGGCACATTAATTTCTACTTCCTCGGAATTAAAAATTACGTAATCTCCAGAACTGTCAAGTGACTCCTTTTCAAAACTTTAATTACACCTTTTATAAAATTTACACATATGCCTGTATAGCTACTAGCAAATAATTCTAAAACACTGTTCAAGATCTCTTAAGAATTTTCTTCCTTCTGCTATCCGTACTTTTAACTATCCATATATATACATACGCGTATGTATAAGCGCGGCACTCAACTCGCTTCAAAGACTATGTTTAGCTTCTTGGCGTTCTGGAGATGAATGGGAGTTGCACGCCGCTTAACCTCCGGCCAAATTCTTTTTTTCGCACAAACGGGACACGCGAGGCATTTAACTTCTGTTTGCCTCCCGTTTCACTCGCACAGCCTGCCGTAGCCAAAGTAATTTTGTCAAAGACGAAAATCCCTGTTACGCTGAATCTGTACACGTATTGCCATAGGAGCCATGAAAAATTATTGATACAACTGACTGTGTATAACGTTTCAGGATTTAGATGATCACGTATGATTTAACAAGACTGATAAATTGCGTAAAAATAGTAAGTAGCCAATTTTCATTTTAGATACGATGGAAGGTGTTAAATGGAGCATGCATCACGTACGTAGGCTAAAAATTTACAAGAGTGGTTGGAGGAGGTGAAAAGAGCAGTAGAGGAGAGGAGGAGGCATAAACACAAGTAGTTAAAGCGGTCTTTAACGACAGGAAGTGTTAGCTGAGAGGAACATGTGTTTGGGGGTTTCGCGGGCGTTCGTAATGATTACATTTATGTATATACATATATATAAGAAAGCTCGTTATTATTTCTTGTTAATTATAAATCAGCTTATCAGTCACCAAAATTTTGTTTCAATAAAAAAAAATGGGTTTGCGCCTAACGAAACGTGCCTTACGTCAAGGAACAAGAGAATTTGCGTTGCAGGAAAGAGTGCGAAAAAAAAAATTTTTTCTATATTTTTTCTTTGGAAAATTTTCGGAAATTCATTCCCTGCGATTGGTTTACGATTGAAATGCTTCTGGCGTTGCTCGGGACTCGGGAATTCACTTGCAATTTAAATTCTGCCAGACACCCCTAACCGCGCGCACGTGAAAACAGAGCAGCAGAAAAGCAACGTAACAAAGAGAATAGAGAAGCAAGACCAAGAAGCAAGCGACAGGAGTTTGTTTTTTGAAGTCTGTATTGCTTACAAATGTCCCACTGTAAAAAGCGAGCAGCACGGTCCTAATGAGTCTGGTTGTTAAAAGATCTCCTTTCCCTTTCTCATTTTTTTTTTGCACTTTTCACAAAGAGGACCCTTCCATTAAGCTGACGAACATTGTAAAGCGGAATTTTAATGTTTCTGCATTCGCGGAATGAGCGCGATGCGTGCCTTTTATGGGATTTCTGAAAAGTACAGATAAGTCAATGAAGATGAGCAGGAGTAACGAGCGATACCAATATAACCCACGATTCGCAGTACGTAAGACATGAGGAAACAAAATTTAAGAGAAAATAAAAATTCTTTTGCAATGTTAAATTTGCAAATTTCTTAATTATCAAGCCCATGGATGGATCCATAGATAATAATTATAAGCCACACGCATTAACCTAGTATCTAATTAATAATCGAATGGACATAGTGTGAACAATGGTACGCGTTCGATACGCGCTTGGCGCTACGTTGTAAATGAACCGAAGGTGCAGTTAAACGCCCATTTCCTTCGAAATCCGCCCAAATCGCTTAGCCCGAGCAAAGCGTTCCAATTAAGAGGTATGCGTCTCGCTCCTGGCATCCCGGGACATTTTTTTCCATTCCTCCACCATAGCTCGGCTCTCCTCCCGATCCAGAGAACTAGGAGCTAAACAGATGAGCATCTTCTTGGTCTATTAGTGGAGTCAGCTTTTTCGTCGGTGCGCTTCCCCGTAAAGAGCCACAAGATATAGATATACACACACGTCCAATAATTTACAAGCGCATCATGAACTATATGGAAATATAAGTAATTTTCAAAATATAATCATCCCGGCAGTTTACTTATAAAAATTAATTATAATCAAGCGCCTGCCAAAGTTTCCATATTAAAAACAAGACTAATGATAAGAAATCTGCTCGGTCTCCTATTACCGCTATGGAATTCTTGAATTACTAACGATTCCTTGGACCGATGACCGTCCCATATCTGGCGACACGTTTATCTCGTTACTCGTAAATACGCGTCCCCGTAGAACCTCGAGGACTTGCACAAATGTCCTACGGAACCTCGTGACGTTGAACGTAGCCACCCTCGAGGAAAACCTGAGCCGCATTCCGACGGCGTGCCACTGTCAGTTTCGAAAGTGAATGATACGTAATTTATAACGGGGCAGCGCGAGAGCTAAATACCCTGGCCGGAGTGTGAGTAAGTTTCGAGAGAAGGAAAGAAGGAAGAAAAGAGAGATAGAAAAAGGATAAAAAGAGAAAAAAAAGAAAGGAGCGCGACAAGTAAAAGGGAAAGGAGAATCTTTCTCTCGTTTTCTATTACGGTAGAGGGAGGGTTATGGGCGATACTGTATGAGAAAGAGAAAGACGCAGGAGTATAACAGGGAGAGGGAGCGAGAGAGACGAAAAAAGAAATGTGAACAGAGCGAAGGAGATGTTTGAGGAAGGGAGTCGAGAAGAGTCTAAATATCGAGCACATGTCGTTCCCCTAAACGCTACCGAAAATAGAATTACTGTACTCCCATACGTCATTTCGGAACGCCTCGTATGTTTGGTGTTACGCGGTGGTGTCTTATGGTGTCTCATGGTGTCTCGTGGTGCTGCGCGATTACTAAACGTTCCTCGACACGGGGAACTCGCTGCCACACTGCATTCCGTTTAATAGACCCGGCTGTCTTCTTAATTGACTAGGTGGCTTTTTTTTTGCACGGGATGGAAGTCGCGGTTCGCTGGTCGATAAATGGGCCTATGGTGTATTTGGACGGTGAACGAGGACACGGAAAATTAGAAAAAAAAATAATAAAATAAAATAAAAGAGAAAATGTATCCTTTGACTTTTGTATAGTGCGCGCGCACGCAGGTATAGATTTCGTTCCTCTTTGAAATATTAACAATGCCGGAAGCACTCGAGAAGGGAAAACGATACCCTTATTCCTGGAGATCCTTCGGGTCCTTCAAGGACTCTCGCTCGTACTAGATTTTCCAAGACTGTATACAGGTATAACGTACAATGAGTTTGGCATGGGGTATCTTTTACAACTGGATCTTCACTGTAATGTATAGGGTGATTCCGAAGTGTGTTCTTTGGTTTAGTCAATGCGAAGAAGCGATCTTGAGTTTAAGCACGCCCCGCAGGAATGGGGCCTCACGCCCTCGACAATACAGCAATTTTTGGTAAGGCCCAATTCGTTCCCGCGTACCATTGTCGATTCACGTGAAGGATCAGTTTTTGGGCGAAACTCCAGAAAATGGCGCGACCTTAACATAATTGCGATTTAAACGGCAGCCTGGAAACCCGAACAGCTGCTCGACCGCACGACAATAAAGCAGACATTTTACTACGACAATCGAACAATTTGAAACTCCCCGTAGCACCGCGGGAATTGTCCCATAAAGAGTCCTCGAGGTGTTTACCTACCGCGAAGATGAACACCAGGTACCTTTTACTCAATTCTCTAAATCGCTTTTTAAACTTAATCTCTTCGGATTAGGCACAGCTCATTCGTACTTTTATTCATTTTTTTCTGGACACGCATTAACGTCTCCGTCGCTTTCACGTTAATTATTTATTACCCGTATGTGAAGTAATGTCGACACGCGGTATAAAATTATTTAAAAAATTCACAAATACACAGATCCATCTTACGTCTTTAATGAAGGAGGCGTGAGGGTTTTTCTTTTCCCTTCACCGTTTTTCCCCATAGCCATTCACCTCGAAAGTGTATTATACTCCATTGCCTCTGTCTATGGGGCTGCTGCGGAGCTATGGGGACCATCGCTCTCGTGAAGGTTCGCCCGCAAAAGATTCAACTTTAGCCCCCATTGTAATGTTCAGCACAGCCGTGCACAATTCGAAGTTCCTTAAATCCTCGTAAAGTCGAGACGAGATGCGGTCGTGGTGTCGTTTTCCGTTCTCAAGTGGCGACGATTGTCGACCGATTGAAAAGAGTGAAATTGAGCGCAGGAATTCTGCTTCCACCAAAGCAACAGAGTCTACGGAGAAGCTCGGCAGGTGTTAAAGTTTTATGGCGGAAAATTTCATGGTAGCCATCCTGCTGATTTTTGACCTCGAAATCCATAGCTCTTATGGGATACGTACCAGCTTTTCGGTGTCAAGAAAAAAAAGAAAAAAATTAAGTACAGTTTACCACATAGAAATTTGAATTCCGAGTTATAACGAATAGTAACTCGTATCTCATAGGATTTTCGAAGAAAAGTATCGAAATTTATTAAAAACTATTATTTCTAGACGACCAGACACATTAATCCCGTGGCAACGAATCGTTGGCGCGATCCTATAAAAACAAATTTATCCCCATAAAAATAGGATCTCAATGAGTCAAATTAAGGCGACTATAAATATAAATTATACCTGGTGTCCCTGCTGAAAGTGATATACAGTTTTGTAATGGTGTCCGACACTCTCCGACACCTGGCTACGTGGTCCCCTTTGTGAGTGCTGCCTAAAGATGGGGGTCCGCTCGTACAAGAGGACCCCATAAACTCGCGGAGCATTCAGCTAAATGGTTCTAAAATACTTTCGATATATGAGAGCCCGCGTGAGATATCCAGGGGTCGTCATTGACTTGGCTACACAAGTACTGTACGGGTTGCTACGAAAATAAAAATGCAGATTAGGATTAACACGATTACTCGTTTGGACCACCCTTTTGGATTTTATTTAATTTAACACACGCCGTATCCTTTTTATACTATGGGCATATACGTCCAGGTCGAATTCATAAATCCGATTTTATCGCCGACACTAATTTTCAAAATTACTTCGATACCGAGCGTAGTTCTCAATATAGTATATTTCGTTGCGCCCGTCCGGTTCAGTAATTTTGAAAGGACCGCTGGTATCGTCTCACGAAAACCCCCTCTGTAGAAATGTTAGCCAGATCACGATCGCCTCGCTTATTCAATTTCTAAATGACGACATAATTGAACATTGTGTTCCCTCACGAAAATGATATATTAATTTCAGTCATTGAGTCGACGTTTTGAATGAGCATTCCATGAAACTAGTTTTTACCCCTATTTTTTAGTAGTCATTCTTAGCATCGTAAGAGAATTTTTGAACGAGTAAATAAAAAAAAAAAAAAAAACTTTAGGATTTATGAGGTTTCGAGCGAACGTCGGCTAACTCGCTTGAAACGGAAGTTAATGACAGCGAGAATGATTTTTCGGAATGACTTGGAGAGAACGAGGATTCGTAAGGGAGAAACGTGAAAAGCATCCTTTGCCAGAGCAAACGATAAGAATCTGAGCGATTTGCGCGTGGGTCGAAAAATGTGCGCAGTGTTCATGGTGCCCCATTGAATTTGAAGTGGTAAAATTCAGCAGGTACAGCTGCACTGGGAAACGCATGCTGCGAGGGCCACCCTTGTGTACGGAGCATAAGACAGAAAAAACCCCGTAGCCAATTTACAATAGTTGAACGGATAGAACATATTTTTTCTCGAAGAATGTGCTAAGTGATTCCCATGAATGGCTCGAGCCACGTGAAAATGAAGTTTTTCTCGGGAAAAGATAAAAGAAGAAAAAAAAAAAGAAGAAAGAGATACCTCGAGGTACCTATACCAAGTGGCTGACCTGTTGGAAAAAAATCTACAAACCATACTGCCCTCTAGTTTCAAGAGGATTTTCGAAGGGGCTGTACGACCATCGTGGAAAGAAGGTGTGACTATGTTTGAATACACTGTTGATTGGGTCATAAATGTGTCTCTTGCGTACAAACACTTTTTTCCCTTTAGTCATTTTCTTCAAGAGCCGCGAGCTTGGGCCACACACAAGCCAAGAGCCTTTCGAGGCGTTTGATTGGTACCTTTCACGTTGACTCACCGTGACGCAATTGGATTCTACTTCAAAGAATAACTTGGAATCACTTTGCCTTTAATTCTTCTCGTTTAGGATAGTGAAAAGCTCAATAAGGTTTGGACGAGGCCCAATTTTCTAGCCTCGAGAGAAGACAAAGTGAATCCGCATAGTTGCGGAAAGAATATAAAATAAAGGTACTGACTCATGCTACTGGCCTATACAGAAAAATGTATTAGTCTCTATATTTTGCATTTACAAAAACGGAGTCTTCTCTTTCCCGTGAAAAAATCTCCGACAAAAAGTTTATGTTCACGGACAATTTAGCGTCCATTGAAATGAAAGAAAAGGACGATGCGATGATGCGCCACAATTAAAGCACGCGCGAAACTCACCCGCTCCCAGTTGGAGCGAAGAGGCGCGCACGAATGCACCGTCGCAAGGAGAAGCCACGGCGCATGCGCAGTTGCGTGGGCCCATTGAGAGGACGGGTAATTTGGAGTCATTGTGCGATCATCACGAAAGCTGAGTACAATACGTTCGGGTGAGTCAAGAGGGAAAGAAAGCACAGGAGAGGACGGAGAGAAGCCCGTTGCAGCACGATGCAGCACGAATGCAGCACAGCGGCTGCAATAGGACGCTCGCAGCGCCCTCTGAGCCCCTCGGCGATTCTTGGAACCTCGACAATCCTCGGCTAATGGGTGGTCCCAGCACGCGTGGGGTCTTATGCACACCACTTAGTGGTGCATTGCACTCGTTACTTGCATTCCGTGGAGCAAAAATTATTATGGATTCGCTGTGCAACTCTTTGTCCTTTCCGGGTGATATATTTTTCGTTTTTTTTTTTGTTAAAGTAATTTCATAAAAACTCGAAAAAAAGGGCCCTACGGAGATCGACTTCAGCCGATAGGATCAAACGTGAAAACGGTAGTCACGAAGACGATCCTGGCGATAAATTCATTTGGTACAAACTCGAATTTTCATTAAAAAGAAACGGTTATCACGATTGGGCCTTATCCGATTTTGGAATCTCATGGCACGTCGCGCTCTCTCGGGCTTGTTTATTTTCAAAAACGGCCTGTCAGTCCGGCGGTCCCAATTAACCAGCACGGCGCAGGTCATTAGCTCATTAGCCATTGATAGGGCTTTTGGGCCCAATCAAAACGCATTCTTCGAACCACGTATTAGTGCTGACGTCACTTCTCTCGCAGTTCGATGGGAGTGCTGTTGGTATCGGTGGGGCTATTGCCGAGAGAGGTAAAAGGAAGGGGATAAGGCCCAGAGATACCTACGGGCCAGGGCCCGTTCACAAACTAGTTAGCACCTTCTCTTAGGTCCACGCGTTTTCGAATCAAGCCTCGTATTCTATTGAACCCGCCGGCACGCCAGCCCGCGATCCACCACAATGCCGCATTGTACTTAAATCAGATTCAATTTGGGGCCCATTGAAAATTACGCTTAATAAATTATTTGGGCAATTCATAAATCCGACCTGAACCGCGAGGCTCTCTTCGTATCAGAAAGACGCAACGTTGACGAGCGCTCTAATGGACTCGGATTTTGGTGTCCGGGATTCTTCCCCTCTACAGTCCTACATATATATCTATATATATTACAAATTAGTAGGCAGTTATAAATGGCCCCATCCTCCTTCACCTTATTTTCTCCTCTTCTCCGGACCATCTCAAGATATCAAAGCCAACCTCCACGTACGTTTCTAACCTCGATGCGTGCACATATGCATATATCCTTGCGTGCAAGCATATATAGATATATGCCTGCCCGCATGCTTCCGTCTCTACGGCCATCCGTTCTGTTATCCCTGTATGCGCGTACGGGCGCTTTATAACGGGTGAGTGCGTGTTCACGTTCGTAAGTCCCAACGCGAAAGCCACTAATTCATCTGGAAATAGTTCAGCGTGGGCGAAGCCACGTGTACCAGACACCATCAGCCATAGAGAGTATCTTGAGTGTCGTGATGAAATACGATGGACTAACAAATTTTTCCGCGTTTAAACAAAAAAAAAATTTAAAAAGGCCCTCTAACGGTCCTGTCCAATCTATCGTTTGTATCCCTTCTGTTTTTTTTTTTACCAGAAAAAGATCTAATTGTAAAGCAAATGAGAGAGAAAGGCGGTCGAGGATGGGTAGTACCAAAGAAACATGGGACAGCTGACGGGCCCCTTTTAACAACCCCGCAAACAAGGGCCTGACACGTTCGGAAACAATCGCAAGCCACTGGTCGAACCTATAATTAGCGTTAGGGCCCTTTGAGAAATCGAGGTCCCATAAGTCTCTGGTCTGTCCTTCTCGGGACAATAAGAGACTGGGCCCTGTTTCCTTCGCCTCTTCCATGTTTCGCATTTCCCTAAGACCCTATTCGTTGCTTGTGAAGTTGACCGCAAAAATTGGCCCTTATACGCAGCCAGATAGTATCACATGTATTTTAAGTGTCATGAGGTATCACGCTAAAATAATATTTATTTCACATACTATTACATACAAGTATCAAATTAACACTGTTTCATTCTAATGACTTCATTCGCTAGATAATACGCAACATAATGACGGCGCCATTTTTTCTCCTCTCCTATCAGACGTCTCGCAATCACGCAATACCGCGATTAGACAGCTCAGATAATACCCGAACAACAATCAACAGCCAAAAATCCAACAAACCAACCAGTCATTCCGTCAAGCAGTGATTTTCTAATTAAATCCAAATAAAAATTGCCTCGCCCCCCTCCCCTCCATTTTAATATCGTAAAATGCTGTCTAAACGTCCACGGATTAACGTGCCTGTAACCACCGACCATTATCAAGCTCCATTAGATTGATATATCCTGTTCTAAGATTTCTTTCACGAATTGAACCATTCGATATACACAATATAGTAAAGTACATATTTACTATACATCAAGCAGAACTATATATATATATGTTCCTTTCAATCTAATTAAACGTTAAGCCTACGAATATAAGTCAAATCGTATATATCATTATACCTATATAGGGTGACCAATGTAATTTCTAAGCGTTACACTTTTAATCAGTACTTCACGCAAGGTTGATCAAGCGTATCCTAGTGACAATAGACGATGGACCAAAATCTGGAGTAGGATACAGACAGTCAAATATATATATATATTATGTTCTCCTTTTAAATAGACACTAGCGTTGACAGAACGGCATCTGTGATTCGGACTAAAGTGGAATTGAATTAAAAGCTACATGGGAGGGTCCACTGAGTAAATTACGAGAAATCGGTATAAGTAGGAAGAAAATGAAAATTGCATATTTGGTACTTCAAGTATATTTTTACATTGAAAATATGCCAAATTATCTTAATCTGATTACGTACAGACAACTTTTTTGTATACAAATTAATTCTTATAGTCATTTAATGATTTTATTAAATTCAGTAATTGATTAATAAAGAAAGAGTGAGAATTGGTAACAGTAGAGAATCACGCATACGAAAGCCTAATAAATTCATATCATATCTGGGGTCCTTATAATTAAGAGAGAGACGTGACCTTCGACCCGCGATCAAGCAATGCTCCGCTGTTACGTAGATCACTTATGTATTTATATGCTCAATCTAAGAGTCATAATGCATGTATGGTATTTAAGACATCTTGTCTCGTATCACTAATACTCATACGGCACATACAATGAGCACATTCAACGAGTATTATCAGAATCCACGTGACTGCTGCTGTGCATCCGGCATAAATCGGCCTGACGTTGTACATTAATAGGCGAAAGGGAATTGAGGAATATTTTTTATTTTTTTATTTTTCACCCTATATATTTTTTTTAATCTCTCACTGCACTGGGTACGTTAATGCCGATAACTACTGTCAAGGAATTATTTAAGGTTACTGACTGGATACTTGGCAACCTTTCGTATACACTGTATAGACTGTGCGAGTTCACGGTTTTGATAATAAATAGTATTCTATTAATCAGTAATGTGTATGCTTTCTCGCAGATAAGCGCTATAGGCATATCGTGATTGAATTAGGGTGAAAATCATATTGAAAAAAAAAATTAACATGCAGGAGAAACTTTGGAGGCACTCGTATATATTCGTATTGGTTTTTAATACGTTACGTAAATAATTGCATCAATTTCGATTAGATACGTAAATTTGCATATCGCAATTGGTATCGAGTGATTCTAAATTTATATTGGATTTTTAATTAGATGTTTTTTCCGAAATTATTGCACAGCGATCGATATCAACGACATGAGTAAGGACAACGAGAGGGGCGCGAGATGCCGGTGAGCAATTAGCGATTTTTCGGTACTTTGGTGGCAGCGAAAATTGGGTCTCTGACAGAAGGGAAAAAAAATGAAGGGAAGGAAATGTTTGCCTGGTAATATATCTCGGGTCTGGCAGACGGTCGAATTTCGTGACGAGCCTTGCTACGTCGCCAGGGCGTGGTTCGGAAACGGTCCAGCGGATGAGCGTCGCGAATCTCTTTTGTTTCTCGTTTGCCGATTTTCATGAGGCCCCCATAAGGCCCAACTAGCAGTCACGCCCCTTGGTCTTTCCGGCTCGTTTCGATCCCTGAAGGCGTCGAGTGAGTAATTTACATGAAACTGGAGTTGCACGGTGACTCAACTGTGATCTATATATATATATATATATATATATCATAAGTCAGTTACTCTCCGAATGACCTATAGGACAGAAATTACTTACGTTGGCATATTTCATGATTACACTAGTTTTTTTTTTTTTCTTTAATTGATCTACGTCATGCGTGAAACATATTTCAACGACATTCCATAAAACTAGACTTCCTATGTACAGTCCGTGGACAAATGAAAACAGAGACTAGACATATAATAGCATGTAATTATCGATTCGAATTTTAAAAAATTTTTCTAGAATTTTCATTTTTGACAATATTTATCGTAATCATTCTGATAGATAATTTACGAAATTGCGTTAATACGTCAACAATACTGTTAACACGGGTGTCCTTGCCACACGGATGTCACCCAGAACGTCATCGTGTCTGCTGATAAAACGAATGAAAATCTCGGTCGAAAAAAAGGAGACTAATGATAACAACAAAAATAAAAAATAATAATCCCTTCGTAGAGACAACGTAATCGTTTTATCACGAAGCATGAAGATTTGATTTTAATATGACGTAAATAACTGCCCGAGAAGCTCGCGATAACTCCACGATAAGTCTACGTAATTAGTCACTGCCAATTAACAACTGCTCAAACGGAAAACAACTGACTGCACTGAGTGTATCACGTTCACTCGTTGGTGGCTACACACGATAGTAATTTTTCCTCGCACAAAAAATTCTCACCCAATATCAGCTTTATTATCCCCAATCAATCTTATTAAAAATTACTTCATTTCTTTTTCTCTCTAATGAATCCCTATATTTAACACAAGATTCAATTACGATATGTCCTATAATTATCAACCATAAATATTATCACGTAATCAATTAAAAATAACACACGTGTACCACTAACAATAAATATTTTTTTTACATACATTCCTAAAGTCCACATTCGTTATGATTCACGAGTGACGTACGCAAACAGTGGCGCCTAACGTCGAGTCGACGTTGCACCCACCCAAGGTAAGATAACGATAATGATTTCCTGGAATCTGACGCTCGACGACCCTTTCAGGAATGATCCGTCACAAGAGCACGCATATGTAATAAAATATAAGAGATTTTAAAATAATCGTGGTAAAATGCTAAGAAGTTTTAGAGAGAACGAGAGAGAGAGAGAGAGAGAGAGAGAGAGAGAGAGAGAGAGAGAGAGAGAGAGAGAGAGAGAGAGAGAGAGAGAGAGAAGGGTAAAATACTAGCAGGCAAGCCAGTGCGCATTCAAAGTTTTTTATTCATCTTCCTCCATTTGTTTCGCGCGCGATGCCGAGGAAACGCTATAATTAGGCCGAAGATAAGGAGCGCCGCGTCCATCTGCAACAAAACAAGTTTTTGTAAATCATTAACGTATAATTTTAATTGCAAGCAGCGAGGAGTCGAGAATTAATTATGTTGATTGCGCGACGTTCTTGGTGTCCATCCATACACTCCCTCCTCTCCCGCCACCCCCTGCTACCACGCGGACTTATCTTGTTTTCAACTAATTGTAAGTGGCATAGTTCATCCCTTGATAAAAAAGCCATATCTCTCTCTCTCTCTCTCTCTCTCTCTTTCTCTCTCTTACGTTTCTCTCTATCTTCTTACATACATATGTTTTCCATATAGAAATTTGCGTGCCTCATCCAATTTCGTATTATCACTGATAAGCATACTGTCCGAGCACACCGAGCGCACTATTGCATGTCTCCGTGCCGAGATCTTGTTATTGGAATTTTTCTCTTCCTGTCAGCAAATGAGTATCGTCGATTACAAAATTCCGATGTGTGACATGCGCTAGAATTCCTGATACATATTAGCCGGCTTTATTCCACGTATGTATATCGGTATATGAATGCATGTAAATCGCATCGAAGAATCTACTGGGAATTCCAAAGGTTGCCAGGCACGAATTCTATACTTGCACGCTCAATCGTGCCGGTATTCTTAAGGTGGAAACACGGAAGATGTTTGTACCGTTAAATTGTCGAGAAAAAATATTCATCTTGTATATATACATATATATATATATACGTGTGTACCACGTAGAGCACTGTGTATAAGGTGGCGCATCCTGTTGGGTGTTTTCGTTCGAGGATGGTCCAAAGGCAAGTTCAGTAGGATTTTGTAAATTGGATTATCCAGCAGTGTGAAAGGGTACGTGTAGAACAAGAGGATCAAGGATGCTGCTAAGTCGGTGATGCCAAAAGACTTTGTCTTGTTCCGGTACCTGCAATAGAAGCTGCCGTAGTCACAGGGGGATGCTGATTCTCGGGTACCTAGTAGAAATGTCGAGGGATTCAGTTCGTGGACTTGACAGACATTGAGAAAGGGAGTAACAAAACCTGAGAGCGAGGAGAGACACTCTCCTTGTGAACCTGCTAAGCCTCTGACTAATCCTAAGATTAGATGACTTGGACCGCCCTGTCAAAACTTGTCACCAGGTCTCGGATTATGGAGTCAGTCTGGTGTCATCCTTGAACGGTTCCTTCGCACCGGAGTACCTAATCTTATTTTTTTTTTTTTCTTTTATTTTTGATACCTATATGTAACCGTACACCGTTATCTAAGCTTTGTCTAATTGTATTTTATATTTATACCCTATGCAGACAACTGATTGTAATTTTATTGAAAAATGTCTATTTATCCGAAAATCATATTTTCACCTGTTTTTTATATGACCTGAACTAGACGATTTTTATGACTTTATCGACAGTCTCTAAATTGTTCTCGATCTTCTTCTACCCCTCCTGTAGACGTCGAGTGGGAGATCTGACTGGTCGGGGTAGTGAGAGGGTTTCCTGGGGTCGGTATGGCCCACCCTATAGACCGAGTATACAGGGGGTGACTTTTGATGGGCCGACGTCGTTGCCTCGTATAACCAAGATGCCGTAGTACGTGTGCGTGTGAATGGGGCTTTAGTGGAGGGTGCTTGGATATCAGCCACTATAATATGCCGTATAGTATAGTTGTATGGGATCCTCCCCAAACGTCCCTCATATCTCTCACGCTTCGCGGGTATTTCTATGGGGGAGACGCCCGTCTAATTTCCTGTCCTGAATTTCGAACGAGCGCGAATTTGCACCCTTGAGTTCACGCCAACGAGGTCCTGTAGCAGCTTGGACAAAATGTAAATGGGCAGACTCGTTTGAAATACGCTCGGTGACGTTTGGAAATTTGGAAAAATATTATTTCCTATACCCCAACCCCCTTCGAGTCTAGGGTAAAATAAGAATTGTACGAGAGATCGAAAAATTACATAAAAAATATTTATCGACTCGATCGAACTGATAATCGGCTCTTATCAAACTGTTACTGATATGTGATTCGTATTATTACGAAAAAAATTTTTTTTAATAATCCAAAACAACGTATACGAAAGCCGGTACTCAAAGAGGCGTGGAAAATAGCCGAGGAAAATCTATGAAAAGCTCAGGAACCATGACGACACGACATATTCAGTACTGGAGTACAAAGCGGTCCTACATGGGGTTCCCATTATGTGATTGTTATGAATTTGCTATTAATAATAAATAAACAAACATAATAGGGGGTCCGTCTCGGTGCGTTAACTTCGGGATGCATCTGGTTCCTTCGTCCTAGCCAATTCGGCATCCCTTGGCTTGGCAAACAACTTCTCATGCTACGGACCATCCACTGTCCTATTGGATAAACTCAGGAACCATGGCAGCTCGCGATTCGTCCACTGGGCCACAATGACGGTTACAAATCATTCCCTTATGTCTGCTATCTATTATGTCACGATCCCTCTTTTTTTTTTCACCCTGCCACCATTTCGATACGAGTATAAGGGGAGCCAGAGACCTTTAAATTTGATTTGTAAATCGCTTTGCCGCATAAGTACGTCGAGGCAGCCATGCGCGATCTATGGCGAACCAAATATTTCCATAAGTGCATTACAATAAATGTTTATGAGTATTTGGGTTAGAAGGATTTATATGTATGTATATAGGACATACCCTGTGTAACTTTTGCATTCGATCAATTAGACATTCCACGTGATTAAAAAGGTAGGCTATATCTTTAAAATTTTTCGTCAATATTATTTGGCTAAATAATACAGAATTTTATCAAACTTAAAAAAAAAAAAATATTGACCCATAACCCTGTAATCGCCGCGGTACCAGTTTTGGGTTTTGTTTCCCGAAGGGTCCTATGGGATTTTTAGGATGTGCAAGCAAAATAAAAATAAACTTTTTCCTGCTCCAAATTCGAAGGACAAATTTGACGTGTCCACAGTTTTGCTCGAGCAAAGTCGTAAAGTCAAGTTTACACGGCGGCTAAAATGCCTTAGAAAATTCTGTCGCTCGGTCGCTTCTTATCGTTTAATCCTGTTTGCAGGATGATCCTTTCGTGGGTAACGAATGTTTGATGTTTTAGGATTGGGCGCGGTCGAAAGATTTTGCACGCCCACCGTACCTGACCGCTGAGCGAAATAAAGGATGTTCCTTGGTAACAGATAATCCTGGAAACGTTGGCAGGGACGAAGAGGAACCCGAGGAGAATCTCTTAGCGAAGTAACCCAATAGTCAAAAGCAAAAATTGTCCTCTATGCCCAGATAAGTCCTTGTACCTACTTATAACGGCTCCGTGTCCGTCAATTCGAAATTCGAATTTTCTCACAGCTCACCTGCGCGCTTTCCTTCGTTCTTTCGTTCTCTCTTCTTTACCTACGACAAGACCCACCCCTATTTTCCAAAACTTTGTACCCCTTAAACGAGACCCATTATTTTCATAAACTGTAGGCGTGTCGCGTAACTGTGGCTCCGGGTGTCCTGTGGGAATGCGGATTTTCCAAGTTTCGCGAATTCTTTGCGAATTGCCAATCCACCGTCACGGAATTAAGATCCGTGCGAATTCATCGACGTACGTACATATATGTATAAACACAAAGCGAACATTTTGAAGATTCTTAGAGAAAAAAAATTTTTCGAAATATAAAAAGAAATTTAGTCCCCTCTTTCAATTTTATGATATCGACATAAGATTCTTCGTGCAAAATTCTAATCGTTACGGAGACGCTAGAAATTTCGTTTCTTGTTCTGAATACTAATTTCCTAAGTCTGGGGTCGAAGCGCGGGTAGCTGGAAGATAGAAATATTTTCCGTTTATTTAACACCCCGACGCGAAAGGGGTTAAAGCTAACTGGAAGAAGACTCGTAATATCCTCATCTGCCATTTTGAAGGGTGCTCCCATTACGGGTAGATTTATACCGTAAAATGAAGTGGCCATTAAGGGAGGTTTAATCTGACTCGCGAGGCGAAGATACGGCTAAACGCTACATTGAGTAGCGACATTAAAAACATTAAAAATGTCGTTAGCACGTTAAGAGCGTGAAAAACCGCCGGCATCAAATATCACAAGTCTACCTGCCGTACGATAAGCAATCTAAATCGCCATGAAACACCCCCTATCCCCACCCCCCCCCCCCTAAGCACGCATAATTTGCAATAATTATTTGCACTAATACAAAAGTGCACGCACTGTTGCCAATCTTATGTAAATCATATACCCAGCATTTTCACTCGACACAGAAACAATCCCCATTAGAAATGCAAAATGGCCACCAACTTCCATTATAGGAAAACGTATAAAGTTTACGCTCGAAGGGATGCGAATAAAATAATTTTTTCTCTCCCTTCCCACCAGAGCTCCTCAACCCACCCGACGACTCACAATACTATTTTCAGTGTTAGTCTGACCCCGAAAATCACGTTAAAAGTCAATCTATTAGTGACAGTTTATTAAGCAAGTAAAATACCTCCCCTCCCCTCGTCGTTTCACCTAAAGCCAGCTGATCTCAAAATCCGCGGTAGCGCCTATCATCTCGCCGCTACGGCTAATTCCATGTTAAATACACTCTAAATCTCTGTCAAAGTGCCTGACTGCGACGCCATCACACAAAAGCGTTGACTGGAGTTTAGGAGTCGTTTAACTTGACTCGGAGTCAATTCGACGTCGTGGAAGAACGAGAGGGGGAGTCACTCGAGCGTGAAACGCCAAACTAAACGGCGCTTCAGGGTCTAAATATGATGGCTTTCGTGGAGCCATACATACATATATATATATATATATATATGTGTATACCTACGTATATGCAGTCTATAGGTGCATATACATAGAAGGAATCGCAAAAAGGGCATAATGGACCCCGTAGTCAGATAGGTGTATATAATGAGGTTACCCCCGAGGGTGGTTATAGGTAGAGTGCTGGGGTGGTGGGAAGAGAGGAAAAGGGAGGGGGGGATACCGAACGCATCTGCCCCATTATGCTGCCCCGGGATACTCCCGAGACCATTAATCCTCGCTAAACGACAGCCATTTTGTACCTAAACTGGATTGCCAACTCACTAACTGGTTTTGAGGACGCTTAATAGACTGCTTGGTAACCTATTATGGTGGTACTTCGTGTTTTCGGTGTCGTTCCACTTGGAGTCGTCGCGAGTACTTTTCAATGCTTATGCTTGCATTGTATATATATATATATAACCTCTTTCATTTACTCCATGGAAAAATATAGAATAGTCGCTACCGAAGTAACGCGGTGGCACCAGAGTCCCCCTTTCTTCGGACAGTCCGCCATCATTTATTGGCTTTTCCTTGGAAATCCGACGTACAAATGTAAATTGACAAGAGTCAACGACACGCTTTATGCTCGAGCCTGAGTAACGTATCATTGTTATCGACGGAATAAAAAAAATAATGACCGGTGATTAAAGCGAAAGTTCGATCGTTCGTGCGAATAATTTATCGATCTTATACCGAAGATAACGGTATCCGATAAGGAGGCTATTGAAAATAATTATTATCCATAATGATTTTTTTTTAACCAGCAAATACCTGGACACCCCATGGCTTTTTCTTTCGGCTAGTTCTAACGAGATTCAGTTAAGCAGCTTGACTTGGGGGCTTGAAAAGTCGAAAATCTCGTCACCCCCATAAGTCTGCTCCCATGGGAATTTAACCTTCAGCCTCATCTTGCAGTTAGCCAACCACGGGATTAGCTTAATCCTAAAATATTACCTATCCACGATAAACCTGAAATCTCGTATAATCATTCTGTTCTACGTGATAAGAATTATTAATCAATTTCATGAGGCAACGCGTCACGAATTGGGGTGGGTAATGAAAAAATAATTATAAATAAGCATAATAATCACGTATCTTCCTATGGAAGGAATAAATAAATAAAAAAATGGTACGATATAAATAGATTTCTTTTTTCATTCCAAACAAAAATAAAGTCTTACCGGGAGTTTGAAGTTTCGTATTTATCTCCTTGTATTTATGTGCGCAATCGCCATCCCTCTGGTTACCATAAGGATCGAGGCCACCTTATACCCCCCCCCCCGCCCCACTATTCCATACCCCGCAGCAAGCACCCCCGTCACGAGCACACCTTAAATCATAACTCGAGGAATATATTTCCCACCTTTTTCCTCTCTTTCGCTTTCGCTCTTGCTGCTACGCTGGATATACATATAAATATAAAATAAAGATCGGCTAGGTAGAGTATATAGATAACCATATACTCACATACTCGCATGTCTACCGATACTGTAATACGGTGTCATTGCTATACAGATATACATACCACATATGGTACGTCCACATACGTGAATCGTGCACGGTCCATACGGCTCTCTCGTACCTGTATCTTACTCTTACGTAGACAAAGACAGACACAGAAATATATACCTCTCTGCCACCTATATACATATTTCTTTTACCAACGGTCTGGGCTTTCTTACGCCCTCCGGTCGAGCGTCGGCATATCGAATCCCACTCGTGGACCAAAGGAAGAGGCTGCAAGGTATAAGAAGAAGGCTGAACGACGAAGACGCGGACGACGAGGACTCTGGTTGAGGATGAGGACGGTACCGTGAAGTAGAATAAGAAGGTGAAGTACTCGGGATAGGAAGAAAGAGGAGCAAGAGGAGCAAGAAGATCTGCTGGAGGTTGGTTGTTGTTGCGGAGGTTGGAGGTGGAAGAGATTGAAGGAGGTAAGGAGAACTCAGGGAATCGCCAGGAGGTGTGTGTGTGTGTTGTGTGTATATATATATATGTATATATATGAAGACTACGTATGTATACACTGGTCCAGGGTTACGCACACGTGGTCCCAGGAATTGAGTCGTCAGTGGGTTTTTGCTGTTCGCCAGTTGTAAATCGCGAGAGAAGGCCGCTCCGGTCGCGCGCGACCGTTGTCTCGTGTTTTATGACGCGAGATCCCATTGGCCTTCTCGTTCTATGGCAAAAGAGAACTTGCGAGTACTGTCCGGGACTGCTACGAAAAAGGATTCATTTTTTTTTTTTTCTTATTTATGTTGTTATACCTGCATAGGGATTCAGGAAGATATGATCGTAAAGTAACGTGGTTTGTACCTGTACTGGAAGATGCTGAGCTCTTGTGGGTTATGAGGAAAAAAAAAAAATCCAGTTATTTGAGAATGTTTGACGTACCGACGGTACCTGTATGTTGTATAGTGTATAATATTTATAAAAAATTAATTTGATCATTTATTGATTAATGGATATCGTATTAATAATTAATCGCGTTGAAATAAGACTTTGAGATTATTGTGTCAGGGTGAACCGGACTTGTGTATAATTATTGCTACTGGTGAACTTGTTGCGTTATTATATCCATAGGCGTATGCTATGAGTTACGTTGCTCGATGAGAATCAACGTTAATTATATATGTAAAATATTTAGTTATTCGTAATTTTTACAGTGGCTGGTTTTAACGAAGGATAAAAAAAATTGTCTTTTCGTTTTGGCAATTTTTTTCTCGAATTTGTTAAATCTTAAAATTTTCATCCGTAAGGAAGTCAGTTGTAGATAGGTGCCAGTATACGTGGCTGGAGTCGGAGTCAGGGTGGCACGAGGAAACTAGGGAGAGTTGGAGGGAGGGAGGGAGGGAGGGAGTTAGTGGGAAGATGAGCAATTTCTCAGGAGTCGCTATAAATCCAACCTCGGATATTAATAATCTCTTGGATGGCGTCGCAATTCCCGTAGGCGTCCATCGGAGTACAACCCCAGCCCAATAACCCGGATTGCCAATCAATTCGCGCATCGCGCGCCCGGGAATTAGACAATTAGGAGTCGTCACGTTCCCCGAGTATCACGAAGCGCCCCACTCCTGTTTTACTTTTCATCCCTGCACATCCCCACTCCGACCTACCACCATAAGCGCCGTAGGGGAGATCGAACGGAAATTTTAATTTCCCTGGGTTCTCATTGGTCGACATAGATTATAAACCACGCCCACAGTCGCAACGCCTGTCGGTACCACGTAGCTTCTCGCATTGGCTGACGGGACCCGGCTTCGTGTTCCTCGAGTTTTGCGTGGGCGGCGCACCGTAGACGCACCCGAGCGAGGGTCAGGCTTTCCGTTCTCCGAGCTACGAGCTGGTAATCAGTGCCGTTTCGCGGCAGTAGCGGCCAGCACGCGATTTCGCATCTGACACTTATTCCGCGTGCGCGCGCGCGCACGTAACGCAATCGCGACGGCTTCGAATCATCCAAGGAGCATCGTAAGAAATTGGTATCTTATCGATTCCGGATCCATAGATCGATAAGAGCTACGTGGGTGCATTGGTGACAGTGGTGTGTGTTCTTCGGAACCAAAAGGTCCTAGAAAACTTTCTAGGACGTCCTGGTTAATCGCCGCAGGATGTTTTGGGACTGGTGAAAGACGTAGGGAAAAACTAGGATACCGGAAGTGCGGAAGGAAATTGATAGTGGCTTGAGAGACTCTGACAGGAGAATATATCTTGTACGTCAGCAGGATTCAGGATGATCCTGAGATGCTGTCCTGGGTCGTGGACCTTTTGAGGACTCTACCGTGATGCGACGGGATTCTTTCCTGCCTCTTCGCTAAGTATGGTAGCGTGTCGAGTTCAGTCGATAAAGGTATCAACGTGTCTAGAGTTCCAGGGTTAGCGAGAGAATCACTTTTCCGGGGGATATAAGTATTTAGCCGAGAAGAATCCTCGAGGATCCTTGAGTACAGCTGATCAGCTGTACCAACTTGAGGGCGTTAAGACTGTTAGAAGATTAGAGGCCAGATTGGCTTGTTTTTCGATGACACTTCCCAGGACGAGACTGGTTCGGACATCATCAGCGACCTTACACGGTTTAAGGTCACAAGGATCATAGGACTGGTCTAAATGCATGGCCTGCAGCAGCCGAGCAATGCACTTCTTCGATTGACCATTAGCGCAAAGCAGTACTGTAGAACCCCATCAGGTATACAGGTATTCCTAAGATAATTAAAGGCTTCGTGCCATGAAGTCCTAGCTAAGGGAGATCGAGGAAGATCGGCATGAGTAGCGGCGAGGGAGTGGTGATGCAGGGGACCGGAAGTGGTCTCTCGGAAGACGTTGACATGGCGACACCCACTTCCGCCTCTTCGAATCTTAAGCCAAGAAGCGGTAAGATCAGCTTCAGCGTGGACTCGCTTCTGAGCGGTACCAAACGTTCGCCAGCTACCCTGACAAGGCGAGATTCCGATGAGAGGATTGAGAGAATGGAGAGGATGGATAGAATCGACGTAGAGAAGACCCTGGACATGGAGGCCAGGTACAGGGAGCTTCTGGTGGAGCAGCAGCGACTTCAGAGCAGAGAACTCCTGGCCAGACTGAGTCCTCACGGCCTGGGTCCTTTCGCTAATCATCAACGAGCCGACCTGGCTGATCCACGTCAGGCCGAGAGAAGGGAGATCCTTACCGTGAAGGATTTCTCTAGATCAAGTCAGGATAAGTCTTCCTCACCGATCAGGATCGACCTGGAACAGAGGGATCGCAGCACAGGATCACCGAGTAGGATGAGCGAGTTTCAAAAAGAGCGCCAGGAAGAGGAGAGAATCGTTAATCGATCCGTGTCGCCGATTCGACGAGAATTCGACGAGAGGAGCGACTCCGAGGCGAACAGATCTTTGGAGGGTGACAGGACGACGGACCACCTGGACGAGGATCAAGAAATAAGGAGCGTCGGCCACTCGGAGGATCTTAATGTGATGGACTCGGACTGCGAACTGGAGAAAGACCTGGACTCCAGTCAGGAGAAGGAGAAATCAAGCCCAGTAGTGCCTCAACCGATACACCCTGGAGTGCAGAGGCCTTCAGGAGCGTACCTTGGGGCCCCTGGGGGTCCCGGATGGAATCCTGCAGGATTTCCGCATTCCTTGGCAGGGTTCGCATGGCTGCCCCCACCTCCGCATCCGCACAATCCCCACGGACACCTATACCCACCTCACGGTGGTCCTACCAGTCCTAATGGTAAGACAAAATCCTTTTTTTTTTCAAATTCATTTTGCCTCTTCCCCCCTCATTAGTTATCCCCTCTACGTGCACTTCGATACAACATCACGAAATTAGTTTCGAATAAAAATAATATACATAAAGAAGCACCAACGATATCGATACATCGAAAGAATTTAATTCGATTAAAAATATTTTCAGGTCACGAATTAATATTATCGTTCGTTCCATCTCGAATAAAAATGGCAACGGCCAAAACATACGTCCGATTAATACGCAACAATATCAAAATGATATTAGACATTCAAATTTACATACTTAGCGTCGATAAACCGAACGACTGCCGTGCGCCAATGAATTCCACGGCATTAGGGAGCCACATTAATACGGCATAACATTAATTTATCCACGATACCTCGGGTCGATCATCAATATTCATCGATCATTATCATTCAGTCAGATCTGCGATTTCACAGCGGGCCCCATTACTCTTACAGGCCTTTCAGCAATTAGCGAAGCTTTCAAATAAATCGAAAATCCAAAAGACCACCATTCTGTCGCTATCGCGGCTAAATTATTGGAATTTCATAAATCATAGACTAACGCAAAGTCAACCGATAATTGCTAATTGAATCGACCTTATTAAAATCCAGGTATCTAATTGATTAACACGATTGATCGGATTCACTGTGAAAAAAAAAATTTCATACTAAGTAAACATTCTAAACGGTATGCCTATATACATATACATACGTACACACGTATGCCTATACACCTATACACCTATATAAACACTCCCATAGTACGACTCAAAAGGACAGCCGTACTCACAAGAGAAAAGTCGCGCTAATCTCACAAAGCACGTATCACCCAGGCAAGGGTTAACCAAGCCATACCTACGAACAACTACCTCAACGTGGTAATACGTGGCAAAGTACAGGCACTCCGTAATGAGAAACTCGTGCTGTTTCCGAGAAAGAAATCTCCGGCCATTACGGGATTCTCGACGTATAAAGTCCGAGAAGGTACGCTCTGTCTCGTACATATATATATATATATACATACTCTAACCTCCTCGTCCAGAAGAATCGCATCTCGTTGGAGTTTCAGTTCCTGACGGTCGCAGACCGTGGAGCCACTTGATAGAGTCATACATAACACGTAGCATCCATAATGCATTCAACCGTCATAAAAACACCCTCCAGTTAGTTTGGTTCAAACGCGTGAAACTGGATGCAGTTGATTTTTCACCGAACACATATTTTCTTATCACTTTTTATTATACCCTTGTGTTTTGTCGAACACGTATATGTCCGCCATTAAGAAATTGTCCACGAGCATAGATACTGGCAATCCTTATGGTTGCGATCGAAAAACTTTGTAGATACATAAATATACAGTATGTTGTGTGTATGTGTATATATATATATATATATACACAGGTACAGGTGTCTCTTGGAAAATCGATTAGTACCGAGATCTCTTGGCTTTATGTATAAGGGGTAGAAAAAGTAAAGTAAAAAAAAAAATATATACTAGCTGGTAATCCCTTTGAGTGATATATCGGCGAGATAGGGGCGGAGGGGAGGGAATTAAACGAAGAGGGTAAAAGTTTAAGGATAAATGATCTTAACCGTGTAAAAATCGTGGGTATCGTCACCGAAGCCGCGGATCACGTTCGGGAAAGAAAGTCTAAGATCACGGATATAAATCACTGAGTGGAACGTAGAGAGACGCGCGTCGAGCACACGTTGCAGTACTAGTTGCAGCGAGTGCACGGGTGGCTGAAGAAGAGGATTTGCAAAAAAAAGTGGTGCCAGCTGAAGAGCAGAATGGAGTATATGTATATATAGGTGGTACAGAGAGAGAAAGAAATAAGAGATAGAGTCGAATAAAGGAATCGAGCAAGTGGAGTTACAAACGAGTCTATACCTAAAGTGGTAGTCCGAGTTCGTTAATTTTGAAAAAAATAATATAAAAAAATAGCCTAAGAAAATAACAAGTTCGTTCGACACTACTGTTAGGATTTTTCATCCAGACGATTCAGCACTTGATGCCGCGTTGGGTATGAATTTTTATTTTTTGACCCGCGGGAAGGGACGGCGGGTTCGCAGGATCGCCGCTAGATGGAACTTTTTGAAAATTATTAATCCTGACGTCATTTATAACGCACGGGTGAACCCGCTTTTATCTTACGTTTATCTCCTTGTATGTAAGAGGGACGAATTAACGATGTCCGGGAACCGATCCAATAATGTTGTACAAAATATTCGAAACGATTCATCATCCGCCGGACATAATTATCCGGATCGAGACGATCGAGATACCGAGATCGACGGTTCGATGGATCGACAGGCCGGTCCGGATTCTCTTGCTACCGAATGAACCGTATCTACTCGTTCCGCTTGTTTCAGACTCGAATATGGATTTATTCGTTCGTTAACTTATATATGTGAACGTACAATCGTTTTTATGCGATCCGATATACATGCTGAATAGTTTTTTGCACGATATATATCTTTTCCGTGTTTAACATAGCGATTAACTATTTCAATCTATTTTATTAGACATGGTTGATATATATAGGGTGGTAATGAATAATTAGCGATATTAAATGTATGGATAGTTAATCTTAGCCTGTGGGAACTGTGCTCGTGACTGATTCAAGTAGTCGCTTTATGACTCTCGTGACGGACGTAGTTAATTAGTATGTCGAACGCGGTATGGCTAATTAGAATGACAAACTTGAAATTTTAAATAGCCTAAATGAAAATAAAAATTCATTAAAATTCATATAATTTTTATACATCATTTAACATTTAGCTGATATCATTTTCGAATTATATGCTACGAAGATTCGTATAATGGGATTTTTTTCGTTCGTTCGCTACTGAATTTTATAGTCATTCGATATTATGAGATTTTTAGATATACTCGGGATAGAAGCTCGAAGGGGGTTAATGGATGAAAATTTTTTATTTTTATACTCGTTTTTGTCATTACGTCGGCTTAGGTCAAAAGATTTATTCCTCGTATCGTCCGAAGATGTAGAAGGCGTATCAGGACTGGACTAACAAAGCCGATAGATCCATCGTGACTCTACCTGTCCTTATACGCGACATTAAAGACACTCTCTGAGGATAATTTGTATCCGAGATGAAGGAAGGTCCCGCAACGCGAGGATGCTGGTTACGTACTGAACATTGCTCTCATAGAGGTAATTAACGGGAATTAATTAGCAACCGAAGAAAAACAGATTGATTGGTTATGTGCCTTGAATAATTATGGACTCTGTATATATTTATCCGTTGGCTTCTCTTGGACGAGGATCAAGAGCCGAAAGGGAACCAGAATATAAGAGACTTCACCGATGTGTACCTATCGGTACAGTCCGACAATGGTCTCCGCTTCTTTTTGCCGTATTCGCCGATCGTTAATTAGCGGCTCGTTACCGACTCTAATTTGGAAATCGTTCTCCTCCTGGGATATACGCTTCATGCATGGTGACACAAATAGGAACGGAGTATTTCTGTTTAATCACTTTTTTTTTTTTTTTTTTTTAATTTAAAAGAACCACTCCCATGATACCAATATAAGTGTCCGCATTTACGATATGCCAATTACGTCATTGATCTCGATTAAATTGATTTCCTCCTGAATAAATTTACGTCGAAATCACACCTCGATCCTGTTTTTCACAAATCCTTATGGTTTTTAGGCGATCTGAGGTTACCAGGACCTGGACCAGGGCCGGTAAGATGCACCCTCAGGAAGCATAAACCTAATCGAAAGCCCAGAACGCCTTTTACGACTCAACAGCTCTTATCGCTGGAGAAAAAATTTCGCGAGAAGCAATATCTGACGATAGCGGAGAGAGCGGAATTCTCATCGTCGCTTCATCTCACGGAAACGCAGGTAACGTAAATTTCGATATTGAGTATTAAAAGAAAAAAAGTTTTTTAATTATAAATTATTCCAACACTTTTTACACTGTGTTAGAGTTACGTCACTCGTAAAATCTCGTAAAGTCGTTTACCTTGTAGTTAGCGTGTTAGGATGCACTTTGCACATGCATTACAATGCATCAGGCGAGATGAAGCTTTCAGCGACACCGTGTCGCATTCATTTGCTTAGATAAGACCTGACCAACCCTCTAAATACCCACCCACTCACGGCGTAACGAGTTATTTATGCGAACAGGGCGGTACCACCTGAATTCAACTTGGATTATTCGTTTGAACTGGTTTTGCCGAAGACTTGTTTGCCGCTGCGCTATATTTATGCGATACAAGAAAATTAATCAATATAATTATACTCGATAGTATTAACAGATACAAAGTAAATAGGGCTTAGGATTAACCACAGTAAACTTGACAAGTAATAATAAACCAACCCATAGGGAGGTTCACGGCACCTTCACACCTCCGCACCTCCATAGAGAGTATGGCACGTGTATTGATTTCCGTGGCCTCTCACACTCGATGGACCCCTCGCAGCATCTTTTTCACCTTTTTTCCTTTAGGGCGGCTTTTCATGGCACCCAGACGATTTACCAGGAGTCCACATCAATCCTGAGATATGAATTTAATATCATAATCGTGGTTTATACGAATTCGGTAACCGAAAATAAGAAAGCTGACTCAGTATCATGCCAAGTAGATATAGTGACATTAGAGAGGTGTGTGTGTGTGTGTGTGTGTGTGTCTGTGTGTACATATACGCGTAGCGAAGGTGTCAACGGAAATCATAATTAGGAAGCTTCCAGGTACTCCGTTGGCAATTAGACAATTATCTCAAGGAGAATTGCAATTACGCAATCTCAGAATGGAACTTTTCTCCAGGCATATTTGATATACCCCGTGTACGTAAGAACGTGTAATCCTCGCTCGTTTTGCCGGTAGTTAAAGTAATTAAACTTGGCGTTCACGAAGGTGGATCAATTTCATGCTATTTCAATTCGATAATTAGATACCTTAATTAGTCCGTTGATAGGCGCTATCATACGGGAGAGCGCGAACGCGTGTGATCGAATAATGAATTATTAACGTTACCATAAGAAACGTTCCCAAAGATTAACTCTTACAAGTTCATCCCTCTTGTTTAACTTTATAGTACGTTTCTTTTTCAATCTGAATTCCAGGTCAAAATATGGTTCCAAAATAGACGCGCGAAGGCGAAAAGACTGCAAGAGGCCGAGATCGAGAAGCTGAGGTTATCCGCGAGGCCACTGTTGCACCCGAGTTTTGGCTCGGGGCTGATGTTCTCCGGAGTGGGGCCCCCAGGTACCCCAGGAGTGCCCCCCTTCATTGCGGCCGCCATGGCCAGGCACACCCATGCCGCGGCAGCGGCAGCCATGTTCATGGGGCCCCCTGGACACAGACCTTAGGAATATCCAGGACCGAAAATCACTGATGAATTCAACGTGGAAAACATAAGGCCCCGACTGACCAGGCCCAGAAGCAGCCGGGATTCAATTTCGAATTGAGCAACCAGCCCACCGATCGTATAGCAGTATTCCCGTGCAATCAATCATCCATCATCATTATTGGATCCATGGATTCAAGCGCAGTCCTTTCGAGTACAAGGATTAAGGAAGACAAAAATCATTATCGATTTACGGATTCGTCAGTACGTTAAGATGCGAACGGAGTGACGACAAGAGCTATTGATCTTTTTTTTGAAAAAAAAAAAAAATTCAAAATAATATAAGGATCTTGCGTTAAATATATTCACAATGGTATATTCACTCGAACATTATACCATCCGCCGGCCCTGCACACTTAATCGTACAACTCCAAGCTGTACTGACTTCGTATCTATTAGGTGACTTCCTATGAGACACTCGTTTACGGCAAATACTTCAAGATGATTAATTACATTTGTACGTACTTAAGCGCGTGCAAAGGAAACCACAAGAAATTCCAGTACGGAATGCACCTGCCGCTTGCTCAGATTCGCTAAGACGTGCGCTAGCGGCTTTGCCATCCGATCGCTTCTATCGATCGCTACGTCCGATCTCTGCGATCGTTTTTGAGAATCGTGAATTACGACGGCGTGGGGAGTCGCATGGCATTCTGGACACACCGGCACGCCGCCAGCATCAGCATTTAGAGGCACTCGGTGGTCCTTGATCTCAAGTGGAAGAGGAGCAAGAGAAAAAAAACATTACGTAAGAACCCGTTGTATATAATGTAAATAGCCGATGCCTAACACGCTCTGGACTAACCGCAAAATTGCGAATACCACGCGAGTGCACGAATTGTCCGAATGAAAATCGTACACGCCCGTGTGTATGCGTATTGTTTTCGCAAAGGATTTTCAAAAAAAAAAACAAGAAAGATTCCGTAAAAAATATTGTAAAGTATGTATCCGCGGGTACGAGGATACGCATAAGCGACGGGATCTGGACACACCCGTGAGCCCTGGGAGATTACCGTTGCGAAAGTGATATTAAAAGGATGAAGAAATAAAAGATGAAAAAGATGGAAAAACACGTTCTAGCTGTACCAATACACTCTGTATAAATGTAACATGATAATTTATCCATGGAAGTACGTTATAGTGGAATAAAAGCGGTTTCAATATTTAACTGCCCGCCTAATCTTAATGCCTTTGAGATTGGAGCAGGATACGCTCGACTTCTTCAAAGTTCCGTCGAGCGATCGAGAGAGAAAGAAGAGAGTGAAAATATCATCACCCATTAGCATGTCTATTTCATCGTTGCTACCGTCTTCCCACCCGGTATCGGTAGCCGACAGGTTATCCGACGTTTTATAGTTCGTAAATACTCATACCACGAACAACGTTCTACACTCAGGTACGTACGACTCGTTTTCTCATGGAATTCTCCACCTTATATATGAAATTGCTCGGCAGATCATTAGCGGTAATAGTATAATTGGATATTACGAATGCCAGAACGATAACATTTCTTATAAGAGCCGTCGAATTTGCGTGAATCAGCCTGTATACGCGTAACGCAAGAACTCTCGATAAATTGATCCTGTTTACGCGGCAGTTCGCTCGTAACTAATCGATAGATGAAAGTGTCCGGCAGGTAATTAAAAATATGTTAATTCGCCGAGGCCGCTAATTGGTTTTTGACTAAATTTTTAATTAAGTTTTAAGCCCGGGCGGCGCGCTGATTTATCGAAAAGAGTCTCTCCCCCCCCCCCCCTCACCCCACCCCACCCGCCCCTTCCGCGCGCTGCTAATTATGAAATATCTATATACCACCACGGTCTTACACGCGCGGGGCCCGATGGTGCGAGCCCAAGAGGGGGCCTTAGAGGCCCAGAACACACATTCTCTCATACGTAACGCCAGGGAAGCAATACAGGCCGTATCCCTTGTGTTTCTCAGCCTCTTTCGATCAAAGAGTCACGCCGCCTTCTTCGAGTCCTCCTGGCCCGCTGTTAACTGCCCTCTAGGGCCCCGTGAGGCCGTATCCTGATCGGAGCCTATCCGGATGAACTAATGCCAATCACCTATCACCGCAAGCACCGCCAATCTTCGTTAATCCGTATCAGGCGTTAATTTTCCATGCCTTAGGAATGAATGAAAAATAATTTAATTCGCTCGTCCGAATAAGAGTTACGTCAGAGCCTGAAAGATATGGCAGCCATCAGTCCCAAAGTCGGCAGTCGGTCACAGTCGGAGACCGCAGGGCCGTTTAATGCAGTACACGACGCACGCGTATTTGTTCTGGCCGTGGCCGTCGCGATCGGAAACGCAGTTACCGCTCCCTTATATGTAAATTTATGTATGGACTCGCGATTCCTCGCAGTGTACCAGGGCCACATGAGCGCTGACAATTAATTAAAGAATAATTTCTTGTCTTTGCGATACCCGGAGGAGCGTCGGCAGTTGGCGGCCAATTATACCCCGGGACGAGCGCGGAATACCAAACAGCCATCGCCGTCGACCATTCAGCCAGCTGAACTCTACGTCGGAGCCATCCACTGAGAAAAGGTCTAAGGGTCGTGGCTATGGGTCTTTCATGAACTCAAAAATATCTTAATGATTATATATACTTGTGTCCAGGGGGTGTTTAATGAATTTATCATGGAAGGTGCACGCTGATCGGTCCTCGCGTTAGAATTTACGAGAGGGGCCTATTGACTCTTTAAACTCCACGCGAGTTCAATAGCATCGCTCGTAGTTTTATGATCCCTGGGTGAGTCCCCCTAATCAAAAATTAAACACACGATGGAATTCTAATGACAGGACCCATCGCTACCGGACGCCATAACGAAGTCCCATCAAAGGACTCCCCTATTTGGAGGATACAAGGTACCGACGTAGGACCTCCCGAAAAGTTTGAAAATATCCCGCGCGACCTACGTGAAAAAAGGTAGGGGGGGTGGACAATGACGATGATGACGTCGGGGCGACGTAAAAAGAAAGAGAGCCAATAAAAGAGAAAAGTTCAGAGTTAACGCGGGCATCGGAAATAGGGGTCCTCATTCACTTTATCCAAATTAATTGGTCGTAAATTAAATGGAGGGGGGGGGGCGGCCTGGTCTGACGAGTGCGCCAAGGACAGAAGGCCCCCGTCCATTGGGATCGGGCCTGAGTGAGTTGGGACTAACCGGAGGGACTACCGAGAGGGCGAAGATATAAGGTATATGTATATGGTATAAGGTATAAGATAGAAGGCAGAAGGGTACCTGCACACCGAAGATAAAGGGAAAAAGACGAGCGTCCAGGGACAGTAGCGCATCGACACGCCATTATGTGGCGGCTGGGACTAATTTATACAAGAGAACGACGAGGACACCGCGGAAAGTCGCTCGAGCGTACGAGCAGGACGACGACATTACTTAAAAGAGGGACCCCTAATTGGGAGCCAGCCACTGTTCCACGATGTGTGTACCGATGCTCGGATTCATGTCGCGAGAGAATTACGCTCGGATAGAGGTAGTTATGCCCCGGGAGACTCGTTCCTTCGGGCTACTTCGGATCACTTCGGGCTCCTCGTGATGTTAACGTAACGGGAGATCAGCTGAAAATCACTTCCAATGGCCAACTATGACTTCGCGCTCGATCGGGAAAGAGAACTCGACGGCAAAGATCGCGCTCTAGAAACGCTATATGTCTTTCGTCTTATCTTTCGTACAAGATTTTCTATGGTGTTCAACAGAAAACCGGTGTCCGCGCGAGAACTTTAGATGGTAAACCATACGTCTGGTTTTGTTTCATGCAACACCATGGAAGAACGCCATGGCGTATCTGGGACGATATGGAAACTCTGAAATTCTCCTATTGACCTTTCCCATGAGAATTCCAAGGAGTAGGTGGAAGACCAGGTCTTGATGACGTACCTGGGCTCGTTTCCATGGGACTTGATCGGGGACTAATAATTTAACTGGAAGACAATACTAATTGGTTGCCAATCACTGCGATCCCGTTTAACTGATGATCCTGCTTGGGTATATCGCTAGAGAAAATTAGCACTGCCGAGGGTCTTGGTTGACTGCTGATTCTATACTCTGTTTCAGTTGGTATCCAATTCGCCGGAAAGGGAGAATAATTCCTTGGACGTTTGTTTGTTTGTTTATCCTTGATTTGCTTCATTTTTATTAACCCTTTTCTCAACGTTCTTCCTTTATAAGTTCGGGGATTCGTGACACTCGTAAAACGCGGTCCAGCTGTTCCCGACCAAGATGGAAAGAAAGGAGAATAAGAGAAGGAACAAGGGTTTAAATAAATTCGTCGTTCCACGACACAGGAATACCGTGCGTACCTTTTCGAAAATACAACGACTTCAGGAGGATCAATCGGTCACGAGTTATACCATACTGCCATACCCTCTACACTATACGTATCCAATGGCCGCGGCTCAGCCACTTGGACCTTTTAATTGCCTTTGGTTCTTCGAACTTACCCGAAGGTAAGCGAGAGACTGTGTTGAAAGGCAAAAGAGATTTAGTCAAGAAATTTCAGGAAACGTCGCTTCATCCAATAAGAATTAAACGAGCTCGTTAGAAGCGCGTGGAAAACAGGGAGTTTGGTTCGAATTATAAATTTAAAGGACCACCACGAATTCCAATGTTAACCGCCATGGGCCAGCTACTAAATAACACAATTGACACCATGATATCTCAAGGTACCCCAAGGTACTCCCGGTAACGCGTAACGAAGTCAATGACACTTTACACCCTGGGAAACTACTTGGGAGTTTTGATTGAAAAAAGAAAAGAAAAAAAAAAATTGTAAAAAGTAGAAATTCCAATCGCGGGAACGTTTGGAACTGCCACTCCTGTATTCCTTGAACGGACTTCCTTCCTCCGAGGCTTCGTTAATTTCGCGTTTGACCAGTCCCTAAATGGCGAGTGTAAATTTGTCGGATGGGATTTCCAAAATTGCGTGGGCCGGTCACGTTCGCGTTCCTTCGACTGCCACCGCCTGGTCCCGGGTCCTCGATGCTGCTGCCGATACTCGTCGTCTTGTCGCTAGCAAAAACCAAAGGAGAATCCTGGGGCAATTAGTCGATATTTTAATGCGCAAAAAAATCGGGCTCCTCGTTATATGCCGGACCACGCCGGGCATTCGCCACTTCCCAAAGGACCACCAGAAAAACGTTCTTGGCTACTCGAACGGCGCGCCACCTTGTTAGCGCAAAGATTCTGCGCTTGACGTCTCCGCAGAATAACACGGACGTTAACCTCCTTTCTGTGCAACGGGGTGGTAGCACGGTAGAGCTCTCCGTTCAGTCGTGAACTATTCATAGAAAATCCTGTGCTCGAGCGCACAATAACGTGCGCTTCACATTTTTATACCACGCTCCGACACTCAGCCAGCTACGTGACCACTCGATACTCCTTGCATTAACGCGTCAATATTCTCCCCGAGTACGTATCCTTAATTCATCTTGTTATACTAATCTTATTGGCTTTAAGGTACCGTTGAGACGTCACTGTGCTTCTTTTTTAAGTCATCGTGAAACATGCTGAAATTTCAACTTGAACCGCTCGCGATTGGCCTCACGTAGATAAGTAAAGGAATCGGAATCTTTGAAGTTTTTGAATTTTCTATACCTTGCACAAGTGCGAGAGAGACGGGCTTATGGCTGCTTGCGTGGGTAAGAGAAAGACAGACAGACAGGGTCGAATTACGAGTGATAAAAAAACATTTCTCGAATTTTTCATACGAGTACATTGAACGTCTTTTCGATGACACGAATAATTAACCAATAAATCAAAATTGTTTGATGACTTTTTTTATAATAAAAAAATTCAAAATGGCGGTAAATACGAAACGAGCCGGTAGGCACCTGCCGGTTCTCTTTATTGCTGAGCTTGTATTAAAAAGTATCGGAAATAATGATAAGGACGAAGAGTGATAAAACGTCTGAAGGATGGGGTGAGAAAAGGTAATAAAAATAGAAAAGAACGAGAAAATAAAAATAAGAAACTCGAGGCAGATTCAGTGTAGACAGATATTTCGTGGGTATACGATTCGTGAACGGCGTATTCCGTAAAGCGATGACAATCTCTCGGCAGGACCCGGCTAGGTGTGGTCCAACGGCGAACAGCGGGTTTCCAGGAACGCGAGCCATTAGACCTTCTGGCTGGTGTTATAAATTGTACATCGTTTAATTAGGCTCTCCTCGTGGCCGGGCCGCGTGGTTATTTACCATTTACCCAGGAGCCCTTATGTAGTATCTGGAAGCTACCGTGCATCAAATTGGGCCAGAATTGGACCCGAAGGAGGCCGCGCGCGCTCCTCGACTGGTACCTATATCGCGCCACTTGGTCTCCTTACACATCCCGATCCTCAGTCCACCCTATTACCAATCCTCTATTCGCAATGGCGTAGCGACAGTCATTTTCCTAATAAATCTCAGCCACATTTATTAACCACATTACGTCAGGACCATTACTCGATACATATTAAATCCATATATTCATACGTGACGTGGATGCTGCGCTTATAAGAAATTATTTAAAAAATCCACTTTTCATTAAACGGACCCGACATACTTTTTTTCTTAATCGACCTGTTCGTCCCACACTCCCCTCCTACATTTCTACTTAAAAAAATGAAGAACCTCCACAATTACAAAGTGGTCCCCATCTCATGCGCGCCGGTTTCCCCAGCAGTGGCAGAAATTCCAGTCTTATCTCGGCTGATGAAGTCGAAATTAGTAGCTGCTACCGTACACAGCTCGTTCCTGGGCCGCACATGCATGGATCTCACACATGAGACCCGATTGGATGTACCGGGCGAGCCGCATTCGGACAACCGTAAGTGTTGGATTCTCGGCCGTTGTTAAGTAAATTGGGTCCCAACCGGTTTCTTATTTCGTGGCCACTGTCTTACTCCCGTGGCGCACGATCCTCTCGACAAGAACCGCTTAAGTCTTTTGAGCACATCAGCTGGCTCGGTACCTTCTTGTACGGGGTTACCGTATCAGGAGCATCCACGGACAGACACCCCGGGATTCCTGACGACCGATATGAATAATAAACGAAATTTCGAAGCAAAAAAAAAGAGGAACAGTGGTCCATAAAAAAAAAAGACATTCATTTACACTCGGGAAGAGGTAATTAAATAAAATCAGCTTAACTTGCAGAATCGTACAACTGTATAAGCATTACATAAAAAAAGTCATCTTCATTAACATCTTAACGTTTCTGGTTATCATCCACTATAGACCACCGATCTGCCTTAAGGATCCATTGAAAATAACTAGTTGTCGTAATATTATGTAAATGTTTTATGCGAACCCGGTAGCTGTTTTGGTAGTCAATTTTTCTTGAACGAGGTCACGACCCCGTCGACGCTCATGCCATTAACTGGGTAAAAAAGACAATTAGCTTGAGTGTAAATCATCGTAATTAAAATAGAACACTTGGCTCTCCAAGTTGACAAAAAAGATATATAAGCGACTACGCAAGGTTGAAGAGTGGATGCTGCTGATGCTGGAGATGCTTTGTGAGAGGTGGTGAAGGGAAAAAAGATACCGGAGAAAGGTTGCGAGAAGGGAGTGGAGAACGAGTGAAACACGCCGAATAAGTCAGTATATGTATTATGTGAAGGTACCACGTAAATATATATATATATATACATATATAAAGGTAGCTGTACCTACAGACGAGGGTCCATCTTTTGTTTTAACATGGGGAGCAGAGGGCTCCCTGGTAGGTTACCAAGAGATCTCGGCAGCTGATATCCCTGCTTTTTTGTCAATTTATAAGGATTTATACTCGTAGCCTCTACGGTTACGTACGGTAGTCCTTCGTCTCCCTTGATTCCCTTGACCAGGGGTGGTCTCCTGGTGGCAACGATCGACAAGCATCGTTAACTTCACCCGGAAAGCCAAATTCCTGTGGCTGTTCAAAGATTCTGTTAAAAATATACTCGTCCCGTCAACCCTCTTAAATAAAAAAAAAAAAAGATATTATCAAACCTCATTGGTCCGGAGCAATGTGTATTCTCACCGATATGAATTCCTCTGCTTAAAATTCGCTGTTTCCTGAAATTCGATGCTCTATCGTGTAACTGTGTACCGGGTCCTATAGGGATGTTTTCGTGCACAGGGGTGAGAACAAGGTAGGACCAGTGGACCGGTTACTGGCAGGGGTTGACAATTAAGCAATTATCTTCTCTGGCCTCTTCGTCTCTCGTTAAGATCCTCCCCTCTCGCTTTCTCGTCCACTCTCAGGCTGTATCCGTATCAGGGAGAATATGAGGGAGAGAGATAGCGACAGGGAGGAAATAAGGGAAGGATAAACGGGGGATCCTCAAGAGAGTGAGAGGCTACCAAGAGAAGGCGAGAGGAGCAGCGCTATCTTAATGATATTGTAGTCGGTGTACCGGCGCACAGGCTGCCTCTAATTGCACCACTGAAGCGGCCATGTTCGTGCCGGGGGTATACGGGAGAAGGGAGAGCCCTCGAGGAAGCACGGGGATGAAGTAGAAAAGGAGAGAGATAGAGAGAGAGAGAGAGAGAGAGAGAGAGAGAGAGAAAGAGAGAGGTGACATAGACGAAGGGGAACGAGCGCGAGAGACAGCGGAGGAGGAGGGAGGGAGGTCCTGAGGTAAAAACCTGGAAATGCAGCATGGCGGTCGGGAATCGGTAGCAATTATTACGAAAGGACGACAGCTGAATGTGAAACCAACAGCTCGCGGATCGACGCTACATCATAGAAGGAGGTCATCTCCGACGTCTTAGACCTGTACCATTATTGTTATCTGAACAAAAGTTTGCAGTACAACAATGTCATTCGAAGCAATCCAATTACATAGATTTCGCGTTCTAGTTTCATTTCTTGTATTTTTCTTCCAAGGGTTAACTGTCGCGCCAACTAACCCAAGGAGTTGCTCCGTGTGACGTTTACAGCTGATTTTGAGAAATTCTTAGAGGTTCCTTCTAGAGGCTGAAAACTCGTTCTTCGAACGGAAGTAGAAACTGTAGCGTCGTTACTTTTTTTTTCTAAGCTCCCAGCCTCTGACTCTGCGTCTATTTATTTCGCAGTTACTCCCTGTTTCTCTCCGAGTTTGTCCCGCCAATGGCGCAGTCACTTTGGACAGCTCGGTCGACGCGCGCCATAGAGCCTAGCATAACCATAACAACGTAGGCTCGTGGAACCCATGGAGCCATGGAGCTTTATAACATTGGCTCGCTAACTGAGCTTGCGGGGCTGAGTTGAACGGGAAGGGCGGTTCGCCCAAGTCTCCACTTGGCGCACGCGTAACCGCTGCCAGTCAATATTAACCGACGTAGCTCCGGACCCTGTGTATCCCTGTGCATCGAGGAGTATATTCCGCCTGGTGAGAAATAAAGGAACTTTATCATTTGTTCAGCATTCCAAAGAAAAGGTAACCTTAAAAAAAGTACCATTTCTCAATTAAACAAAAATCACATTCGATCCAATCGAAATATCATTGTTTCATTATTTTCATGAAATTCGGGCGTATACTGGCTTTAACGTAACTAGAAATTATTACAGGACGCTAATCGCAGTAAAACTATCAACCAGTTTGAAATATTCCCTGGCATTATCTCCTATCCGTTTTCGCGAACCGACAATCCCGGACGAGTTCTCATTGTTTGCGAATCAACTCGCAACGCGCGACAGGCTCATTGTTAATTGAACTACGCGTCGCCACGCCGCTGCCATATTCATAAAAGGTCTACGACTAGATAACCAGTCACGTTGGTATCTGCAGTAACCTATGGCTGATAAATAGATAGGGTATTAAGCTAGGAATACGAGAGTATCTCCAAAGCTGCCGTAAAACGTCAAGGCGATACGTACGTAAGAGCCGGTACAAGCTCACCGTAAACGTCACGTCTCCTTGCGCTGTCGGTAATAACGTGCCCGTTAATTACCAACTCGAATTAATGTTGGCAAAGTGCGGATACGCCACGACTGTCACACTGGCTCACTGTGCAATTCCACGACACAGACCTGAGCTTTAAACCGTTAAGAGAATTTCCTGAAACGATTCCGAATTTACATATATGTTTGCAAACGATCAAATTTACCTCGAGCAGCATCACAACTAAATTAAACAGCGACCCCTCCTGGTAGTCAAGTTAGGCTAGTTGGATCCTAAGTAATACTTAAGCACACTCGTTCCCTTGCCCTACATCATATACACAAAGTATTTTGAAGGTTCCTCAAACCTCTAAGATCTCCTCAAGATAAGATATCAATTCGAATCTCAATTATCATCTTCGCCTCGGTTAACTTTCCCAACGACCTCCACCCACATGCCCTATACTCACGAAGTATTAAGTTTTCAAACGCAGATAGGTCTCCTAATTCGCCCTGATCGTCAAACCAGGCGGCTCCTTAAGCGGCCCATAAAACGCAGGAAATTACCGGGTAGAACGCTTTGACGTTCTTGATACCGCCTTATCGAGGCGCCACCCTGATCACAGCTCGGCGAGGGTGGTTTGTCAGCCTCGTAGAAGACCTGGACCTAACCGAGCCCCAAGCCGTAGGTAAGACCGTGCAAATTAGCTGGACCTCTTCGATTTGCCCTAAAGCATAATGACGTCATTAATTGAAAAAAAAAAAGTTTCATGGAGTTCTGGTAAATCGTTACTTGACGAGGAGACGCTTCTTCCTGGTTGTCCGCTATTATCATTGGGAGTGTTGAATTCGAAATGGAGATGCTGGTAATGGTGCCGGCGACGGTGGTTGTGCTTCTGATCGTATAGCAATGCTGGCTGGTTTGTTGTCGCAAGTGTAAGAGGAGAACTGTTCAGGAGCAGAAGTGTCCTGGTGGTAGTGCCGATGGGATGGGCTGGGGCTGGGGGTTGGATCCTGAGCACGTCTGCGGATGATAGGAGTAGCGCTTGGCGACAATACCCAGGAAATTACATAACTGTTGGAAATATCAACCAATACCACTACTACCCGCGAGGCGGCCGCATCAACCCCGCACATTATTATAACTGGTAGGTGCCGTATTATACGCAGCCGACGGGGGAACTCAGGCGGGCGAACGAGATAGCGCCGTGCTGGAGAATGAAACGAGAAATTGAGTTGTGCAGAACAGCCAGGGCCGAGTGTAGGAGATAGGGTGGGATTTGAACGGTACTCTTGTAGAAACAAATTGGAGATACAGTTTCGATTAAAATTACACGCTAAAAATATTGAATTATTTAAAATTATTACCGATTATAGGTATCCGGTGACATTATTGATAAAGGGGTAAAAATTGGTTTTCAGTGGAAAATTTGCCGTTTCGAAGATCCCAACGAAGGGACGATCATTTTGGGTTGGAATATTATATTTTGCTTTTTCAAATTTTTTGAACTTTTTTTTTCATGGACTTGATCTTGTTCGAGAATTACGTACAGCCATTACTAGGTGTGACGACACAACGAGAGAGGAAAGATACCACACTCTCTCTGCTCTATACGTATATATACCGTTGGCATCGCGTCGACTGCCGAGTAATTCGCAAAAATTAATTACAAACTTGTTCGCGCCGCGAGAAGGGGATTTCTCACCCCGGCAGAAAATGGAGACAAACGGGGACGAGTTATTTCAGAAATTGTCACACAATGGAGACCCGTATCTCAATGCGATTCCGAGAGCGAACGTACGTTCCTTTTTGCTTTGGGCGTTTTACGTTTTCGAAGATGTCTGCTCTTGATATATGTATGTACATATATATATATGCATATACCTGTCTCACATACCTGTCACAAAATAATTTAAACGATAAATCAAAAGTCGCGAACCATGAGGAACGGCAGGTACTAGATCGCTAAAAAAAATGGCCGTGAGCTAATTAAATAAAAATAAAATATAAGGATTCTCAATCGTGACCCTTTGAACCGCGTTTACGTTTGCGCGAAAAATGGGGAGGAAAAACATCGACGATCGTATAAATAAGCGTTTAATGCTGGGCATAGCCTAAATTGAATCTCAGCCGCCCAACGATCTGTGGACAAGTTATCAGGGGTGAGCCGACCGGACAACTAATGTCCAAATAATAACCAACTTTACCCTGACTGGCTGTATACGTTTGGGTCAATACTAATCCAGCGATTTATGCACCCTACACACGCATTATGAGCGGAAAGTCAAACGCCGCGGTGATGGGGCCCATACGCTCTGTTTGTCTATTATGTATGGTTTACCATGGTTTACCAAGGGAATCTGGGAGGGAGGGGGGTCGAAAAATATGGGGGAGAATCGAGACAGACTTATACATATATACGAAAGTGGTTAAGGGTAACGTATCCAGTTGAGATTTCAGACTAGGAGGGTGGACGACAAACCCTATATTATTATTAGACCTTCGAATTTCTGATAGCCCTTTTAACATTCATTGGACACGTTGAAATAACTGGAGGGTGAATTCCAGACAAAAAGCATTAGGGTTAAAATTCATACCGAATGGTACAGGGGGGGGGGGGGGGGGGGGGT
>JASANN010000252.1:2074762-2084769 GCA_031762395.1 Calameuta pygmaea
AGTATGGAAGCTAGGTAATATTCTTGGCAAATGTCCTTGGTGGATTGCATGACGTAAAGGTGGTTTTATTGCTTGCAAAAGTGACGAGAAGGCCACCCCTATTTCTAAAAACACACATAAAACAATGAAACTGTATAAAGGTACCGGACGTGACGCGTCATAGAATTCAAATAACCATAGGCGCGTTACTAAAGGGAGTAATTCCGTAGTAGGAAACCTTATTGGAAAAGGGTAGATAAAGGGAACAAGAATGGTACGGGGGATGTGTTACCGTCGAACGGAAATTAAATATGCCTCAGTCGATAAGTCAGAGCGAGGCCAGGACTCCGTATCAACGGGAAGTTCAGGGATGAGCTATTGTGTTATTTTCGAGGGAATATTGCGCCAGTGTCTGCCTACTTTTTTTTTTCACGTGAGCCTATGAGGGTAAAAAAAATATTACATCCTCGAGCGCGAACGAATACCGATACATGTACCTCGTCCCTTATCAATAGTTCTGAATTTGATAACAAAACGAATATATTTACGGGCTATTAAATTTCGATGATTTTCATCCATTGCTGGAGAGATAAAAATTATCTTTATTCTACGTTGTTGGCTGTTCGAGTTTTTTATCGATATTTTTAATAATAATTATATATCGATTATTTCAGGGTAAATTACGACGTCGTACTTCCTTCTTTTAATTATATTCGATATCACACTCTTATATAAGGGATTTCGATGATTTATGTAACACCATAGATAATAGATCCCTTTACTGCTCTATGGCGTCAAGTGCTGCGACTGAAAATTACGATCCGGTAAAAGCCCTTTTACGAGGCCATAATTAACTTTGTTAACTGTTCCCTTTTTTTTTAAAGATATTCCTATAGCTAATCGGATGCTCTGGACCAACATGAAGATATAATGGGTTAAAAGGCCTGAGAGTTATTGAAAGATAACGGAATTCACTATCGCGACGAGATACGATGATAAATTGATTTTCAAAGGTTCAGGGGACAGAACACACCACGATTTTGAGGTTGAGGGAGATTTTTCAGAAACACGCGTTACGACCCAAAATTTCCACGAGTCATCTTAAAGTCAGTATATCGTTTCCTTTCGTTTCCATGGTGTCCATTTCCTTCGAGTGGTACTTATTATACCAAGGGTTACTCAAAATGAATGAAAAATCATCAATTTACAAATCTTTCTCAATGACTTTCAACCCCATTCACTCATAACCCACCCTTCGAGTCAATGGGTCCATTTTCGAGTAGTACTACTGATTGTCATTACCAGTACACAGTACTACGACCATTAGCTGAAAATTTTGGTCAATGACATTTCTTACCCCGTTCACGTGTAAGAATGTAAAATCTCAAGAAGTTTTCATGAATGAAAATATCCATGACCGTATACATGGACGCCATAAGAATCAGAAGGTAACTCTTATACCCCTAAGAAACATCCGACTCATCGATTTTCCGACTATCGGTACCCACAGAAAACTCTGGACAGAGTCATCCACTCGAGAGGTCCATTCTTGTACCAGCCATTAACGAAACAGCATCTCAATGGAACACCATGGATGGCTGTATATACTGTACAAACATAATGGTCAAAATTCATTGACACCCCTCGGGCGATTCTACGAAGTCCCAAAGAGTCCCCTTACAGAATTGAATGGCCGATCGAATCGCTCTAAGTGCATTAAATGGCGGTTTGGTACACTCTATAGGGTGTATCTTTAGGACCGAGAAAGGTCTGAACGATCTAGACTAAACTAGGATAGCTGCTATCTCCTCTCCTATGGGGTTTCAAAAATTTTTCATAAATCACTATAGCGTCTGAAGAATGCCACGTTTCGTCATTGAGTATCGGTAGTATATTTTTATTATTTTTACAATTTTTTTTTTTCATCTCGCCAACTTACACGTGTTTACTGCACTTCTGGCATACTATACATATTCGATGGACGGTTTATTGAAGTCAGGTGTACCATGAAATAAATGAAAATGTATGAGCCAATAGTCGATACCACGTTTCTCCCTTGGTCGATAAATTCACCTGTATCAAGATGGGCTATCGACTATCGGTTTGACATCCTCGAATTCACTGTTACGTCAGAGAGTAAATGATGAACGAGCATCGCTTTCAATAGGCCGCTACATAATAAGTATTAAGGGGATGAATCAAAGAACTCGAGTATCTTTTTGTACACGACAATAATGCCGGCTTACGCTTGAGATCTTTTTTTTCATTTTATTGGAAACGAATCCAACAGTGTAGTCACTGAAGGCTCACGGGTAATCGTCTCCCACGAGATTCTGACGATTCCGTCATAAATAACTTTTTAGGTGATTTAAAAAAAAAAAAGAATAAGAAATGGGAGCCTCCCACAGTAGACATCGACCATATTCGGCTCTGGGTCCAGTTTATAGTCAACATATATATATATATATATATATATATATACACATACACACATAAATAAATCCACGGACCACTGAGTTCGCACAGTCACCGATGTCCCGCGGAGGTACCCGTAAAATTTGACATAATGCACCCTATAAGATTATTTAACGATTTATCACCAAGTCCGTGAATGCCACGGTGGTCTATTAGGTGTCTAGTGGGGGTGGCCAGCAAGATGGCGGACGAAGGTGCCGAACAATTGAGTTCCAGGCGATGACAAATGACCCAAGACCTGCCGCCACCCTGACTTACGATCGTTCTTTGTGTACGCGACACCATGAAACCGTCTCAGGTGTTTTCTTCAAAGATTTTTCACGGACAACGACCCTTGCACTTGGTTTTTATATCGTGGACTTTTGCCCTACTTGGACCGTACCCACTATAGGAAGCACAGTGAACGATTTCGGAGACGATACCACGTGATGGCTGAGCCATCATTCGTTACAGGGGTGACAACCCTCACGGTGTCTATTAAAAAAAAAAATCTAGATCCATCCTACTAAATATCATAGTTGCCACTTGATTCAACTTCTTATACATGTTCCGATAGCTAATTCAATTCACGGAGAACAGCTTGATAGTAACCCCCCCCCCCCCCCCGAGGGTCACACACATTGGACTTTACAAGTGGTCGGATATACAGCCCAGGAAATTACTAAATCTCTTGTAGATACTTAACCACGGTGAGGGCACTACGCGGGTTCACGCTGGAGAAACGCATTTCCGTCGATTGTCAACTAATTAATGAATCGATTAGAATACGTAGATAATTATAATAATTGGAATACAATGATTAAACGATGGGGCTAAGGTCAATGCTGATGCGTAAGGCAGGCATTGACGTATGCCGTTAGGAAGTATTGCCAGGCTAATCAAAAGTGACAACTTATACGGGTGTCTAGGAAAAACGTATCCTGATCCATAATCAGCCCATTTCCAAGGGTCCCAAGGGTACCGTAAGTACACGAACGTTGATATTACGTATAGGTGACCCGGTACGGTATGTGACTCTGTATACGTGTATAGTTATAGGTACACGGGTAAGTACACCCTAATACATTTTTCTGGTCTACCCAATGGAGACGCTATCTGTCCAGCCCAAGGAACGCGGGCAAGATTGGAACGAGCGCACACACGAGCCAGGTGCAAAGTGACTCCTGCTAGAGTTCTAGAGTGGGTAAAGTTCTCGTATCGAATACAAGTTTCTCGGAACACAATCGCATATAATACATATGCAGTAGCTACCGGTGGCAGTTGCCCGAGGCGGGCGAACGAGTGTCCATAGCCAGAATGGACATTGGAGGTGGACATCGGACGGTGCAACATGGCCGCCTCGAGCGAACCGCGCTCGATAATTGAAGGGCCCCTCTCTTGCTCTCTGCCTCCCTTCCTCACCTTCCCCAACCACTCGCCAAGTTCACCTTTCATGTATACCTATATGTATACGTACCTCCGACCTACCCTTTGAGAAATTTTCAAGCTTGCTCCTACTTTGGTATCAACTGCTTTACGCGAGTGGAGGGTGCGCCAATTTTTTATTTCATAAACCAAATTTTTTTTTTAATCGGCGAGTGATTGCCTGCGTTGGTAGAGGTGATTATTATTTTTGGGTGAAAAAAAGTACCTATAGGGGGTTGGTAACGGGATTAGCTGTCGAGGAACACGAATGAAATCGAAGGGAGGCTGCGACCACTTGGCTGACGTCAAAAATCAAGTAGGGTCGATTTAACAAACAGTGCTTAGTCACTGATCGGCGTTTGATAGGAATGGAGTCTAGCACGCGGCGGAGAATCGACGTCCCGCGTGGGGAGCAGCGTCCCGACGCCTGGCGTTGGTTATCTCCAGGCTTATCGTCAGATACAATAATGGCCCGGGAAAACGTCCCCGGCACAATAATGGCCTGTTAAAAGAGCCACTCTCTCACTTACGGCTCCACCTTTTTCTCCCTCTACGTACACCAGGATACCGACGCTCTTTTCCTGGATGCACACCAAGGTCGGTATATGTGCGTGCGTATATATATGTACTTTTATATACAGTAGTATCTACCTACACTTGTACGTTCATATAAATACAGTAATAATCATGGCAATGCTCATAGAAAGGGGCTGGAAGCTGCAACCAAGGGGAAACTCGTGTTATTCCTGTTTGCAGAGGGATCTCGCCCTCCTGACTATATAGGGGAAAAATAATTAAAAGCGTTTATCTAACCTTATCCTTGCCAGCAAGGGTGCCGAATCAAAAGAGCGCATACCTACTTAAACCATCCGGTACATGGGACTTATGATTTCCGAAAAGAATGCATTCCCCCTCCTCTTTTTTAAAATTCCGATTAATTTCGACTTTTACAAAATTTTAAGAAGATAAAAAATTTTTTTTTAATATTCCCTATGATTTCGACGAAGGTCAACGGGCTAAAAGTGCGATCGCGGAAAGTGAAATGGTCAGTTTCGCAATGTACCTCGACCTCGTAGCGAAATATGTATACAGAAAGTGGCTAAGCAGTGCTCACATGGTTTCGCCGGTCTGCAAATACAAATTTAACTACACCCGCCACTTTACTGCCGAGACATAGTGTCCAAAAGGTGGGTCTGTTCCGTTTTAGTTTTGCAACATGCGGCCAGCGCCAAAGCCGCGCCCGCATCTTTACAGCGTGCAAATTATAGTTATGACGTGCATCTACCAAAGGCGATAATGCACGTGATAAATATAGTAATTCGCGGCGAGAAAACGGTTCTTACAAAACGAAAAATCAAATGCTTAAAATCCGATGAATCCAAAACGTGTACGTATTAAGAAATATGCTAAACGTGTAAATCAGTCAAATAAAAAAGATGTACGTATCAGAATATGACATATGCATTGATCAAAAAATTTTTTTCAACACAGTAAAAATTTCTACACTGTAAACTAGCCTTGTCGAAATTTAGACGTAGTCCAAGTACCTAATGGAAATTGCATTATGAAAATCAAGGGCCAGTCCAGGTCCCAAATATACGCCTGTACCAGCTCAGTAGGGATCTTTAGGCAGACCCAGGACTTAAGGTGTAAAATTTCTACTGTAGGGGTAACCGCGAATTAATAACGTAGGTGCGAGAATGATAACCGAAGAAGGTAAGGTAAACCCGTTTCAATATGGCGGCCGGGTAATGGGACCGCCCGTAGCCATGCTCTAATGCCGCTACGATTAAATGCAGACAGGATATTAAACTATGGTCTATACACCATGGCTATAACATATTTTGACAATACACCGCTCGAGCAATAAAGTAAACCCGTAAACCTCTTACGGGGCTTATCCGGGGGAATCCCCTTTGGAATATATACATACATATAAGAGAGGGATACGTCTACACCCTGTAATCTTATGTGTGTTTTATTATTTATCGCCACTTTGGTACTGTCGAAATTTACCAACCTCAAGATGCCTCTCGTTTCTGCAGCAACCCCATTGAAAATCATCGTTAACCCCATGTATGTTAACCCCACGTAGAAATTTACTCTGTATATATCGGTCACCCTTGTGTATCCTTTTGCCAGGAATAAAATGATCATTCGAAGCTTAACGTACGTAGGACACAGATATGCATGAAAACCATGAAGATCGCTTAATGGTCCAACCCCTTTGGCCTACGAACCCCTCAAAAAAAATTCACCAGCTTTTACGTATATACGTCTCGTGTATCGTTTTGCGGTGCAAGTGAAATTCGAGCTGGCAAATCCAATGGTGCCAGTGGCGAGTCACCACGTACCGTAGAGGTTACGGGGCAGCCTGGTCTCATGTGAAGTAAAAAAGAGAAGAAATGAATAAATAAAACACACATGACCACGGGGTGTCAACTTTCGAGCATTAGCTAACGCGCGTGTCATCGTACTGTGGTTAGTTGTAAAAATATTGCAAAAAAATCTGTATTAATTTTTTTTTTATAAAATTAATACAGGATATAACTTTATGTCACTTTGTTCAAGTCTTAATACATTTTTTTCATTTATAACATCAGACTGTACGTAGATATAGACTTTATAGTCATATGTTAGCAAATCATTTTCATTGCACGCAAAACGCTTAAGGCATAAAGAGCGTCTTTCACGATAATACCAAGCGCGGCTGTCCCAACTAATTTACGCTGGCAGACGTGTCTTTTAATTTTGTTTCCCAGAGCGTCAGGCATTTTTCTCGGAACGCTTAAGCGAGCAGCCGCCCGTCTATTTTCGCTCTGAGACGACGCTAAACGCTAAACGGCCCCTTCGGTGACAGACGCTACAAGACACCTCGACTCGCTAAAGACCGTATTCCTTTACCCTTACAAAGCAACGTTGGGACGGATGATTCCAGGATGCAATTTACCGAGTCCGAGCATTTCGCATCGTGGAATAATTTTTTGTGCATGTTAAAAAAAAAAAGCCTGTATACTTAACAATTCTTAACTTTGAATTACATTCATAGTGTTTCTTTAGTATTTTTAATGGGTTACCCTTAATTCGTAAGAATTTTATTTATTTTTCTTAAACGATTAAAATCTCTATAAGGGACAACCATAGGGACTAAAATATTATAGTTACGGCACTGTTCGCTGTTTTAACCAATCCACAGCTTCTCCTCGTCAGGATATCATCTGGAAGGTGAGTCGCACCAGAGAGAAGCGCACCCGGTACGCTCGACTAATTGGCCGATAAATCAAGCTTGGCTAACTTCTGCGCCGGACTCTCTGGACTCATAGTTGGACAGCGGACTGTTGGGATACCTATATACACAGGTTAAGAAGAAGAGGGTTGACTATCTATACTGCGAATTCACGGTCTGAATTTTTAAAAGGGCGAGAAATCTTTTTCAGCCATTTTTTCATCGCTGTCCGAATATACCTACGGAGTTAAAAAGGCTACGTTTACTATAGCAAATATTACAGTGACCACTTTACTAAAAATACCTTCATACTAGAAATAACGGGTATAGTGACTTTTGAAGAAAAATATCAAACCGATCTAAATTTTTTAATTTATCACCACGTGCTGAGAGTAACGCAAGAACGTGTAGAGCTGACGAAAGGTAAACCATTGCTGAAACGTCAGTTGTAAATTTAGCGAGTGTCTTTGATTCTAATAACGTCGTAAAGTGTGGTAATAAGGTGAAGCTATCGCGTAGGACAATAATTCTTTAGCAGCCGTAAAAGAGAGTTCGTAAAACTATCAGTGAAATTTTATCGGTGACCATTATGAGTGTATGTTATATCCACGTGAAATCTTTCTATTTTAATTAAAAGCTATTAACCAAATTTGGGTTTAATTCAATGCTACTGTGTATAGTATTAAAATCAGTATGCATGTATAGAGAAGCACTTTGGTTTTCGGCCAGCATCCCTGACACTCGGCTATATCACGATACTACAGGATTAATCGCATAGAGCGAGCTTGTTGGAATTAATTGGTCCGGCCAATTAACGCGCTCGACTGAAATGGCCCAGGAGATGCGGCAATGAAATGCCGTGAATGGCCCACGGCGTAGGAAGATCTTGCCGCTTGCTAATTAATTTAAATTCGCATGAGATCCAAGTAGCGTATACGTTTGCAGAAGCTGTTAAAGTATTTCATATTAATAGAAATAAGAAAAATATTTGTAAAATGAGTTAACCAATAAAAAAAAATAGTCAATCAAAGTACCTCGTTCTTTCAGCAAGAATCATTAAATGACTTCGTGGAAAGTGTCGACAAGCGTCTTAAATCTTAGGCAATGAAAGAATTAAAAGCGTATTACGATTTAACGACGGATTCATCCTCGCAGTAACGTCGAATTACGATCGTTCGTCTTATTGTGTAATCATCGAAACACCGCACGTCATCAATCTTCAGCAGAAGTTCCAATATCATTAACACCGCAATACTAATTATACGTAAAACCAATAACATGTTCCACTTGCAGAATTATACTGTTATAATGTCAATATCCAATCGTGCCAACTGTCGCGCTCAGAAACTTCTAGAATTCCCTAGAACGTTGCGCATGCGCATACTTAACATTGGGTTCAGAGCTGACGCGAAGCAGACGATAATATTTTAGTGACATCGTCGTAGGAATCGTGGCTAATACAGAAGACGCTTTATTAACGTAAAGACTATTGCAGCTCAATTGAGTAGGCATGAGTACTCGAAGAGGTGGACGTCTCAATTTTCTTCGCGGTTTAATGACCGATCGTTAAAAGCCCGGCTTTGCCTCGAACCGGCTCCACGGCTTCGAAATGCGGCCTCTCCGCACTGTGTATCTATACCGCATACTTGTAACTCGCCACCGACGAGTTCAAACGTAATCATCGCTGTCTCTCGTAATGACGTTTATAGAGCCAGTGAGCCCTGCTGACTTCTTGGTATACGTCCCTTTTGTTATTATACGTGTTCGTGTATAACCTCAAATACATATATCTGCCGAGTATGTAATATGTATCTACACTAAATCGGCACTCGGAACTACCGACCACTCATTCCGGCACCGTCACACCACCGTGTAAACGTAATCGCTGTGGCTCCTCGTAATGAGGTTTATAAAGCTCGAGTTCCGGCCAATCCTTGTTGCTACCGACCTTCCGTTATTATGGCTGGTAGATACTTACGTTGTAATGTTCAAGTGGGAAGTTCTCGAAAGCTTTCACGGTCATTTACATACTTTGGAAATGGTACGTAGGAAGCTTGTTGCTGGGCTTATTAACTTATTGTTTTAGGTAATTAAGTGGTTTATTGTGATTATGATGTAGTACGGAAAAATGGTGTTGATTTATAGATTAAGTGACTCGTTTCTGCTTTTAATGAGGCGGGGATGGTTCTAAATGTTTGTTTTTTTGTTTTAGAGACTTTCAATTTTGGGTGTGCTTGAGTATTTTCAAGGGGTAATCTTGAATTTTGGCTGTTGAGATATTCGAGTCGATGACTTTTCAGACGTTGACTGGAGCTCCATCTGTCGGCTGAATTTAGAACATATGATAGAACCTCATTATCACGCATGCTTCGTATCGTGCTGTGATAATTATTAATTGCGATTTTTTTGTAGAGCAGTTAAAGAGCATTGTGAGTCCTTTGTTTAGATAGAACTCTGATTTTTGTATTTGTGTGATAGTAATACTGATCGTCGGTAATAACGTATAGGGTTTTGTTATACTTATCACAGGTAGAATTCTTTGAAGACCGACCGACGGGAAGTTAGCGTTAAAAGATAAAAGTTTATATGTTTTTAATACCTACAAAATTGCTCGTTAAATACTATTTTCCTAATTCTGCCGTTGGTAGCAGAGATGAGCAGGGAGATGCACAACGCTACGGTTTTAGGCGTTACCAAGATCATGGCGCTAAATCGTAGCGGCGAGTCTGGAAATACGATTTTGTGATCATCGCCTCCGTCGATAAAGCGTATTCCGTCATAGCCGAGCTAAACGTGAACACGAACGTGTAGCTTGGGCGGGCAGAGGTTCTCCGCTACTCGCCGCCGGTTCCCAAAGCAACCCTTAGAACGAGACCGGGAACTATAGAACTTCTCAAGAACCATTGAAAAAGCCTACTGTTGA
>JASANN010000256.1:0-86843 GCA_031762395.1 Calameuta pygmaea
AGAGAGAGAGAGAGAGAGAGAGAGAGAGAGAGAGAGAGAGAGAGAGAGAGAGAGAGAGAGAAAGGCGATAGCCGAGCCAATATTCTAATGCATGGGCTAGGCGTTCGTTGAACCTTATACAAGATGGCGCATTTCCTGTTCCGCCCTTATTTCATCCAAGTGCTACAACCGACAGCTGAGAATCTTCGAAAGGATATTATCGAGTTCTTAAAATTTTTCATAAATCTTATAAACTCTAATGTCTCATAGCTGTCAATGGTGGATATACTTTTTCCAATTTCTTAAGCTTTTTTTACCACCACGGCGTTGGGTTATCCGCGAAATGATCCATCTCAATTTTTGCCACTCGAGATAATACGAAGTATTCGTATAGACCAGTGATTTATTATTTTACTCAGGAATGTCCTGAAAAAAAATTCCACGTGCTGAAATTGGCATACGCAAACACCAAGTGCATTGCGACGTGTTTCAAGAAAATACACAGTACCCATCAGACTGCAATAATACTCTCATACAGTTAGGTCATCTGTCACAGTACTAATTACTATACTTCCCACTGATCAACGCATGGAGTGCAGGAGCAACGGAATCTCCATAGCCCAGAATCGGATGCGCTTGGTAGGTCTGTTGATCTACGTCATATAAGATCTTCAAGTGGACCGCGTGTCTCTGCTCGAGTAGTCTCGGATGATTTATACCCTTGTATCCCTCATCAATTCTCCCTTCGCGCGACACTCGTGGCTGTCGAATTGGTGAATCCGTCAGGCCAAGAGGTATGGAAAAAGTATCGAGTAGAGTGTCAGCCAAGTATCGGCTATAAATAAGTTAGGTGATTTTTTTTGACGTCTAGCTATAGTAGACAGTGGGAGATGGATGCGTTCAGGTTATACGGAAAAGATCGAGTTACTCATTAACGGAAGTGGAGGTGGCGACCCAATCAAGAAAGGGAAGCTATAGCCCTTCGCTGCTATTAGATCTTCTGGGACAATCGCTGCTCCGTTCAGCTGGCACGTAACTGAGCTTGCTGCTGCTCTTGCTCCTTTGGTCGGCCCTGATAGCGACAGAGGTAACAGCTGCTGGTCCACTTCCACCGCGACCAGCTAGAACGTGCCAGAACAATAGAATTCGGTGTGGGTGAAGGGATTGCTGGTCGAGAGAGGTTGATTTTTTGGTCCGATATCGTTTAGATATTAGAAACTAAAAGGACTGCGTCACGTTTGAACTTTCCCGCGAAATCTCATCCCGTTTAATAAAATTGTACAAGAGAAAACTTGTGTTTCCTCAAGCACGTCGTGCTGTATATTTCACTGTGTGGATGGGCTCGTATAGAAGTACAAGCTATTACGTAATAGCAATTACGTAAAGAAAAGAATTCGGTAACGAAATAATCGAGAGTCCAGGTCCTGCTCAATGTGTATTTCGATAACGTAGCCTTCGATTAGTCTCGTGATTGACCTATTGAAAATCAATAGCTGCTGGGCCTTCGACAAAGCCGCCTATCCCGATGCTGTCCCACGCATGGCTGCACTTCGCTCTACTCGCTCTACTCCCTGTACTCGATTACGGATTCATTTAGCAGCTCTTGCGTAAAGGGACGGGTACGTGCTGAAGGATCTTTTTTTTTCGATTCTTCAAGACACAACCAGAGAGTTCAGCCATGACTATAAATTGACTCTGGTATATTTGCTCGAAAGACACATGACTCTCTGAATGAACTGTCACTCGCTGGTATCTAACCGCAGATTATTCTGATATTTGGTATCCAGAAGCCTTGACCCAAAAAGTGACCACGCTGCTGGACTAAGTTGCCTGGTCTGTGTACGTGTGCATCTCGCACCTGCATACTTGCAGCATTCTGGTCCAGCTAGCTTTGCCTTTGACTGGCTACCTGTCTGGCTCTCGGTACGTTGCGTCTAATGGCAAACTTCTCCCGTTACAAACCACAGAGCGTCCAGCTCTGCGTCATCGTATCGCATGACGACTTGACACCAAGTGGATGCTGCGCCCGAGAAGATACTTTTCAGTAGCGAGATTGCGGGTTTTACGTGGGAACGGTGTGTTTGAGTGGTGCGAATAATGTGGAGGATTTTTTTAAATTTGGAATTTGGTCAGGGTGCCAGTTTTTTGGGGACTTTGTTCAGGGTGCAATTTTCTGAGAGAAGTTTTAGAATTTTTATGGTTTTAATATTTTTGCCAAGGGAACCGAAGATCTTTATGGTTCGTTGACATACAGGTGGACGGTAGGAGGGAAGGTCGAGGGGGTACGAAACGAGGATGAAAACGAAAGGGAATGTGAAATAAACCCAGGAGAAAAATGAGCTAAAGGAAACAACGGAAGAGATAGGGACTCGAGGACGTCCTAAAAGCGGCAATAAAATAATCATCTTACGATTAAGGGATGAAATCCTACAAATGGATTTCCAGCCTAAACAAACAAATCTTACCTTGACGTCACGGCGATGCAGCGATATTTTTTCACTTTCCAGTATATTTTCACAACAATGCATCAAGAGCATTTATAACCCGAGTTTATTTCTGTTGCTGATGTTATCTTCGGATCGACCCCGGCTAAACCGGGATGTATACGTAAATTATTTGGTCCTGTCAAAATTTACAGATCGGGAGGCGCTGAAATTGAGATGCATCTGTTTCTAGCTTCGTTCGGAGCGTTTCGATCTTTTCCCATCGTCAAATAGTAAAGAAAAAAAAAATTATAAAGAATTTATTTTTCCTTATTTCAGTAAATTCGATCGCTGCGACAAGCGGAGCTTCTTCAGGCGCTCCTACGCGATATCGTATTAACGAAGAAAAACTGACAGACAAGACCCACCAATAAAGCGTATACGACGATTAATTGACGTGAGTTTTCAGCAACGCCGTTTCCATCGAGCGATGCTTGAAAAAACTACTTTGACCTGCGACTTGTCATATTCATCGAGTCTTTTCCCTTTAACTTGTATATTTTTGCCCTATCCTGTCCCCTAGCCCGTAAGTGCGTTCGCGTTCTTATTTTAAAATCTCAACCAGGTCCAGAGCGCAGCTCTCAATTCCCATTGATGTATATACATATATATGTATATTATATTTAGATTTGAATAATTTTACGATCTCAAATTTTCCTCGAGCCTCACGATAAATGTTCAATGAACATATCGATTCGTCCTCCTGTCAAAGCTGAAGTGTCCTGAAGATCGTTTTCTTCATCCTACCAAAGTTTCCTTTCACAGAACGAAGGATACTCAAAAGATGAAACGAGTGGGCTGATCAAACGAACGCGAGCCAAGACAATCTCAAAGAAATAAAGGATGGAGGCAAATAATGAAAAACTTTTAGTTGTTAAAACAAGCGTTGAAAGATGTTTACACTGAATCAGCCGAAGATTATAACCATCGAGATAAGACTGACAGGAGATTACGCGAGGGACGTAAATAAAAGGCAAACAGATAAATTAAAAATAAAATAAAACAAAATTGCGCGCACCTGAATTGTCAGAAAAATAACATCGTTCGGATAGTGGGTGCGTCAGAATTATTGACTGGCAATCAATTTCCTGATTGTCTGTGCTTCGTATCATTAACGTCGGCACGATGGATCGGCTGCGCCACTTCTCATTAATAACAGTTAAAGCGCATACACGTCCGGCAGACGCATTGACTCGCGTCAACAAAAATTCAGACTGACGTCATTCGGAGAAGTAGAAATTTACGCAGGACTAGGATGCCCTAAAACGTATTCAGCCTTGGAACGAGATTCCATATGGAGAAAACCAGTGGAGATCGAATCGAGACAGGGACTTTCATTCGGAATGGACCGAGTTGACCATTGCGTCAGCGATGCACCGATTAGAAATACGAATTACTATACTCATCCCACTATTACTATATACACTGAAATTTTTTTTTATTTTATTTTTTCTTTCCACAGCTCCCATTCTTTTTGAGTAAACATTCTTGACTTCGCACCTCGATTCAGCATTGCTTGGCTCTCAGTGTCTTGTTTGCCGTGATAATGGGCTTGACGCTGGAAATAATTCTATAGAATTGCCCGTAAGAGCCCATTGAAATGTATACATATATATTATACATGTATATGTATATTTTGATATTCGATCGAATTACGTATATTCGTATCTATTGCGTCGCGTAAGATCATCCAACAGCGTAATATCGAAAGGCAAAACGGATACATGTATAGACGTATAGGAATTTAATTAGTAAAGTCTAACTTAAACTCCGCAATCACTGTAGAGACGATGAACCCGATCGAAGGTCGACGTCGGATCAATTGATTGCGATAAAATCTGCTGGATACAGAGTCCTGGCTCCAAAGGAAAATCGATCGTTGATTGATCCTATCGACGAGTATCTCTGCGAGTAACTAGTAACTAACCTTGGTCGTTCGTTATATACGAGCGCATTGCTCGATTTGTTCGTCTACCGTTATCTCCCAGTTAATGGAGTCCGCGTGTGCAACTTACTTATGGCTGTGCGCTTGTATAGCTAGACTGAGGTTTATATCAGTGTCACTAGCGAGTCTTGCGATCAAATTTGCTCCTTGTATAACACACGAGTTTTGTCTGTGTAGAAACACGTGGTATATTGGATAGGAAATAGGAGAGCGAGTGTCGATGCTTTATTTATATTTTTTTGTATGAAAGAAATACGGTACCGAGGGGCTGTGAAATTCGACGAATTCGCGAGACGATTCTTCTTCGGAGATAATAAAAATAGTGGGAGAAAAAAAAAACGAAAATGAAAGAAAAAAATGAAAAATTTCGTAACGTCGTTTTACGCGAATGTTCCACTCGATTCCTTGAAATTCAATTCTGTCCTCATTTTGAAATTCTTTACGAATTTTCTGTCGTCCCGATTCGTTTCATATATATATATATATTGCTAAATTTGAAACTCCCCACGAGCATAACCTGGTTCTCGTTTTGATAAACGGCTTTTCTTCATATACGTTATACGTTGCCCGGTTGGCTTTATCAGGAGAGAAACGGATATCGTAGTACGAGGCTCAAGGCTCAGAGAGGTTACACTCGTGTATCGATAAGCCAGCGTGAAATTAGTATTAGCAGATAGCGGCCCCTCTCATCTACAAGTGCTTTCTCAAGGAATCGACTATACATAAAATGTACCTACAGTCTTGCAGAGGCGTCTCTTCGGGTTCTGTTGCAACGCTGCGATTCTACCAGCCAGAGATCTCGAGTGACACAGTCCGATTTTTTTATTTTCATCGACAGCCCTGCTGGCCCCCCTCCTATTTTGCCGAACAATCATAAACGATTTATTTGTCTTTCTCGAACGTATTTATTTGTCTCCGCATGTTACGTAGTCGGTTCGCGTAAGAAAGAAAGACGCTCCAGAAGTGGTGCTGTGTGAATCGGGCTTTGAAGACTGACGAATGAATTGTAACCGGGAAAATAAAACGTAAAAATAATAGCTTCAGTACGGAGTAGCTGTTATCCACGTGAGAAACTGCGTCTCCCGTATGTACCTCAGTTGGTGTATAAATGCCTGCCGGGTATGTAAGAGAAGAACACTTGGCCGAAGTTGAAAATAACGTTGGTTGTGTCGGATGCTTTGGGTTCGTCGACCGAGCGACGACTGACGTCGCTCTGACGCAGGGTGCATCGGCTGAGGTTGCATCTAGAGGCTAGTGAGAACCAGTGAGAGAGGACGGCCTCAATAGCGATTAAGTGCGATCGACGCTGGTTATTTCTGGACTTTTTATGTAACTCCCTACTAGAGACGCTCGATGGACCGAGGATACTCGGGATGCTGAAGATATCGAGGATGCTGAGGATGCTGAAGATGCTGAGGATACCCAACGAGAGAGTACCACTTTTCTCTCCCTCCGTAACCTCTATGGTTTCTTTCCTCTTGGGTTTTCCTACGTTACGCATCTCGCGAAGACGCGACGTATTCTAGTGAACTGGAAGTTCCAGTAATTTTCACTGGGATGCTGTGGAGCCACGATCGAGCATGCAAAGGGTATGCTGTTTCTGTATGCTTCGAGTGAGATTTCGCTCGAGTGAATTCTAAAGGCGAAATACGTTTATTGACATTTGAGCCGAGAAAAGCTGTCGGAATTGCTTCGAGAGCTTTTTACGTTTCAGCGAACTTAAATGGCACTTTATCGACACTCTAATCGCGCGAATGTGTTCGCACATTTCCCATTTATGGATACGGGAAAAAATGGAACGGGCGAGCCGTGCTAAATGGATGCTGCATTCCGGGTTAAAGAGAAAACAAAAGTTTCAGGTTAATATTCAATTTTAGCTTAACTACTGAAATTTAATATCCCGGCGTTCGAATCGCCGATTATTGAATCAACTTGTGCTATTTAGTTTGTTTGAAGTTTAAAAAATTATTTTCTTTTTTCAAAAGACAATGAGGTTCATGAAAATTCTACGAATTCAGGAAATTCTTATCAGACTATCAAACTCGAGGAGATGTCGAAATTTTTTGGTGGATATTTTACAGGATTTTAGGAAATACCGAGCGAATAACTCGACCACTCGATAATTAGTTTCTCAGTGATAAGAAAGCATCGAAGATGCACCCTAATCGTCTTATTTATTTCTTCGAAATTCATCGGCGCCTCCAATTAGTATCGGGACTGATTTTAGGTAAACTATCGGTGCTATTAGAATTTCAACGTTATCGTCCAAACAGAGTAGCTCCACGCGGCCGTATAAGAACATTTAATTATTAACTGATTTTCTAATGAAAAGCAAAGTGCTTTTTAACGATGAACAGTAAATACGAGTACGACTAAGAAACCTATGTAAATTGTCCCTAATAAACTAAACCTGAAAATTTTTATATGATCCCCAAAATTGTATGTACCACTCGAGTGTCTCGAGAATAAAAAGAGGAGAAGAAGAAACAAGTAGAATGATGATGATGAGGATGATAATAACGATGATGACGATGATGATAAAGGGTAGAAATAAATGAAGCAAGAGGAGTCTCTCTTTCTCATCTTGATTATTTGAAACGAGAGACGTTCCGGATAGTACGTCGTTATCTTGAGGATTTAGTGCTGTTTAAGGGATGATCTATTGTAACAGAAAGTTACATAAGGGTGTAAATGATATTAAGAAAAAAATAAATAAAAGACCTAAAGAGTCGATAATATATTATTTATTAAAAAAAAAATGGGTCTTCACGTTTCCTTCTTTTGGGAACGAATAAACTGGTCGACTGATTCTCAGAATACACATAGGATACAGCTATAGTGGAATACGTGTAACACGAAAGAAATAATTCAAGCTGATCTTTCAAAAACGAATTACGTGCGAGGAATGATGCATAAGGGGCTAAAGACATTGGTAGACATCGGAGCCGAGAGATCTGTCGATAAGTTTCTGTTCCTTTCTGGAACATAGGTGTCCTGGGAATGGGTGACGTCAGTGACTCTCAACAGATAATTATTCTTGATATTTCGATAACTAGCGTAACTGCCTGGCGCGAAAGATTGCCACGTGTCTAATTAGGGCTGACAGAGCGAAATTGTGAGTTCAGCGAATTGTATAATACGGTGGAAAAGAGGATGAATATGTGTACATGCTATATTGGGTGTTACGTCGCGTCACTTCATATTCAGCATGTGTCGCTGATTGCGGTGAAAAGCGAACGGCAATTTCTATAATGAATGCTAAAGGTAGAGCAAAAATTAATTACTCTTAATTGGTACAGATTCATTAAAAAAAAAAAAAAAAAAAAAAAAAACCTCGACGAACAAAGAAACAATTTTTTGGTTTTCGAATTTCAGATAAGTCTACTCCGTTCATACGGACAAAACGTCATATAAAATATACGTAAAAATCGAAACGAACTTGTTTAGTCGTTTCCCACAAGGCACCACTGTAGTTCGTATAAAAGACGCATTACGGTGCTAATGCTTTCTAGCTGAGTCCTACGAGACGTCCTCGACACGACGTAGATACGGATGATAAGGGGTCTTTATATGTCATTGTATTAAATTTTATGTGACGCTAAAAAAAATATAGTTTCGATGAGAACTCACACGTATGTGGAATCTGTCGACGTGTGAGCCTGCACGCCTATGAGACATGCCAGAAGAATATAAATATTAAGGTAAACCCACAAGCGTTTTATTCTGTCGGGTGAACGAAGCTGAAGGCATGCAGAGATTATAGAACGGAGTGTCGTGGCGTGAAGATAATCGTCGGATCGTTTGAAGACCCTTCGGAAGGGACCTAAGGATTTCACGGGCCCATTAAAAAGGGCCCGTGAGTCCGAAACCTCAGGAGGGTTGAAACGGCCTTGCTTGGCACGCAGGTAGAATAGTGAAGGCAGCTTCGGAAGCCTCGGAATTCATTCTAGAAGTTTCATGTCGTGCAGGGTTTCATTAGAAATGCGATCTTCGTTCGGGTTTGTATACAGAGAGTGTCCTGATTCCTGCCCTCCCGCCCCCCCCCCCCCACCCCCCATTAACATAGCGTGCGTCTAGATTAACCATGGGAAAGAAACGTTCGGCCTAAATTCAGACAGAAGCAAAAAGGAAGACATTAATTTGGACGTCTGACGCTACAGTGTGAATTCAGCTTAATTTCCGGGAGAAGGAAGCCGGTACGATTGAATATATTTTCGTGAAATCCTGTTTCGTGTAGACGGAGCCAAAAGTATTTAGATCTTGAGGGAGGGGCTCCCCCCACCCCTTTCGAATAAATTCGTCATTTCTGATTCGAGGCCAGATTACTTTTGGCGTATCTAGAACAATGCGAGAGGCCGGGTGCTAGCTGTGTTATCTCTCGCGTGACGCACTACGAGTGACGGGAGTAGCCTTAATTGATTAAGAATGATCCGTTAGCGCTAATGTGGACTCGTAGTAATTTTTTTCTCTACATCTCGGTAGCACCGCAATCTTCTTCTCCCACTCGTCACAACGTCATCACTGCAGCCAGTAGGTCACTCTCGATTCGATCCGATCTCGTCACAGTGGCTGAACTGGTTTGGCTATGATACCACATCTGTAAGACGATACACCCTGCCGATTTCTATATCACGCCTCACTTCAATTCAGGCGGTTTAAAGATTTTTTTTTCCTGCCGCTTGGATCTTCTCGGAATACGAATACCCGTACGAAATATCACAGCGAAACGAGACTCGAGTTACGCGATGACTCATGGGGATAAATAAAGAGTGAAATAATTTCTTTCGACCATTGTAAATTTTAATTTCCAACCCCTTTTTGTACAACTAAAAAAACAGCCAGTGTGTACTAAATGGATATGAAAAAAAAAAAAAAAAAAAAAAAAATGTCCTCGGGAATGAACCCTTGCTCGGGTTGGCTGCTGGAAAATTGACTAAATTTTGTATGAAGTCCTCGAGGCAATCTCGTTGTTAAATATTTGTTCATTTATTAACGTATATTTACACGAGGCAGTCTTTCATTAAAATATATCTATATAGTTTCACCATAGCCGCGGGACAATAGATTTCATTTTCGATCATCCCTCTCGTTATCGCCTCTAATGATCTACTGTTCCACATATTGTGCGTTCATCACGCACAAAGATATTCGATTCACGGAACTATCAGGCATCGGCGTTACAATTCGCCGTGACATTTCGCTTTAACAGCCAGCCCTGTAAATAGCCATAACCATGCATATCTATCATGCTTGCGGACTGGACTCGACCGATTGAGGAATTACTGATAAGCTTAGAATGGGAATCGACGTATCATTGATAGAAAATCGCAGTTTTGCGCGAATGCATCTTCGAGGCGATTCCGCACCTTCGATCTATCGATCCCGGGTGAGAGTAAATCAGATACATCCGCGAGTGATCTATCATCGTAGATCGCTGCGTATTAGTTGCAATCTATGGCTAACCACACGAGATGGTAAATTGAGAGTATCCCGAAGAACCAGTTACAGACGTACAGATGGACCATAGGTGGCTTCGCTCTGTGACGTAGTCACACAGTCTCCTCTACTTAATGCCACCTTTTACGCTCTACGGAGATAAAAAATGGTCCAGCTGAAAATACATTTATTTACGATATTACCAAAATGATAAACATCAGCGGCAACACCAGAAATCGGCAGCTGGGGCTTCATTCGTCTGTATTATCAAACGAAAGATACTCTCACGCAGCATCTTTCGACGTCAGGATGATTTCGGAGAACAATACATTACAAATCCAATTACAGGTGAGATAGAAAGAAAAAAAAGAAAATCTTCCGGCGCGAGCATCCTCCGAAGATTACAAATGGTAATCGAGAGGCGTCTTCTTTCTTACATCCTACTTCGCTTCTGGTATACAATTCGTATCTGTAGCATTGGACAGGTCCATGGCTCATCGCGTCGGATCTTTCGAGAAAAAAAGAAATAACGAGAGGAAAGAACAATTTATCTAGTCAGAAATACGATGAAGACGTTTCGGATCGCGATGTTCTTTCCTCCATTCGACTTACGATTACGTCCGAATCCGATAGCTCGTTATGGCTGAATAATCGATCGGCACGCAGCATCCAAAGATACAGCGGTACTCAAGGGGTGCCAGCTGATTTCGTGAGATGCGGGTCCACGGCAGATTAACGAACGAACGTTCGTCGAGTATCCAGGTGGCTACGCGAGTCCTACGTAGAGACCAGTTGGGTGGAGATGAAGGAAGGGTGGGGGGGGGGGGGGGGGGGTGAGCAAGAGAAGATCTACTCTCATCTTCTCAATGATAAACGACCTTGTGGCGACGAGTCGAAGCATTTGTGCTAAGGGACACGCAAGTCGGCTGTACTGGTCACGGGATGCTGGTAACTCTAGATGATGAGTACGAGTTGTGTCTGTCTTTATTTTTTCTTATTTTCTTCTTGGTACTTTCAGTGAAATGCAGAGGGCGTAGATCGATGAGTAACTTCGCTCACCCTTCACCTCAGCCATTCAGCGTGACGATTGATGGACGTTACGTATCAAAGGACGAAAAGTCTTGTTGATTGGAAAATTCATTTACGGAGCCATACGGTGGTCGTATTTAATTTGGACAATCCGCTGGTAATTTCTTGGCTTGTTGAGACTTCCTGGACTTGGATCGGGGCCCGATGTTCTCGTAGACGGTCCTGATCGAGAGCTGATGGTTATCCGAGAAACTGCCTTACGTAAATTAGTTTCGCACCTAGTCCTGACAGGGAGCACTTTCTCGGTACGTTCTCTAGGATCGGTGAATTCGAGGATCTAAGGATCTAATAAAAATGAGATAACTGTTGGTTGGTTAAGATATATCGCTCGAGCCTAATTTCCTACCTGTGAAAAGATCATTTGTCATGCATTCCGGTGGTCACGTCCGTGGCTGCCAATCGGCCAATGGATCCTCAAAAGACGGAACAGGTTTTCGAGAGGTTCGATTGATAAAAAAAATCTCAAGTAAAATTCCCAGGATGCACCAGTACACATTTTCGTCGGTAAGATGTTAAAGTTTAATTCCGGCTTGAAAAGTTCAAGAGGGAAAACCATGGCTGGGGAAGATGATTATAAAACATAGATATAACGACACTACTAGAAGTTTTTTATGCAATTTGAAAAATGTTTAATTTCAACTCAGAAAATACGACGCGTACCTCGTTTCTACGACGTAGCTACTCGTGCAGCGTTATTACGTTTGGAAAGTTTCATTTTCTTTATTGGACTAAAAATGCCATATCAGTCGAGACGCTCTTTAATTTACAATTCATCAAGAATTTACTTCGACGTTATATTCCTCTAGTTCCCATTGTAAATGTTGGTTCGTTTTCTTTAATTTTTTCCTACCCTTACAGCTTCTTCCCTAATTTTTCATGAGAACCCCTGACGATAGGTGCACCCTACTAGGAATCAATTTATGACTGTACGCTAAGTCGGCATTCAATTCAAAAGGTTGAATCGTTCAACCCGACTGCACTTGCCTCAATGCATCCCCGATACTTGATGATGAACCAGTCCCAATTCATATTGTACGTATACCTACATTGTAACGTATTTTTTAAACTCGACACCGATAACTCAAATCCAAGAACTAACCTACGTCACCATCGGCCGTCCACCCTTCATCGATGCATCCACATGCCAGGCGGACGTCAGGCAATTTTTTTTTTCACCGGGAACTGACGAGCCGATACGACCTGGAAATTCAGGTCCAAAAGTCTCGGATCCACCGAAACGAAAGCTCTGACGGAACCTATCGGAAGAGACGGTAGCTTAACGTATCTTATCAATTAAGGTCAGAGGGTTCTTCCTCCCCCGCTCTTAATTATATCAAAATCAGAAAGCGAGAACGTTATCTGAATCGGTAGCTGGAGTCACCTTGTGACGTGAAAAATCACGTCATATATATATATATATATATATTTTGACGTGATTCTTCCGAATACATATATAGTGCGTGTTTATATATACTGTATGAAATCATCTTTGCCATTTAAATTCCAACTAATTGACCGAATGATTTTTACTTTTCATAGTCAACCTGATTAAGGTTCTGTAATTGAAAAAAATATTCTCTATAAGAAAGATGACAGTCTCAAGTATGAAAGTCAGACATTGAAATTATAATAGAGTTGCATAGAGACCATTGATACATAATTTCCCGATATATTAATGCAACATTGACGACCGACGTAGGTGTAACTAATATTTATGCATGAGTCGAGGGCGCACACAATATGTATCATATACACACAGAGCCATTACTACTATTTATTGTAGTCCGTGTCAGTAGGGAACGAGATGCCGTTACCTGGCACAGGCACCAGTGACATACATTTTCGTCCCTGGTATCACGTGTCGTCGTTGCAAAGCCTGCGGAATTCCGCGTATGACGTTCCCTCCCCGCATAGACATAAAACGGCTTTCAAACTGGTTTTCGTCAGGAGTAAAATACGATTTCCGTCTGTTTATACGCGTCCGTGTCAAAGCACACTTTGATTATCGCACAGATAATCGGAACTTTGATCGAAGCAGTTTTGAGTAGAAAAAAGTGAAATTGAAATTGGAGCAAAAAGAAAAGTCAAATAGGTAAGCTCCTTGCGGTCTTCCCTATATATACACAAACACAACATACGGACGTATCCATCCAGCCGTGTCGGCAGACGGACGAGAATGTTGGTTGGTGTAAAAGCAAACCGAAAAAGCATCGCGATCGAGTGTTGTTTGCCGAGCATTCGAGAATGGCCACTAGAGGAGGCCACTGGCGTATTGACGTAAGGTCAAGAGTATTTCTCGAGTGAACCGACAGAGCGCGAGGAATTGTCAGCAGGAACAATATGGATTTTGCTGTACTTTTAGTAAACGGTCTTATAAGCTTAGCTATGTAATACACGGGATAATACTAGTCTCCGAGGCTGTCTACGTTCACGGAGCGAATTGAGTGGCTGCATCCATAGTGGAACTATGGGTTATAATGGGACACGCGTTACGCGCCTAACTAAGAGTATTCGGATGAAAAATCTACGCAGGTATACGGGGCTTATGCGTATACAGGTATAGGTATTAACGGCAAAAGCCGTTGCTCGAATGGCAATGTTATTCGCAGCGCATAGCGTGACGAACACGTGCAATTCCGACCTGTTATGGCATTCCGTAGTAAATGGTAATGGGGTGCCTGTAGGTACATAGGACTCTGTAACGTATGTGTACCTAAAGTGTGTTATTTACATGGGATTTTTTAATTTCTTCAATTTTCATATTTTACGTTTGATATTCACTCGAGTAGGTTTGTTATAGATATTTTTTATCCTTATCGAATTATCACACTTTTTCTTTACGGTTGCGACGGACTTTTCCTTTTTTTTTTTTTCTTCACGACGCATGTGTGGCTATCAAATTAATGCGAGGCACGAGAACGAGTGCGGTTCGCTTATGCATGGACAAACATGCAATTAGCTTAAACATATAATCCGCGTGATTATGGTAATCGTTGGTCAGGAACCAAGGAGCCTGACAGGGGGAATCGGTGGGAGGTGAGATCGAACGAGATTTCACGTGATCCCATACGTGTGTGAAGTGGTACGTGGGGTGTATGGTGTTGGTATGGTGGTTGCTTGTTATGGGAATTATGAGGCCGCACCTTTCAGACATGTGACTTCCCATCGTGACTGTATAAGATTTTTGGAGTAAAGACTGTGTCTTCTCTGAGGTGAATATATGAAAAATTTAAGTGAGTGGAATTATTATTTTGACATTATTTTTTAGGGTGACTATGAGTTATTGGAGGTTTTTTATATTAGCGCAGGGAATTGTTCGATTACAGGATTCGGAAAATACTGACAAGCAAAATTAACCAGTTTAATGGGTTTTCGAGTTGACAGCTTATTTAGCTGCTGATCGTTCGATAGTAAAAAAAATCTGGCACCCTCTTAACTGCCGCATCCAATGTTGCATGAGGGATGATTGGTGCGTGGCAGAGCCGTGTTTTTTTGGAGCGGCTGTTCTGGGGGAGGAGTGTAAAGGGCCAAAGTGGGGAGGAGAGGGATATTTGGATGAAGAGGTCTTTTTTTATTTACCCGCTATTTAATTAGACTTTGATGGGATAAAATAGGCGGATCTTCGTTTCGTCTCGTGGACTTTCTTTTCTTCGTCAAGGACTGTGTTTCGCTCTTTCTCGTGTCAGAGAATCATGACCAAATTGTCGTTATACGACGTTGCGTAAAACCGGCTTGATATATAGGGGCATTGTGTTAAAACGTGTAAACGTACAAAAAAAGTCATCAATGTCATGCTGGATTGTTTAACGAAAAAAGAAAAAGAAAAAAGAAAATAAAGAAAGTATATGCGCAATTTCCCAGCATTGGAATTCCCCGCGATGGACTGCGTGTCCATCTTTTCTGAACTTCTTCTTTTTCGCGCTGCGCATATACTATTTATTCCGGCGTTGTTATAAACTCCTTTGATCCTTGCCGCGTTGCAAAATGCATTACCCGTGTTCCTTCTTCACCGATATTCGTAATGCACCGCGCGCAGCAAACTGATGACCTTGTCTCAATGTTGTTAAAACTTGTTAAAATTCGCATAAAACTAACAAAAGAAAAATCTTGTTTTCCTCCTGTCTCCCGTTATAATTAGAACGAACCATGGAAACGTTTCCAATTCCAAAAGATTAACCTTTGCTTTACCTAAAATGCCAAAAATAAATATTACCCTTTTGCGGTATAAAATAAGCATATTAATAAAAAAAAAAAAATAATGACGTTACACGCGGGGAAATTTTTTTACGTTTGCGTGAAAAGCGAAAAAAGATCTTGTTAAATTTTTTTTTGAAAACGTCATCAAACTGAAGCAATCGCATTTAAACGTATTGGAAGTAAAACTAAAGAGAATCCATTGAGGATACGAAGTAGATAAACAAAGGAAGAATTCTGAGTTGCACGAATCAGGCCGAGTTTACAAAGCGCGATAGACTGCGCTGGTTCACTGCTGCAGGCTACCCCGAGCAAATGAAATAAGCGCAAGGCACAATAAGCGCGTTGTGTCCTCCGTGCATTCCGCACGCACGCAACGCGCAGTGGAAACGCGCCGCCTCGAAATACGCAAACGCAGGCAGCGACGGACGAAGGGCGTAGAAGGGAGGCAGAAGGTAGGAAAGAACGAACAGCCAAGCCTGCAGGGAATCAAGTTGCGTATCCCTTGGAACTGAGCTCTGCCTATGGATCAGTGACTGGTAAGATATGCACGTATGCACGTATGCACATACGGGCATACGTGCAGTGCACTGCCTGCATAGCATCTCCTCAAGCTTACATATGTCTTTTAGATGCCTTTAAGTTCTTCTCTGCAAAAGATGCGGGAAGAAAAAGATCAAATGGACCTTTTTTCAGCATCCCTTTTCGGCATGCGTGAGGCGTGAATACGCAAAGAGGGTGCGAGAAGCCGCGTCTCGTGCGTACGTTCGGATATTTATTTACTCGAGGTACTATCGGACTTTCTTGGAAAGAATTTCTTTTTTGTGCTCGAAAAGAAATTCGTGAAAAATAACCACGAGAGTTACGTTACGTCACTCGCACGTGTACGTTAAAACTACAATTTTGAAGAACTGTCAACAGGTGAGTCTGGACTGAAAGGAATTGCGAAAAAATATTAAGGGAAGACTGACGAGTGGTGTCGTGAATTAGCATTAAGGGAAAAAAATGTGAAATTACCACCGTCAAAGGATCCAGCATCTTTTTTGGCTCGGCTGATAACCTTCATCCATATAAACGGCTAGTATCTTGTACATGAAAAAAAAAAAATTTTTTTTGGCACGGATGTACCAAGGACTACCTGGCGCCGCTACAGGAAATCGACCGACACGATTTTGTACGTAGGTCAAAGGTTACGTACCCGAGCTATTTGCCGACGGTTCTTTTTGACTTAGGAAAGTGTCGGACTTTCACTCCCGATACGTACTCCTTATTAAATTCATCCGCTTTATTACTCCTTTCCCTAATCGAAAGTCGTTGTGCGAGACTCTTTAAAATAATAAATGGACATAAAACTTTATCTTGAACATCGAAATCTCCTCCGACGCTCCAAGGCATATCTGCATCTATAAATATCAACTGGATGGGACTTTGATCTTTTTCAAAATGCCAGAACGCCTTTTTTTTCATGTTTACAATGTACCAAGTAGTAAAGAGTAGACCAGAGTGCGCAGACATAGTGCTGGGGCAACCTCCGTTGCCGAACATAAAATCATTGTTATGGTTGCAATAAACTGCAAACGGATAGAAGACGCAATATTCCCTTAGGATGTAAATAGCAATCTCCTCTTCCCTTACCCCGTCGGTAGCCCCGGCTCCAGAGCATCCACAGCATCCACTCGATCCTTGATCTTTCTCTGTGCAACCTTTTTCCATGGCACCGAAGGATGCGTTAAGCGACACACGCAACGAGTACGCAAGTGCGATAGAAATACATTAACCTACCATTAGCTATCAGTCGATAAGGTTTACGCAGCTGTATCTCAGCCGGTCGCACACTATCGAAACCGTATCACTGATTATACGACGATATAGAACAAGACGGTATCTCGAATAATTGAAATTATCAATTTTCTTCTCAAGACGACCTAAAGGTCGCTTCACAATTTCTTGACTAACAATTATATTAGTTTCATGAAAACCGCCCTGCTGGATGCTGTACCTTTAGGGGGAGCACAGAGATCTCAGCTGTTACAGGGTGCCTCATTCAATATCAATACCGAAACCAAAACCCAGCATAGGGTTGGTACGCATGAAATTCACTTGGTAGTTGGCAATCTATCCGCGGAAGCTGAGACACGGCAGCTGCGTAGCTCTCGCCTGGATCTTTGTCCACTGGAAAATTTATGTCCGACGATGGACGTGGAAACGATGCCGAACAGTGACTATTGTTTTTCAACCAGCCTTTCCTCTTGCTCGAAAATCTTGTCCACCTCGGTGTGTTCAGGCGGTGTCCGGTTTCGGACAATACCTGACGCACTGTGGGTACATTGCGCGTATGTGCTGCATACAATGGGAGTGCGTGAAATTATACGGTTTTAGGTGAAACTGCGTAACCACGTGAAATCGTATAAAATCTCATAAATTATTGTGCACGTTGAAAAAAAAAATTATTCGCAGCGTATATATACATATATATGTATTTTTTTAAATATAGACGTACCGTAGAAGCAACGAGTAAAATAATTCGTTCAAGTGGCAAAATCGCAAAGGAATTGATCAACGTAATATTACGTACACGTAGTAATGCGCGATGAGTAATTGCGCCGGTGACTACGTAATTGCGAGTGTATATTAGCGAAGGTCGTAATTACTATTTTCCATTATACTAATTAGAGGTAATCTACGAAATCTTCATATACTCAAAAATTCATAGAATCTCCTACGTCGTGAACGTACGATTAGAATTTTTATTTCAGCCCCCAAAACTTTTGAGTCATTCAGTCTGAATTTATGAGAATAATGAAAAATAAACGAGAATTTTATAAAGGTACGCTTCGTTATTTTCTATAGCAGAAGTACGCGTTACGTGATATTAGCATATCGTGCTAAATTCATTGAACACTCTTTTGCATTTCGATTTGCATACAAAACCTGTTAACAGATTAAAAGTCATCGGTGGTAGCTGGTAGCGCGCGCCGTCGTTTACCAATTCTCGTCATTTAACGCGAATACTTTATGTTTCGTAATCACTTCCCAATTACCTGGGCAGCTGCGAGCAGTCCCATGGTCACAGGTGCACCTGGGCACCGAGCATGATTCGCTAATAACGTTGCTAATTATTATTGCACGTACACATGGGAGTACAGGTGGACAACCCCGGATACTGGGTGTGGACCAAAGTGAGTAAAAGGGTGAAGAGCGAAATAATGAAAAAAAAAAAAAAACAGATGAAACTTTCCCAGCATCCCTATAGGTCCATTCTATAGGAGCTACAGGGTATCTTTATGATTTTGTTACGAACTTCTAAATTAGTGATTCGTGCACGTGATTTTGTGTTTATGAAATTTTAAGTGCTCGGGTACTCGTGAGGTCATCTTCTCAGGTTCAAAGGTGGTCAAGATCAGGATTTTACAGAGGATGGTACAGCCACAGGGTCCTGTCTGTTCTGCTGGGTTGCTGTCTTGTAAAGATAAGACTTCGTGTAAGAGAGAACTTTTTTGTTTCTTTATACTGTCGGGACTGTTTGAAAAAGAGAAAAAGAATTCTGTCGATTTTAAAAGACGTCGTACTGCCCGAGGAGGATTAAATAGGGTCGATTGATGGAAAGAGCAATAATACTGATTGAGGTTGATTAAGTAAAATTATTAATTTCTCGTCAGTACGAGACGAACGGATAAGTGACTGTTCGATCGTTTTCCGTGTATCGGATCGAGATCAGCACGAGGCCCAACATCCGGTTGAAATTATTGCGTCACGACTCCAAGTCCATCGTTGTGGTCTGGTCCCGTCACGAAAATATGGGTTACGAAAAACTTTGAATTTCCGTGAGAAACTCTCGGTAGGAATGCACCGGCAGAGTAAAGATCAAAATAGTTATTAGAGTCACGCATGAATTTTTTCTTAATCAACGTCGAACCCTGAATGGCGGTCTACCTTGAGAGTGCAAAGACTTAAGAAAGCACCTGTACTGGTAGCCCATGAAAATGCAAATTGTCCAGGCCCCCGTACGATATTGCCCTTGGACCAACTATTTTATGGTGATTGGCTGGAGCTAAATTGTTCAATGTAGAGTGTAGATTGTAATAGGCGCTACTCACGTTAATACCGAGTTCGAGTGTTTGCGTTAAGGCAGAATTACCCGAGGACGGAAAGTAGAATGTTTCTTACCTGAAACAGAATTTAAAAAATCAAGATATCAAATGACCGGCATACTTGGCGAGCGTAGATACAGATATAGCAGGTGAACGTGTGACGTAGTCAGTAGGTAATGTATCGTAACGAGAAAGAAGAGAAAAACAAAAAGAATTTTCAAAAGATTTTTATTTTCATAAAAGAGTGGCTTAACGTTCGTCTAATTTAGTAGAGATCGTAACGTGACCCAGTCTTGCACAGAAATAGAAAGGATACGGGAGCAGATAATTCTGGATTTGCTGTATGGTCCATAGAGCTAAACCGGAAGTTCCATCCCGACAATATTTAGAAGCCCTTACGGTGCATTTCAAAGTTTACGGGAAGCCAACTGACGCTCGTCTTTTCAAAGGCACACGGTATAAGCAGTGTGTTGGTTAAACAGTCATGTGAGAATGTCATTGGAGTAATTAATTTATGGAAATGGGATGCGCCGCTAAAGGGGGACGAATCGCGTGAGTAAAGAACGGTGCTTTACGGTCACTCCTTTGGGCTGTGTGCTCAGGGTTTTATGTCCTCCGTAAAACCTGCATCTGTATCTGTCATGACGTAACAACATGAAATATCGATTGAAAAAGAAAGAACTTTTTTTCAGCGTACCGGAAGGGATACGTATACCCGTTTATACTTATGGAAAAACATAGGTCACGAAATGATTTTTTGAAAATATTCTAAAAAAGAATTTTTTTTTGGTACCACTATATGTGCATTTGTTTAATGTACTTTTGTCAATGAAAAAAAAAAAGTAAAAAAAATGTGTTTACGGCGGACACGCTATCTGGCTAGTCTTTGTCATTTGTATTTTTCCTCCTCTTGTCAGTTGGGAGTTTCCGGTTGCTGTAATGCCGAAGAACACAGAAGAGCACTTAGAATTTGTCCTGACGAAATACCGAACGATTTGACTGGTCACTTTTAGACGCGAAAACATCCGACAACAGGTCGCCAATCTGATCTTTCAATCAGGGAATCTTCAGACTCTGACCTTTCGGCACGACGTCCACGAAACTTCTCTGTTTTAACCCAGAGACGTTTCTGATCAAGACGCGAAGTGCCCAGCAAAGAATTTTCGAACGTCCAGCTATCACCTATAGGTATCGTCTTATTAGGTTGCGTTGAGGAGGAAGCGACGTTCCTTCGATAAAAAGATGAAGTAACGAGACGAAAGTAAAACGTTGATGAAAGGCGTAAGCCGATCGTAATCGTAAAGAGAACGAAAACGCTTCTGGTTAATGTAGCTAGGAAATGGGACGCAGACGAAGCGAGATTACGTTCTACGTAATTACATCTTGAAGCGAAGTCGACTCGAATGTGCCCAGAGACGAGGAGAGTGAAAGAAAGTCGGGAATAAAGAAGAAACAACCCCCCCCCCCCCCCCCCCAAAAGGAAAGAATGTAGCTCGACGAGAAATTGAGAAGTGAATTTGTATACGTGCACGTGCAACTGCACAATGTGCCGAAATGCTTACAGAAAATTGGAGCAATTATTTATCGTTCATCCGTAGACATCGATTAAATTATACAGTCCGATAACCTGTAATAACTGCCAATTGGATTGATCCCGTCCAGAAAGTGATGGTGTCTTGCGAAGCGTTAAAGTAGGAACGGATCGTCTCTTCTTTGAAGGTTAGAATAAGAAGCGATAAAAGATAAAGAAGATTATGTACGTACCTCGTGCCCTACATAACCTCTGTTTTATACTTCGGTCCACGTCCCTTTACGCGTCCGCCTTCATAATGTCTAACCAACCTCCTGTCGTCCTGATAGAAGAGGGTCGACACGTAAAGGTTGCTTCCCTTCCGCACCACGAGGTGGCAACCCGATGCGCCGCCAACTACTTAACTCGTCACGCGATGCTCTATTGCTAGAACGACTGCGCAGCCATGTTGCTCGGGAGTGAAGCGTGTTGCCTATAGGCAGGCACGGGAAATACTTCTGCCTCTTTTATGCGTCTCTGGTCTACTGAGCCTTTAACCGTTACGTCAGTTCCGCCACGGAAATATATAGTTACTGGATGTCTGTTGTGTCTGGTGTTTGAATTTCCTTAGCTTCGGCAATTTTATATTGCAATGACCAACGGATATAATTTGCTTAGCAACATGGCGACTGCTGCAATGGGATTACAACGGTGAGTCTAGAAGTTTCTTCGTAACGTTCATAAATGATTCCACGGTACTGTTAAGTATAGCTTCTTGTTTGAGTATCAAAATAAAAGGTGTAACTACGCGAGGGTCCCTCTTGGGGTGTGAAACTTCGTTAAAGTTTCACGAAACGAAGTAAACTGTTCTGAGGAACGTGAAGTAGGTTCTAGTTTGCCTAATCTTACAGGAAAGATTTCCATGGGACGTACGAACGCAAAGTCTGGTGTTCTTGAAAAGTTCTCGAACGCGCCGTTAAATTTTCCGGGTGTATTAACGGTTTACGCGACGAGGAAATTAATCCTTGTCGATAAATTTTCAAACTTCGACAGGACGAACGTTGGCACCTTGCGAGTTACACGGAACAAGCTAATTTTCGTTTAAACTCTTTGGGTGATTGTGCAGTTCGAAATTCGTCACGTGGCTGCGAGAGACAATGGCGTGAAAATGGCGGCTGACGAGGGAGACGGGGAGGGGGGAAGCGGGTCTCTCAAGACAGAGAATTATCGCGCAGGCCCTTTTTTTTCTTTATTTCACGTAGAGGCATCGCGTCGCGAAAAGTAGACTCGAGGCTCATATGCATACCCGCCCTCGCCATAATAAATCCGGCGATTTGCATGAGAGAGCGTATATAATAGCGTAGAAAGTGAGCGTTACAATTTTCAAAGGAACAAAACGAGAACACGTCGCCTCGGTAAATTACTAAGGCAAAGTATAAAGTATTAAAAGATAATGATAAGGATCGAGTACGAATTTCACTGATTGTCCGGTGGCCCATGGGATCCTTGCAGTCCTTCGCTTTTCTCAGCCTGGACTTCCTTTGGTTATTCCAAGATCCAGTAAAAAGGTTTACTTTTCCTACCGCGAGGCTATCCACCTTCCTCTTTGATCTGCCCTTTGCCCATCCGTCATTCACCGGCGCGTTTAGCCTTTACCGTGGAAAAATATACACTTCCCAATAATCAATAAATATATCAAACCCAAGCCATTTGTCTATATCAATTCTCACAGGCAGCTTAAAGTCAAAAGGCGGCTATCTGGCTGCACGTTCCGTAATCCCTAAGTCAATATGACTGCGAGCTAAAGAATCTTTCCGTCTGCTGGGTTCGTCAGCGACGCTACCATTGACCTTCGGCAAACGACCGTTCTTAAGGGCAGAGATTGGTCTTAATTTTTTCTTTGTTATTTCTTACTCAAAATAATTATATCTTCATTCCGTGGCTTAACGGGGATCCGTTATTGCCAGCATTCACGCCACGCGGTGGCAATTTCACGAAAGCCTTGCCGCACCGTAATGCCGACTGTCGAAATCTCCGAAGGCGATAAATCCTCCTGTGCTTTCACGCACTCGGCGACGCGTCTGCCGAGATTAATCGCTGATAATAACACGTTAACGCGTACTGGAATTTTTCTTGAAGCAGATAGGAAGAGGAGTCGGAGAAGCGTGCAGAAGGCGAAGAAGCGAAAAGGCCGAGGAAAGGAACGAAGCCTGCGAGATTGGCTTTCAGGATCGGAGTCTCCGGGTAAAGAATCGTCTCCGTCGGTCAAAAGAAAATATTTACGGAGCGAGGGTATAAGTGAAATAGCGAAGATCCCGCCACCTGTCGCTGATATGCCGTACTATTAATTTTCCTAGAATATCACGCAGTCCCCTCGGCGAACTGGCGATCGGATTTTTCGACCAACTTAAACGCAGGCAACGATTCCCGTTGCCATTGGTTATCGCACTTTCTATAATTTACGGCGACGCGGGAACGTGCTAAGAATTCATAAGAGGCAGAAAAGGCCGTAAACACTATTACTATTGCGCGTTGGGTTGAAGAAAAAGAAAAAAAAGAAAAAAAAAGAATTATTAAAGAAAAAGACCAAGGAGAAAGTTAAATGTGGAATTATATAAATTAGTGCAAATCGTGTGCTTTGCGTCTCGACTGTGCTGCCTCGTATCCTAGGAGCTACGACTTTTTGCGATGATAAACGCAGTAGTAGAAAACGTTATTAATTTGCGTTTCTCGTGAATTTTTGATTATAAAAAATAAAAGGAGTATCCATTTCCACGTAAATGCTCGCAAACGTGAAATAGCGAAATATCAAGAGTGGGGATTTCGTTGCCGGACGGCGGGAACGCTCGTAAATTTCAAAGAGAATTTTCAGCGCTTCTATACGCAGTCACGACGTTTCGAGTAGAGAAACGGAGAAAGAGTCGATAGTCAGCTGGGACGGAGTTTGCGTTCCGTTCCCGGCGGAATGCCGTGCACGCGGGAGTAAGGCAATGCCCGGTCGAAAAAGGAGCGTGACTCAAAAAGAAAAAAAAAAGTTAAAGAATTTGAGAACCAGTGTAGCTTTCGAATGTACATTGATCGTCGTTACAACGTGACCTCCCGTACCCCTATAGTCTATCATGACGATGCCTATTATCGACCCTGCCAATTTCTGACCCCATTGTCTGCCGCGACTGTCAACATTGACCCTTGACTCATGAACAAACTCATTCCGAGCTTGGAAATTGGCTGGGCCGAATATGGCCCACGGTAAATTGGCCAACGAACGAGCGAACGTTAGAATCTCACACTAGAAGGCTCCTATATGTATGACAAGGCTGGATCGACTGCAAATTCGAACGGACGTTTTGACATATAAAATTATTCATTACCCGACCGTTCAGATAGCATCGACCTTATTGCTTTCTTTTCCCCTCTATCGCTTTTCGCTCTCCCCTTATTTCGTTCCGCGACGAGAACAAAGTTTTCGGCCAATCGGAGGCTGCGCACGATTAATTTTGGTACCAGCGACGCGGATTGCCGATCGCAAACGTACTTGGGTCTCTTAACGTCGTTATCAACGACGGATTCGATCAGTCGATAGACGCGAATCCACCCGTGTTCAAGGTCACGATAATCACGATAGGTGCCAAAGGTCACGCAGGATTAAGAAAAAGGTAAATTTCGCATTTCGTCCAGTGCCAATCTGAATTGAATTTCGCGGTAAGCTCGTAACGAAAACGATAAAGCCAAAGCATGAGGCAGCAGCAGCTGCGCTCGAATCAGACTCGAAATACTCTTTTCCTTCCATTGTTCAAGACTTCGCTCGCGCGTTTCCGTATTCATGTCCGGCGACATTCTCAGCTGTGAATTCACTATATCGCTAGACGCTCGGAGCTGTTAAACGAGAGAGAGAGAGAGATATGCCTTCCAGTCGTAGAAACTTTCTAAACCATAATTCCTCCTAACGATGCTTTTTTACCCCCTGGAGCCATTGCATCGGGCAGCCACGCTGTACCTTCCTCCTCGCGATATATTACAGAATTGAGATATACTGCCGCGAGGAGAACCTGAAGCTTCGATCGAAGTTCAACAGCTGTCGCTTTCTTCGGCTTGAAATTTATAAAATAGAGCCACAGTCACTCGGAGGCCAGCGAGTATGGAAATATGTATAAAGCTACAGGGACGTCCTACACAGTAGCCTCAGTCATTTTCACGCAGCGTTATGGTGCTTTTCGTTCGGTGGGACGATGTCTAAAATAAACCGTTCATTCTGTCGGGTTCGAGTTTATCCAAGGACTACTTAGTGGTGACCAGAAGCACGTTTCTCAAGACAAACAAGCAGAAAAGCTCGTGCGAACTGTGGGATTTTGATGCAGCACCGAAGGGGCCCGGTTTATATTGTGATCTATTATAAGCTCTCGGAGCCTCCACAAATAAATTCACGAGCTTAGTACGACCATATGTACAGATATGCTTACACCGCAAATACTACGATATCCACGAGCTATCCTTATAGACGATTAGGATTTTATCATTGTCCCCATCACCAAACAAATTTTGGAAATATAAAGAATTTCCAACAAAAAAATATATTTTACCTCAAATCTCACCTTTATGATTGGTGATTGCATAACTCCTCCCCCTCGCCCATATAACGTTCAATGCCATATATATCGAACGATTAAATTAAACTACAGGGTTCTCCGTGCGAACGCGCCTATGGGACTATGAAAATTGAAAGATTTGAATTTTTTAAAAATATATGATCGATCTCAAAAGTCATACGTATAATCTGACGATGAAGTTGCTAGGTATCTGACATATTACGGGCCTATTAATTCTGTAAATCTCGAGACACGTACGGCGCCAGTCTCTTGGAATGTAAAACATAAACTATAAAACACCCTATATATATATATATATATATATATATGTATGGAGTCCAGCCATACGTGTTTTCCTATACGCTTCACTATGCTAGATGCGATGTGTTTACAATCGTCGTTCCTAAACGTATTTCCATAACACGCACATAATCGTTAACGTATTTCAGGCGGGCAAAGTGAGAGACGGTGTGGTCGAAGGTGACGTTGCTGATGTTGCTGATGTTGCTAATGGGAATGGGTAATGGTAGCGGGAGTCTTAGTCCCAGTCTTGCCGGTCCAGACGCACCCAGAGTACGTAGCGACGGTAATGGCTGATGCTGTTTTACGTGGATACTTGATAACATAATAGTAACGATAAGCAGCACACGTCAACGTTAAGAAAATTGAAAAAAAGTTCGAGGGTACGAAATTTCATTTAAGGACCAAACAACTGTCGAGTGCTCGTCACTCTGGTTTATCCGTGTAAATCAAAAATTCAGAATCGGCAGTTCAAAATTGACGAACGGCAGGGTTCACTTTTTTTTTTAAATTTCATTATTTCACGTAAAAAAAAACCTATCCCTCTTCTTTTTGCTAATTTTTACTTAAAAAAAAAGATTAAAACAAACGATGAATTTCACGTCAGACGACATTCGCCATCGCGGCGAATATAAATTTCGCGTTTGATTCTTACAGGCAATGACGTCACGGTATTAATCCTCTTATCTTGAAAACGAACGAGAAGCACGACGATCCCAGCGTGAAATTCGTAAAATCATAAAAAATAAACCTCGAGCCTAGGAGAGGTCGAAATCCTCTTGGGGATTCCGCAGCTAATTGGAGGACGAGACTCGGGCAAGTTTATCGTCCGTCGTAATAAAGGAACCTCAGAACCGCTGCCGAAAATCTCGAGGATATTTTAAGGATTCTAACGACAACGCGAATGAGTGCTGCGGGACGCGAAACAACCGGCAGAATTTCGGTTGATGCTTTCGGTCTCGAGTTAACGGAGGTGGGGGGTGGGGGGGGGGGGGGAGGAGAAGAAGAAAAGAAGAAAAGAAAATTGAAGTTGGAGGACGAGATCGTAAAGGACATTTCTTTACGATTCCACGTGACCCATTCTTTATTTTCATCGTTTTTGAATTTTTTTTCTCTTCTTCTTCTTTTTCTTACCCTCCTCGATCGCTCGCCATGGGTGCAACGACTTTTGCTTTTACGACTGATTGACCCGGCCGACATGCGCGCCACTCAATAAATGCAATGTCAAGTGGTTTAAGGAACGTACGAGAAAGCCTGGGATTCTCCGTTGCCGCGCCGAGCATTCTGTTTACGACTCTCGTATTTCAGATGCGTGGATCGTGTGTGACGTTTGGTGCGACCATCGATTGTTATTCGAGAAGAATCGACGTAGCATAGCACAGCTCAACCGAGAGATCTATAGATATATACATCGATGAATGCAGAGGTAACAGGGAGATACGAAACAATATGGTGAGAACGGAGAGAAGAAAGATGCTGGACGTAAAAAAAAAAATTACTCCCGTAAAACAGAAGTATGGCAAAGTTTTAAAGCAACAGGTGAAACCTGACAGTGCGAGGACGTCGTTTTATCAAAGGGAGCGATAGACCTGGAAATTCTTACGATCCTTCGAATTTTCATGAAAGCCCAGAGGATCGGCGGGAATTCACGTGTTTACTTCGTTAGAGTAAAACTCGATAGTTTCCAATTAAGCTATTTAAAACAGCTAGAATTTCTGTTGATCTGCCTCGTACTCGATACCAGTCACGACAGTGTTATTCAACTGGGGAATATTGTCAAGGAATAATTGAACTGGACACGTTGTGCAAGAGCTAAAAGATATCGAAATGAAACGAGCGTTTGTTCCTGTCAGCAATGTTGACCTAGATCCTCGCGTAAATGCTGCGTGACGTAATAAATTCGTTAGTGTCCTTCGATCGTTTAGGAAATAAAAATTAAAAAAAAAAAGAAATCGCAAAAATTCATAAATCCGTCAGACGTCATTCGTGCAAAATTTATGGCTGATTGTAATGACAATAATTATGTATATAAACGAGTTAAATAAGGCGAAAGAAATTTAAGAAAAAAATTCGAATTTATTTTTATTTAATCTTAACTGTCCAAGGATTTTTTTCAGCAACACGTGCTCATCGACCGAATCGTCATTCACAAGTTCCGCCTCGACCACCATATTGGGGATTCCGAACGTCCAGCAACGTGACAAATGCTAACAGCTTGATTTAAAGGGAGCATATTTCATGACATCTTGTATTAATAAATGACGCGCATATAAGCGGAGGAAGTAGACGGAGTCGAGGACTTTGAATACGACGTGTAGCTACTATGAAATAGGGGAGTCGTATGTCAGCCCCCTCCCTGACCCCCACTATCCAGCATCCGAGTATCTTCGATATATCGAGCCTGACTGATAGCGTATCTAAATACTTGGAATTTTGCTTATTCAAAATTTTTTTCAATTTTTTCAGATAGGAAGGGGAAAAAAGCTAGTTAAAAATATCGAAATGAAAAGAATAATATTTGAATTCCATACAGGAAAAACCAAGACGAAATGTGGTTAAAACCGGAAGTGGGTCACCGTGATACGCAGCAATTGATATCGAGCCAATATATTAGAATAGGCATCGAATGAAAAAAAGTAACAAGTCGCGTGCACGATAAGTCAATATTCGAGGAACGTTTAACGGGTTGAGGAATCAGTGGTCGGTTTTGTAATCTGTCAGGGGTTGTGCGTGCTGTACTTTGGGACTCGATAGGATGACAGGATGTCAAGGTCTGGATGATTCAGAGTTAGCTGAGGGATGTGAATTTTCCATTAGCCTGGTTATGGGTCGCGGTGTCCAAATGCTTGCTGTTGGTTTGGGAAATTGTGTTTCACAATGCTGCGTATTGCCATAACATAAGAAAATTGCTAATATTTATACAACGAGGCTAATCTAAAATACACAGTCGGTGCTATGCGGGCGTTTCTCATGAATAGCCATTTAAAGTCTCGTTTCCAAGTGCGATCAATATTATAAGGATAGGACAGGATAGGATAGGATTACGTGCCGATGGAAGTGGGTAGGTAGGCGGTAGTAGGCAGCTTCGTACTGTGTTCGCGTGTCAGTATAATTGCCAGAACGATTTTAACCCTCGCTTAGCACGATACTCGCTATGCAGGAAATCCAGTAGGTGCGGATTCAGGTATAAACTAATCGGTGATTAGTGATGAAAATAGAAAATTCGCTCGAGGAATGATTTCTGCTCAGATAAATGTGTTCAGCCGAAATTCGGAGGTTTTGAATTCAAAATTTATGGTAAAAACACGGTAGCCTTCGAGTTTCGTGTGTTTCCGTCGTTTCCGTCGGACACATTCGGGTTTCGTATTTACGAAAATCACGGGTCCTACCGGACATCATCCGCGTTGCCAAAGGGCATAAAAATCTGAATATCTTTAAAGCAAGCATGATCGTATGAAAAATCAAAGAGACAAGCGTGAGATTGAAATGGTAAATTTTCAGCATGACTCTACGAAACGAGAGAGACTGATTTCTCGTTTCATTAAATATCTCGCCTCGACCTTCTTGCGAGACGTTGGTTTTGCGGTCTAGCGAGTCCGTTGAGAAACATAAAAATCAATTCGCCATTTCACGTCGAGCGCGACCGTTCACTGTTATTTTGACGAAGTCGATCACGACCGAGCACGTAGCTGATTGGATCGCAGTGAACTTCGAGGCAAAATCAGGAATTGCGATAAAAAAGTTACGATTGGGGAGGTGAATGAGCCACGCGCGTGAGAATCTTCCATGACGCATAAGACAATTAAACAAAGAAGATCCAACTGTAATGTTTTGTCTCTCGTTGTCAATGGATGCCAATGAAAATGCACGTGAAGGTTAAAGGGTGAATAAATGCGTGCGATTACTGTTTGTCGATACCTGCGATTTTCCTTTCGCGCATCCTACGCCAAAGTGCCTCGGCCTTCCGCATTGGCCAATTCTCAACTTTGGCGCTGAAGCTCCGAAAGAACTTGTACTCCTTGAAGTGCGACATTCTTCTGGCACCTTGGCTTCCGGTCTCCTCGACATTACCAGATGGCGCGTTCGATCCGCTCGTTTGACCCTCCTCGCTCGCCATTTTTCTTCAGGGACTCTTTTTTTCTTTTTTTTTTTGGCACTTTTGTCCCAGGAAAAAAAAACACTTTCAGTCAGCACTGTACGTAGACATCGAAGATTCAGCACTTTGACGATTTCAGTTTCTCCACACAGAACACTCGTTCCTTGGTTGACACGTAATTTACGTCACGAGCGATTCTGCGATACGCAAGGCGTTTCATTGTCCATTGATTTTACGGGGATTCGGCTACCGCGCGTCGAAGATTAAATTTACTAATTTATTCGGCCTTGCGAATTACGGATTGACATGAGTTACGGATAATCGATCGCTTCGATATATCCGATCGCTGTAGTGTCAAAAGAGCGAAAAGTGCGATAAGACGGAAATAAAGTAAATTTTGATAAGAACATTGATAAAGGATGAGAGAGAGAGGTAAAATCGTAAGAGGACGTAAAATTAATTAACGCGGCTAAAGCAAGGAAGGAATCCGTATAGGAATATCCGTGGACCGAATTCCAAAACGTTTCCTCTTAAATTTTCGAGAAAGAAATCGAAGCCGAAATAAATTGCCGATAGAATATTTCTTTCCTTCTCGTGTCTCCTGTTGATTTTACCACTTTACGATAAAAGTGCTTTTTCGGCTGAACGACCTGCCAGGTATGGAAGGTGGGCTTCGCCGGAAGTAGATCTCTAAAGAATATAAACGTTTACAGGTCCAGCGATAAAAACATTACGACTGCGTAACTGCTGTTTATCGTAAAGAAATCGCTCGCGGCTTCGAAATTCCACTAGACGACTAGACTCTGGGATTTTACGCCTCGATGAAACGAGATTGCTTTATACTTGCTGGTACGAAAATTTATCAGAAATTTAATGTTTCGATATCCTTAACGAAGGCAAAAAGAAGTCCAACAAATTCACTAAGAGGAATCGACCGCAAAAGGCTGCCCGCAGAGTCACTCGAATGTCTTTTGTCCAGAAAGCAAGTTCAACTGGTGAACATAGAAAGCCCATTTGAGGCCTAACAGTTTTACTGCATGAAAATCCAACTGACTGTCTCCCTGGTAATTTTCCAGCTGTCAGTTGGCCCAGATAAAAATACTTTCACGACAAGTCCCGGTACAGCTAACGAGCTTCGAAACAATTACAGTGGGCGGATGCGAGCGTCGAGCAGCGACGTGAAACGGACAACAAAAAGGTGAGGGAGGACAAAGGGGCTGTACTGATCGTGCAAAAATCTTTGGAGCGTCAATGCTAATTAACGATATGACGTCAGAACGTAATTATTTTCAAATGAAATTTCTGAGCTCACTTTACTCGGGCACACGACTTCATAATATCCTTGATAAATTTCTTTTGGGTACGAATACTAATTCCCACGTGATGGATATGGTCCATCCCACCTGACCCCTGACCCAGTTCCTGGTAGCTTCAGGCTGGTAGCTTAGTCGAAGTCCGATAAGATTTTAACACCGTGCAAATTTAATCCAAGTGCGTTTCACGTGCATCTGCTGCTCGCATCTGCCTATGTTGATAAAAAGAAACGTGTAAACGGGAGATGAACGGCTGGGAAATCCAAAAGCATGGCAACAGGTAAACCAACAGTTTCTCCCAAGCGATTGCCAGGAAGTCGTTTCAGCGCCAAACAGTCTGGTCGAAAATTTACTTACACCTAAACGTTTGCAAAAATTTCGCGAATCCGACAGCACACGAAATTTTTATTAATTTGCACTTCCTGGATGAGCAGAAAGGCGAGGATGATTTTTTTTTTAATTTCTGACAGCCTCGGAGGAGACAAGTGGAAATTCTACATTTGTATCACGTAAGTTATCTGATTAAGATCAAGACCGAGAGAATCCTCTAACGAGGTTAGAAAAACAGCATCCAGTAGCGCACGTAGCGACCGAACACTTTTGCTATTCCTTTCCGGTTTCACGTCCAATTCAATTCCGTCCTGCGACAATTTCTTGCGACGATTCCTCGCGCGCTTCCGGAAACGTCGGACTCGATTGAATTTCCTGTGAAACGTATCCGCGCCTCGGCCCAATTGCATTTCGACGACACTCCGTATGATAAGCGCGCTTTAAGTTTCCGGAAGTTCTTACCGATTTCAATAAAAAAACGCCAAGATACACGAGAAGAAGATTTCCTCCCGTGGGAACAGCATCCGCACGGAATCCGTCGTTCCTCTTCGTCGTCATCCATATGCAAGAGGATCGCCGCAAAATCCATTCCGCAGGAATTGGTTCGATCAATTTGCACGAAGCAGAATGAAAAATATTCAAACGGCAAAGAAGAAGAAGAAGAAGAACACGAGCATAACAGCCAGTCGGTATGATGCACGCTCGTTAAACGTGGCAAGATCACGCAAAGGAATTAAAAGGAGCATTTGTTTATGCAAATCGTCGCACTTTCTCGGGGTGTCGGCAGCGATCGGGCAGCCCACATTGTTACGGAGAGATCAGCCTATCAACCTAACGAGCCAACTAATGGGAGCGAGTCGAGTCTATCGGAAGTCAGTTTGTAGTGTTTACTTGTTTTTACAACCAACAATCCTACCGACGGTAGGTTATCTAATGGTTACGAGTAAGTCATTATGGAATTGCAGATAGGACTCTGGAAGTTTTTTTTTTTTAATTTTCTCTGTACACTACTAATTGTATTTACAATGCACGATTTTACTACGTAATGGTGTAGGTATATATTATACTTATTTTCATGGCGAACAGTGAAATTCATACTGGGAAAATTGCCTTTCTCCTTGCGGATGCTGACTTTAAAGGAGCCGAATGAGATTCCTACCGATCGGCCTTACAGATACCTCAGCGTTATATTTTATTCATATCTCTTGCGACGAGAGCAAATCGATTCGTAGAGCCTTGAGGATGACTGCCACTGAGAGTCCGCGGCGAAGATGTCACTTTGCATCTTGTCATCTCCGAGGTATGACGAAAGAGCCATTGAGGATTCGGTTTATTAAAACCCGTGTCTCTCTGGGACAATTGAAAATCGTTATGAAGTGTCAATTAGAGGAGATCGATATTTTTATATTGAAATATTACGATAACGAGGATAGGGTTACGGGTGCAGATTGAATTTTGATACGGCAGGCACGAACTATAACTACGCTGGACGAATGAACCGAAATTTTGGAAGTTGTTCGTAAATGGTTCTGATTACGGAAAAAAGAAAAAGATCGAGATTTTTTGAAGAGGTTTATTTCTATTTAATTAAGCGAACCGAAACGGCGTTAAGCAAGATAGAAAGAAAAATTAAAAAGCGTTTCACAGTTATCACGCGATCGGATGAAGCTTTGCTAGAATTATCGTCGTGTTTTCTCGGAAGAAATCGCGTTGAGAAGGTAAAACCTTGTTCGAATGTCTGATTAATTTTTCGGAAGCTGTTGGACCCGACGGAGTCCCGACTCGATTGATTTGAGAATTTCAAAAAAAAAATCGGTAAATTTTATTGTTGCAAAGTACGGAAACACGTAATTCTTATACACGGAGTCTGACTGTATTCGGGCTACGTGACGGCCGGGAAAAAGCATTAATCATCCAACAAGACTTTTTTAAATATAACTGAGAGGCGCGCAGGAAGCGAATAGGACAAATAAACGGATTTGCTTGCCGCTCCGGAAGGTCGTAGGAGAAACGGGAGTAGCGCGTTCTGTACGACGAAGGAGAAAAATTGCCAATAGAAGTTTAAGCTGTAACTAAGACAGCTGTTGTACAATATTTTAAACACGCGTTGCCGAGCCAAAAGTGAATCAAGATTTCTGACACGTTTCGGTTTGCTTGTACAAGAAGGCGATTCGGTGAAACTTTCAATTAAGAATTAATCAACGCTGACCTTCAGGATACGCGTGTTCCTTGATAAGAATTAATCCACGATTTTCTTCTGAATCTCAAAGCCTTTCTCAGCAGTCCCAATGGATTCGGACATACGTCGTATACGAAATTCCCGTAAATTGGTTAAAATTTCGATCGAGAATATTCAACTAACTTCACCTCAATATTTTACGCACCGATCGATTCCCCAAGTGTCGAAGCAATGATAAGCCGAGAGTCGGACTCGATTTGATTCTATCGCACCGCCATAGGATCACCGTAATTCTGTACGAGTCTATGTGCCAATCAGGAGAGCTAGAAAAAAATTCTAAAAATCAAATAAAATGACGCGTCGAATCTGCGTGATCGGGGGGGTTTTTGTAGGCGAAAATTTCGAGCAACGACGTTATAAGAGGGTCGCTACGCTATTTGAATTCATAACGATAAATAAGGTACGGGGAACGACACGCGGTCAGACATAGGTTGACGCGGTTGAGGACCGAGGAGGTGGGCGCGGAAAGAAAGGAAAAAAAAGCTACTCTGCAAAAAAAAGCTTCTAGGCATGTAGAGACCTCGCGTACAAAGGGACAAATGTGACAAATTGCTTATTGTTTTATTTGGCCTCGTCGGAACCGGCAGTCGGGAAATAATGCGCCGCGACAGCGTTCGCGCGTTAAGAAAGTAAAAAGCGACACGAGCAGCTCCGCGTCTCTCGTCGCCGCGCTTGTGCCAGACTTTTGCCAGACTTTTGCCACGCGCTTTCATTGTCCTTCGCAACGTAGAGAGTCCGCCGAGTTGTAAGTAGCGCCAATGGAGGAAGTGCGTGGAAAGTTTATATTTGGAAAGCACTTTGAGTCAGTGGGTCGACGTGACGAAATGTTATTTTTACCGGGAAAATTGGCGCTGGAAGGAACCTAAGAAAGGGGTGAGATAACGTAGGAAGATAAGCAATTATTATTCAATCTTGGGACCTCAATTCTCTTCAGTCTTATCTCTGCTAATAAATAATCAAAGCTCTCGTTAAGCGACGTCTCTCATTTTTACACGTAAAACTGGACTCCCACGCTTCTACAGAGGATCTTTTAGGTCGACAATTCGCCGTGGGGAGCGAAGACGCGTGAGGCACGTGCGAACAGTCGGAACTGTCCAAAGTTTCATGATAACCAGATGCGATAGGGAAGACATTAAAACGAAAAGGATCACGAGGGATCAATGATCCTTAAATTAGATAAAATTTCTATTCCTTCCTTTATCCTCGGGTAAGAATATTCGACCGTGTAATATTATCCTTAACTTCTCTATAAAATTTCTCACGTCAAATCCTACAAGGAATTTCAAACGTATCTGAATTACCGGTTCGCGCAACAGATGCGCTACTAATTAACCCGTAATTTTCTAACCGACCAAAACAGTCAAGGGCAGATTTTATTCGTCAAATTTTCAGTAGACTACCGAGAGGATAAGAGGTGCCGGTCGTTCGTGACCGCGTCTCTCGTTTCTAGTGTAAAACTGGCTCGTCCCACTTTCACCCAAAAGAAGGGAAATCCGCTAAAAGAAAATTAACGCAAAAAAAATTGTATTGTTTTTCACGTAATCCTGAAACCTTATTTGTCTGGTATATATGCCTACTCGCGTGATTTTCCTGGGTTTTTTGTTAGCTCGATACGACAAGATAAATCTTTGAAGATTATTAGAAAGAGAAGCAGCAGCAATAGACTAAGAGGAATGAGAAGGCGAGCTGTCAGCAGCTTCGATAAATGATCAGGAATGAAATTGTGCCAAGCGAACCGTCACCAGTGTCACCGTCTACCAAGGCGATCTATAATCGACAGGAGGATCGACCATGAATTTCTATTTCCCTCGATAACGAAGACCCTGCACCACATGTCATTGAGAGGCCCGCGCGATAAACAAACCTTGCCACCATAAACCGTAACGTAACGTAATCACTGCATACGAGCTTGGATACGAAACCTTGACGATTCTCCAATAGGCGATCGATTGGAATTTCAATAATCAGATAAAGAAATATATAATGTTTATTAATCGCACTACAACTTTGCCCAAGACTCATCGACTCTATATCGCGTTATCGTAATGTCGATCAGCCTTAAATTCACGTTTTCTATTTACTCCTACCCCAATTTGAGTAACACTTGGTCCCCCCCCCTCCCCCAACCACATGAATCTTTGAAAATCCACATTCACGTTACCAGCAATTCAACGTCTGAAACGCACTTTGGGTTTAAGATCGACAAGGGGAGTCCACAACTGCGAGACTCGAGTCGAGTCGCGTGGATGCTGACTCTGTACTGCGCGAGTTGCTGCCTCGAGCTCGTGATAGCGACGACTGGCTTCTATGGATACACAGCATGGCTCGTGCGAGGGAGCGCAAGCGTCCCGACGCTCTTTTTTTTTTTACGTCTTCTTACCGCACAAGCAACACCTGCTCTTATCGAGACCCACCGCTTTGACAATTCCTTGCTAATTTATGAGCTGCGCACATTGTTAAGGGGTACTGTTATCGGCGGTGTAATAGATTCTCAAAATTTTTTATTAAGATTTAAAAATTTCAAAGTCTCTCGTGAGAACGAAAATTTTTTTAATTTTCACTTTTTGGATTCAGATACTCCATAAGTCAGGCTCTTTGGAACTTCTAGTGGCGACAGCAAAGTGCAGGGCCGCAGGAATGGAAAATGCTTCCTTACGACGGGAGCCTCACTTTCTCAGCTATAGAACAGGAAGGTAGCAGGGAGAACAAAGACTTTCCCACTGGGACGCTTCGAAGTTTCGAGCAAAGTGAAATTTCGACTGGATAAAAATCAATCTCGGCGCAACAAGTCATATCGACGTCTGTTACCCCACGAAGTAAGGTAAGAAAATCTCCTTGTTCCCGCGCAGGATCTCACGTCGTAATTTCCATGATCCGTGGGACGTTTTAACGCTGTGTCGTAAAGAATAATTAAATCCCGCAATCTTCCATCGGCATAGCACAGGGACTCTCAGTATCCATCACCAAGGAATAATTTTATGCTTCGATCATCAGCGTAAAATTATCGTTGTGCCAGAATAGCCATTGCTTCGTACCGCTGGCTTTGGCTCTAGGAGAAACTTCTGCGAGGAGATGACTATACATAGGAACGGTTCATCGGCGTCAAAAGATTTTCGCTATCCTTTTGATACTTTATATCGATTAATTTTTAATGATCTTAATATAAAATAAGAATACAGGCGGCAATATTTTTTTTTTCGCCTTTACTATTTTTTTATTAACGATGTTCCACGACATCCAAATTTCATTTCTTACGCGTATATTTCTCGTACTTCTTGAATAAAGACTCGCAATTTTTCATTTCAAATTGCGCTACAATATTACACAGAGGTAATTTCGAGTAATCTCGTGATCGAACAACGGGAGCGTCATGCTTGGCGTTTCGGCAATCTGAGGTCCAGGATTGTAAAAAGAAGGGGGGGGAGGGGGGAGGCTGCGTCAAATCTGCGTCCTACCAAATGATCCCAATATACGTTCTCTATTTATAATTCGAAAAAGTATGTGTAAAAAAAGAGTCGAGGATGTCACGCAAGTTTCTTCTGTAAATTTGGGTGTGAGGAGGGGAGGGGAGGGGAGAGGGGAGGAGGAGGGAGGCGTTAGTTGAAATTGAATGTTAAGAAAAGTTAACGAGCCGCGAAGAAATGAAAACTTTTTTCATATAATTTTCAAATGATTATCGAAAACAGATGTGCCATCTGTCGTGAATCGAATATGCGAATTTTTGCCACGTAAAATTTTGCGACTTTGCCAAGTCTTAAGTAAGACTGGAAACAGTCGCTTCATTTACAATACGGAAGTATCGCATAATCCGTGCGAAACAAATCGTTTCTGCTAATATATGTATGTATACTATATATGTATATTTCTCTTCGCGAATTTTAAAGGGCAATAATATTCACCCTGAGAGTTTCAATTACCATCGCGTAATCTCGAACGAGACGCAATGCACGTTTCGATCACCCTCAAGACATTGGCTCGCGGATACTGAGGAAGCCGCGTTAATTAAACTGTCAATTAAAAACCGGTCCCCCTTGAAATAAATGATTAAATTTTCATTTGAAAACATTTTGATTGCACAACGAATGTACAGTCTATAAGAAATCCGAGGATTTGGCATATTTGTGCGAAAAAGTAAAAAAAAAAAAAAAAAAACCGAAATCAAATTGACGTCGATAATGGATCAAATTGAATAAATCGACCTTTACACTTTGATAACGAACAAAAGGTATTTAGTCCCGCCCCACTCTGCCTTTAATCAATTCAATTCGATCACCTCTAAATATTATCTCAATTTTTTTTTTTTTTTTGAGAAAACGTCTTCTTTTTTTCGCACCCGTTTATTGGAAAACCTTAAAAAAAAAAGAATCCAAGCACCTCGCCACTACATCCCAAAGCGGACATAAAGAAGGATTAACTGTAATCTAACTGAAGATGAGAAATTTGAGTCGCCATTAAATTCTGTGAATGAAAAATTTTAATCAGACGTATTTTCTCGGTCCAGCTGCAAGGAGTACCGTTTGAGTCATAACTTTCTGCGACAGTTTTACTCTACTTAAATTTCCAGTTGATTCCCCATCGAAAAGCGGACTGTATCCGTTAGTCGTTGCCAACTTCAGTTCGGTCTTTCGAAACACACTGAGGTTGTTTCGTGCGGTAAATTACTGGGCAACGGGGAAGGGGATGGAGTTAATACTAGACTTGTAAACAGTTTGAGTAGTGGCAGTGATTAGATTGATTAGAAGTAAGTGGCGATAGTTACTCTTCAGTCGTCACGCATTACGGAAGAAACTATCCGGAAGGCACGAAGTTGCTGTCACGCGTGCTGCTTGTCGAAGGATCGTAAAGCCTTGTCGACAAGTTTCGCCTACGCAACTACGACGCCGGAATACATTTGACCGTTAAACCCGCTGCCACCGAGTTTCTTTTATTACTTATTCGATGGCTTGCTGTGTATAATAATAAATGAGCTACTTGTTCTCGCGAACTTACCTGATAGCTGTCGTTCCGATTGTGATCTAGGTTGTTGAAGGATCTGAAAAAGAAAAAAATAAAGCAAATTTTTATATCAGAACTCAAAACTTGGACCCTCCTGGATACAAAGGGAACCTTGGGGATATAGTGTCTCCGAGATATGTAGTCTAGGTTACGTCAAGGATGTGTAATAAAATATGAATGAAAAAGTCTGTGACTTCAAGGTATTCAAAAGATTCTTAGAGTTCGAGTCTTCAGAATTTTTTTCGAAAAAAAAAGAAAAGGCACAGAAGCACTTTTTTTGTGAATTTTTTCTTTTTCTTTTTTTTTTTTACTGCTACGTATATTTCGTAGGATGCCATCTTAGGTATTTGAAACTTATAAAGAAATAAAAGTTACAGTCAATGAAGCGTCACGACGTCTCTCGTACTCTACCTCGATAATGGTCTGCATCTGTGCTCCTTGGAATTGCCAGAAAAAGTGAGCCTGACGCTGCTGAAATTTTGGCATTTATATCGTGGGAGAGGGAGGCGCTCTTTTGAGACTGCGTAAATTTTGCAAAATTTCTCTTTAAGAAAAAAAAATAAATAAATAAAAAAAACAACAAACACTAAAGCAATCGAGAATCTCAAGGAGACGTCGGGACGCGCAGATCCGGCGCGTTCATATTGCTAGAGTATAAAGAATATATATATATATATTTAAATGATTTATATTATTTATACATATGTACACATGAGAGAGGCAAAGGGAGAGAGCGAAGATTGCAAGGATCGCGAAAAGGGGTGAACGGAGAGATAAATCAAACGTATATTATTAGAATTGCGGATGGGAATCAATTTCGGTAGTATTTTAAAAACGACACTCTACGAGATTCTGTAAACACGTATCGCTACGTGGTAGAATTTACCGGCGTCCGTGTCTATACGTGTGTTGGGCTACGGAGGCATCGTCAATGATTTGAGGCGTCCCGACGACGATAGGAGAAGAGTCGTAATCCTATAGGAGGGAAGCGCTTGATAAATGACTCTCGCATTCTTTTAATGTTATTTTTAACGATTAGCTAAGTGCGGCTTCGAGATGACGGATTTATACGAAGCGATCTGTACGAATATCGCCCGAGCGACAAATACGAACTTGAGCCGAGATGCGATTCGGCCTTAAACTCTTTTTCAAGAAGATTCGCATTTCCAAGTGAATGGGCGATCGCGCTGGATCCTGTGGGATTCTGTGAAAGAGTCTCTCGAGATTTTCAGTAGGCTGCACCAATATCATAATCCTATTTAGAGGCTGTAATGTTTATACTATATCGAGTAGGCAGACTTTGCCTTCCTGATCGGCTCGTTCGTTCGTTCGTTCGTTCGTTCGATACACCTAAGCTGATCCTCTCCCACCTGAGCTTTAAATACGGGGTGGTTATTCGAGGGTCGAAGGATACCATCCGATTAATACGTAACACGGCTCACTGGTCCATTAGCTTTGATCATTCACGAACACGCGTGCAGCCAACGTGTTCACCTGTGTACTCGGGAGTCCCTTGCAAAGACTCGGTCGTGCATGCCAGAGCGGTTTAGCTTCTATACGGGTAGGCTATTTTACATTGAGGATTCTCGGTATCGGAAAGTTTTTAAAAAAAAAAAAAGAAAGCCCTTACCTTACCCAGAAATCGTCAATGTAGAAGAAAAAAAAATATATCCTGTTCGGGAATTTAGCGAAAGCCACCAAGATTTTTCAAGCTCGCGTATTAGTTGATGAAAACGAAAATATCGTGTATCAGGTTCCAGGTATTCCCGGTAATGGCATTGCTGATGTTATCGAGAGAATTCTTTAGATACCTCGCGAAAATTCAAAATATCACGTTAACGACGCACAGTTTACCATTAGATAAAAGGCATCGACCGTTTCGACGCGTCGCTCTTTATAGCGAAAGAAAATATTTGAATGCCAGCCCGTGCATTCGGACAGAGGGTGCTTTTAGCATCAAAGCGGCTCGGTCTAACCTTGAATATGTCTATGTATATCCAGTGAAAATTAACGCTGGCTATAATACTGGCTATCGTGAAATTATGCGGGCAGAAAAATAAGCCGAGTGCAATTTGGAAACAACTGAAAATTCTATGACTTCTCGATGTCCTCGTTAAAGACTTTTGGACGGATTAACGATAATAAACGAGGCGCCGGGAAGCTTCATTTGGAAATCTTATTGGCAAACAAGAATTTACGACGTGCCTGGGAATACAAGGAAATAATATTGTACAAATAACGTTATGTCTTGATTAAGATATTTTATCGTTCTCGACATTCGTGGTTCCCATGGGTCAAATATATTTTTGAAATTCGGATAATCCTTTTTTGACTTTTTCGTCATCCCAACGGGATTCCCTGTTACCGAGTACCCGAAGCACGTGGTAATTTTCCTCACAGCTAATCGGCGAATTGAAATAAAAATAAATAATTATAATCTACTCGAAGAAGTAGTCCTCGGTGAAAATACAAATACCTGCATTTGCAATGGTCAATGTCGTACACGATTCATGTGGGCAGTGACTAATGGGTCCCATAACCACGGATCGTATGGATCAACGAAGGACGAATGAGCGTACTCGTGGTCGAAGGGTATCTACACGGGGTAATCTCGATACCGAATGCCATACACGCTTTGCTCCTCTATGATTAATGGGCATCGGGTGTCTAGAACTCAGCGATCAGGTTTAACTTGTGTTCTGGCGAATCGGCAACGTGAATAATTGCAGCCGTGGAACGACAAAGACGGAAGCAGAGAGAGAGAGAGAGAGAAAGAGAGAAATAAGATTTTCAGAAAAGTCGGAATAATACGGTCGACTAGTATCGACTCACCGTTGTACTTTCAAGTGTGATCCTCCCCGCCTTGTTATTTTCTAAAAGCGGTGCGCTGCTGCTCTTGCTGCTCAGTTCAACAGGCAGAGGTTCCGGCTTGAGCTGCAGGCTCGCAGCAGACGGCGATGATGGTGCCCGTGGTGGAGTTTGTAGTAATTCGCCGGAACTGAGAGAACTGCTGGCAGTAGCCGAGAGGCCTGGAGATAAATAAAAAAATTATATTTTTGTAGAGAAAATTGTTGATTCAAATTTTTTTTTTGCATACTTTACCTAAAGGCAAGTTCGTCGGTCTGGTTGGTTTGATCCTCGGCAAGGAATCATCGAGTCCACTGCTGCTGTCCACAGCATCCTGAGAGTAAAGGTCCTCGTTCTCTCGGGTTTGGGTGTGAACGCTCTCCCTCCTGATCCAGACATCCTGACACGTTTTGTCCGAGCGGGAATTCAATTTTGAGGGTCTGCGTCTAATCCTCTCCCACGTTTCCTGCCGATGACACTTGGCAGTGCCTGACGCTGCTTATGGACCAATAAAAAATCGAATGAGACGAGGTGATCAAGGCGGGTCCATTCGAAATGGAAGAAACTGACTCACGTTTGGCCAATCTGCGATCAGTGCTTCTTGGTGGACTAGCTGTGCCAATTCCACTCTCCAGTGGAGACGCTCTGTCAGTTGTATCCGGTGACAGACTACCCGATGAAATTTCGTCCATGCTCTGTAGAAGATCCTGCGACGAGGACGAGGATCTATTATCGTCGTCCACGGTGTCCTGTGGGGATGCTGGATCCAGAGTACTTTCGTCATGAAGGGATCGGGAGTCCAGGTTCGATTCGGCTGCAAGAAAGAAATGTGAATGGTTATAGGTAAAAAAAAAAAATAAAGGGTAAAAGAAATTTATGGAGAAAGTTCAAGTATTTCTTTACCCCTGGGAGACTCGCAATCGCTGACCCAAGTGAAACTGGAACTCCTCGAAATAGCCGGCGAGGTTTGCGTTGCCATGTCGGAGCAGGCTAGATTCTCTATTGGTGGACTGTTGGGACAGCAGGATCCTGAACCGTTTCGAAGACGCGACAGCAGTGACTGCAATGAAATTGGAAGCTGAAAAAGTAATAAATTAATCGATCGATTAACCACCGGTATGGAATTACAATGAAATTTAATTATCTTCATCGTCACTTCAAGCGACTTCAATAATCTCTGTAAACTCACCGAACCAGATCTCGCGCTTTGCTCCTCGATCCTCACGATCTCCTCAGTCCCCAGCATCTTCCCGGATTTTCCACTTTCCACACTCTCGACAGAGACGTTCCTCTCCGACTGAGGCAGATCGCAATTTACGCCGACGTCGTTGCCTCTGCTCTTGGAGAGCAACGCGAATCTCTTCAGATTCACAGGACTGACCTCCCTGACGTCTTTGTCCGATTCCGAGAGTCTCTTGGCGCTGACGTCACAGCGCAGCGTCAACGGCGAAACGGCGCGTTTCTTCGTCCCAGCGTTCTTAGATGACGAATCGAGACTCTTTCGGCTCTCGAATCTTTCGTTCGACAAATGCAGCAGGTCCTGATCCGGAAGCGAGGAGACTCTGACCAGCACAGCATCGTCGGAGCTCTCGTGGAAGACCGGGGTGTGTCTCTTCCGTAGGAATTTCGAAAACGGCGGCTTCTTCTCATCGGTAGGCGTGACTGGAGCCGATTTCGGCGCGTTGCTCTCGAGCGACTTCGATCTTGTGATCGTCTCGTGGTCGTTGCTCGCGAAGACGTCGTCGTAGTCAGGCTCCATCGAATCATTCTCGGGCAGCTTAACCCTTTGAAGGTTCGCGTAGCCGGGCTTCCTACGTTTTTGGCTCATTAAGTTTACCGGTAGGCTCGTCTTTCGCTGAGCGTCCAGATATCTCGGCGGCAGCTTAGACTTTGACTTTGCCGAGGGCAGCCGAGAAGCTCTGCTACGATCGTCCGCCCCCAGGACCCCCCCGCGGTCGCTCTCATGTGGTCTCGACTTTACCTCGCTAAATTCTAAGGTACTCTTTGGTTCCTGCTTAACAGCATAGCACTCGGAAGGCTGCTGGGACACTCTTGGACCGCCCGAGTCCAACGGAAGACTAGAACAATTTACCGTGGAATATTTGCTGGCGAAGGTGACGCAGCCACTTGGCTCGTCGTAATCCGAACTGCAAATCTCTTGGTGCCGATAAAACAAGGCGGGACCCGTCAAATTTTTTGGCAAACTCGCGCTCTTCCTGTCAGCCCTCTCCTCCGTTATTCGGTCCCGCGGTTCGTCGTAGTCGGAATTCAACATGCGGCTTGTCCCTCCGTCGATTTCCCCATTCTCGTTAATACTTTTGGACGGCTTGGCCTTCCCTACGACGTCCCCGCGAGGACGTCTGCCGGAAGCGACAGAACGATCGCTCGCCAGCACCTGCTCGTAACAACTCTCGTCGGAACTTTCGCTATCGAAGATACCGAATTCGTTGAGCAACTCCCTGTACTCGATTTTACGTTGTTCCTTCGAAGAACTTCTTATCGCGCGATCGACCTTCTCGTTACTCAAATCGTTTATTTCCTTAGCGATTATCGTGTTAAACTCAGCCAGAATGTTTTCGGACCAATCGCCGTAATCGTCCCTGCCGATCGTGTTGTAAGCTCTGGAATTCTCTCTCTTGTGGATACTCCTTTTGCTCGGTAGAGACTTTGTTCGATCGCCTACCGATTCTCCCAGTCTGTTTCTCGAGTTTTCAGGAAGTCTCGGCTCCTCGACGATCTCAAGAACATCGGATGGAACGGACTCGATGATCTCTCCGATCTCCTCCTGAATAATAAAAAAAAATTCCAATCAGCTGAACAGCATTAAAACAACATTGATACACCGAGATAAATCAATAGACTTTTTTCTAGTCAAGCCAACACACGCGAGATCTCGTACAGCAAAGCGGTTAGTCGGGGGTCCTTGATACGTGAGATGAAATAAGAGTGAAATTAAAAAAAAGTAATAAAGAGGGCCAATCGCGAAACATGGAAGCGAGGAGCGCGAAGCGGCTCAAGGCTCCAGCCACGTTCTCGGGTGAACGTCGGTGGGGAGAGAGGAAAAGAGAAAAAAGGAAGAGAGAGAGAGAGAGAGAGACCACACGTCACAGTTACACACGCTACGTGTGTGTCCTCTCCTCCTGCAAAATTCAATTTGCATAAGTCGAGCTTGCAACTCTCGATCAGCTGAATCACGTGATTAGCGCTCGATAGAACGCCGCGGCTATAACGACGCCGACGCCGACGTCGCCGAGTGACCGAGCCGCGTCAGATCGCGGAGATGCGTCGAATTACAGGGACTGCACTCGAAGCCAGAGTCAGAGCGCGTCCATAGGTGATGCCCGAGCAACGTCCAACGTCGACCACTTAGTTCCCGAGTACATATGAGCACGTATGGATGCACCGTGTATTAGCATTCAGACTTCGTGCACGTGTGACCAAGTATCGCCGTCGGCTACACGAAGACCCACTTTGACGAAAGTTAAAGCCTGCCGATAGACTTTCGATCCTTTTATTCGCTGTAGCTGAGCGCGCTGATAATCCGCAATAATTCCCAGCTGGACATGTTCTGGAAGGAGTGGAGAGGAGTGGGTAGGCACTTTGTTAATTGACAGGAAAAAAAATGTACCCCTCCACCCCCCTCACCCTCGCCACTACGTCCAGATAGATCGGCAAACTTCCAATGATTTAATCCCACCTTTGGTACAAGATCCGTCCTGTCGTTCGCCCCGCGTCGCTTATAGAAAATATCTAGAAAATCGAAGCCTGCTTTTCCGGTATGTCGCTGGTTGCGTGTGAAATTGTCGCGTGCGCCGTCATGAGTTGCGAGTCGGTACGAGAGATCGGGGCTACTTTAGAAACGAAGGAACACGATGTAATTGTTCGAACCTTCCTAGGTCCCTGATTAAACGCAGGAAACGGGCCTCTTGTAATAGGAAAATGATAAGGAGGATGACAGTGACACTACGTATGGATTTTTTCGCGCTAGCAGCCTAATGGTATGTTTCTATGTATAAGGTCGCAGCGACATTGCGTTCCATCATTTATACAGAGAGTGCGGGATGCTGGGTAACAGGAGAGTAGAATATTCAGGGTATGCACGAGGGATCTGGACCGTATCGTTAAACGTGTATGTGTATATATATATATATATAAACAAGCCAACGTTATCATTGGTCGTTGAATTAATTAACTCATACGTGTAAAATCCCATTGAATCGATTGGCGGATCGTAACAAGAGGGGAAAAGGTTAAACAAGGAACAGCAGGATGGTTCAGGATAGCATAAGGAGCGTGACGTTTCGCAAAATAAGCGCACCCCTATTTATATAATGTCTACATGTATCATGCATAGAGAACGTGGGAACAGGAGAATAGGACAGTCCAAGCGGGGGAACCTCCTGTACATGTACAAGGGAGGTTTAGGATCGGCCTGCGATGTAAATAGGTTAATTTGAAATCAATTATAAAACGCGCTACGAACCTTGCGATTATGCCAATTAGGAATACATAGATACGGATAATAAAATTTGAGAAAAAGAGACGAACCGAAGTCAGCCGAGTTTAAAAGTTCCATCGTCAAAGCTCATAGCGCCGGGAAAGGAGTGTGGAGCCGCAACCGAGACTCTCAGCCACCGCCGGAGCGATTAGAGGCAACTTCGCGGTTGACAGAAGTCGTGTCCGACTACTTAGCCAGAGTGCGCGGCTGCAGTGATCAATTATCATTTCACAAGCGACACGAGTCTTTAACCACGCCTGCGATTTGATACGGTGTTACTTTCACACTGCCACCTAGACTCCTCGCGGAACGTTACTGCACGCTTGGCGTGGGCGTCCATTCGAGGAAACTGGCAAACTGCAGCCGAGTCCCGTGCAGAGCTTAGAACGCAATTGCGCGTTGACACGTGATCGCGTGACCGGAGGGGGAGACAAAAATACAAGAATTGAGATAGGAAGAATTTTTGATAAGAAAAAAGAAAAAAAATATAGTAAAAGATACCTCGTACGAGTAAAATGAAATTCCATAGAAACTAGGGCAGCGTTCGTACCGGGGACGTTGAGGCGTCATAGCAGTATATACATATATAAGCCTCGTTCTCGATATCGAAAAACTTGGAGATCTCAATGAAACTGCATCTATAAGTGTAACGGGGTTATGCAAGCGATACGCCAGGCTCAACGAGCGATACACCGAGCGTATCGTAAGGTATTAATTAGAAATCGCCTTAATTAATTAGCCTGCTTGTACAGAGATCGTTGGGATTAAGGAGCGGGTGAAAGGTTCAAAAAAAAAAACAGGCAGCGATCCTAATTACACGGCGTTACGTTACCCTGACGTTGTCTATGGTCGTTTGATGGAGAATCCCCCCCCCCCCCCCCACCCCACCTCTCCAGCTGCCTACTAGACAATTAGACAAATCCCACTAATAGTCGGTAGACGCGCGGTCGGGGTATTTCCCAAGCAGGAATAATACTTCCTGCGAAGTGACGTTGCGCGAAGAAAGTAACTCGAGTAACTGGCGAGGAGTAAAAATCTTTCGTAGTAAGGAGACAGGAAGATGGGAGTCTCGAAGAAAAAAAAAAAAAAAAAATATGTATATACCCACACGGTATACCGGAGCTCCTTGGCTGCGCTACAGGCAGACCGTATAAATCTCTGAACGGCACGTGATAACCTCGAACGAACCAGGACGTCGCTGAACGTCCGGACGCGTATGCTGAATGCATCGAGGGATCGCGGTTGCCATTGGCAACGGATAACAAAAATGATGATTTCGAAGGTGTCGGACGAACCGGTGAACGGCGTCGTTGCGCTATTGCGCCATGTGTCTCGGTGCGCGTCGATCAATGAAATATATCGCGAACGTACGCGAGAGCCGAGAAATCCGAAGCCAATGAATAATTCAAAGTGATCGGACCGATGACGATGCCGATGCCGATGCCGGTGTTAACGTTTGTGGCTGCGCCGGGTGTATAGGCAGAAAAGCGGCGGTTTCCGAGAGCGGTCAAAGGATCTGTCGGAGCCCAGAAGCGAACGGGAGGGGTTGAAATTTCTACGGGAAATTAGCTCGGTGCGCGTTACTGCTCGGAATGCTCGGCCAGGAGTAAATACGATTATATTCGTATATCGTGACATAAGGTAAACGTGTAATTTTCTTGATCGCCGGTAGAAAGCCAAGGGGGCCCATCAGCACTTCGAACGTAATGAGTAGCCCGGCGGAGTCTTCCGACTTAACGATTATTACTCTTGATTCTGACTTGCGAGAAAGTGTTTCTTCTCTCTCTCTCTCTCTCTTTCTCTCTCTCTCTCCCTCTGCATTGCAACTCTTGCGCTCAGGTCCTCCTGTCAGTTTGCTCTTCCTTTCCGTGTCTACATCTCGCCTCTACGTCATGCATATTCCACACCTGTATCAAAGGGAACGGGACCGCCTCCTTATGTACGTGTAGTTTCTTCGGCATTAATAGGTCAGATATGTTGAGGCTATAAGAAACGGTATCTTCGGCTTGGAGTAGCTTAAGGCTACGGCGGGCTCGAACAGTGTCGAGCTTGTCGGCGTATTGAGTATGAACAATGTATCGTTAAGGTTACCTCACACCGGCGTATGTATAACACCTTGCAGGTACGGTCGAGGAAATTAAAGTACAAACAAATGTAGACTTTCCCACGTCCTTTGAAGAAAAGTGCTTACGACGGATGCATTTGACGCGCGATGGGTCTTGACGTCATACGGGACACGTGCGTCGCTTGAAAATTTTATAACGAAACGAAGGCTCGTCGATGATCGGCGCAGCGTGGCATTGTAATGCAGACTGCGATCGAGATACACGAAATCAAGGACGCCATCCTTCGCCACCTTCTCGCGACGAAGGAACCTCAAGGATCGATTGGAATTGCGAAATGCGTCGTCGATCGGTACGAAATCGGCGTAAATTATATGAAATCGAGTCCACTGACGATCGGAAGGATTCGCGAGGAAATATTTGACGGAAAGAAATAATTTTGAGAAAATCGGCAATCTGAATCGATATATTTGACAGCATCGAAATTCCTCTCGAATTATTGGAATATCGTTAAGGTCGATCGTCGCTGTCGACACGTATCTTTCCTTTCACCGATTAAGACGAATCGACGTAGAATTTGTTTACGCGCTCTAGCCTAAAGTGGAATTTCCGAAAATCGATAATTTACAAAAAACGAGTCCGAGAAAAACAATTCCCAAAAATGCCGAGAGATCGGCCCGAGGTGATCGATAAAATTTTTAACCATGTTCCGGGTCTGAGGTCCATCGTGATCGAGTCGTTCGACCATCCACTTTGAAAGATGCACGGACGTGACAGCCTGTCCTGTGAATTCTCATGACGGTGACGTCAGCAGCCAAGAACTTGTAGCCGCCTTTAATAGGCTTAATGTCGCGGAGCCGTGACCCTCCTGCTTTCATAAATAATTGTAACAAACGTACAAAAGTAGAGAAGTAGCCAAATACAGTGGCAGCACGAGCAACGCTTTTGGTTTCGAAGCCTCGAAGTCTTTACGAGACCTTACAACCAGAGGTAAAGACCTCAGGGAGCCTCGAACTAGAAGCACGTGCGCTGTATCTAGGCCACTCCTGTTGTGTCCGAATTGCGTGTCCGCCCTGAAACGATCGTTTCCGGCGTCGGTTATCACCCGTTGGTCCTTTATCATCGGCGCGTTGACTCAAAAAAAAATATCCCAAATTTATCAGCGAGAAACGAAACAGCAGAGCAGGGCGTGTACTCAAAGTGCGAATTAAATCGATTAATTTTCGTCTCACGGAGACAGAATGCTCGCGTAATAATTAAATTCACAATGGCTTATCCATTAATCTGTCCGACACCTGGCTACGTTCGAGTAACGCGCGCGACACGATTAAGGAGTCCTCACACCGACGCAGAAGAGACACACGCGCTCGCGAGATCGTGCAATACAGTAAACGCAGCCTCGATAAATCCCAGATCGCAGTGAATCACCGTTCACGCATCTCAGCCGGGTTTTAAGATTTGCTGGTTCGCTGAAGTCTCGCTGTTTCTCGTTGCTGCCCAAGCAAACGTAGAATCGTTGCGCTACGAGAGACTGGAAGCCAAAGATTTATGCTGTTACTTGTCAAGTCCGCAACGGAGTCACGACTGAGACGCAATAAACGATCCTCACTTTTAATTGGTCCAGAGAGACACTCACCCGTCACGGCGATACAGAATCAGCAGTGCCTACCGATACTACGGAATCGACTGTACGGTGAAGATAAAACTTATGAAGAATGATGACCCGCAGTCAGTCGTCTTGAATACGACTGACGGATGATCTGGACTGTTAAATATTAAAAGTTACTCTCAGGACGCACGGCACTTGTGAAGATGCTGGAGAAGCAGCAACCAGACAGCAGAGTTCTCATAAAGTGTCCCAGGTCGCGCGCTGCAGGCATTCGAGTGTCGAAAAAGAAAAGGACGGAGATAAGAAGAGGAGGAAAACCGCGATGCAGTGGCAGCAGACTGGCGACTGAGTACACGGACGCAGAGGCACAAGCACAGTTGGGCAGGGTCTGTCAAATCGAATCCACGTGGCGCGCGAAAGCCCTTCGAGGGCTGCGGCTGCTGCTGTCCCGTCTTTAGCAACGAGAGCACTGAGTGTTAGTCTACGCGGCGAGTAACTGAGCGAGCCTCTTGTTATTGACTGACTGACAGACTGGTGTATCGTTATACGTTACGTTGCTGAAGGAGAGAGGAAACGCTCGAGGCATGTGGCATTGAGAGACACACACGCCTTCTTCTCTTAATTTCTTATTGCGCGAAGACCCGTGGCTGCTACCTCGTGTTCCTTGGTATTGGGTTGCCGCTTTTATTTTTTTTATTTTTTCATGAAAAGGGGATTTATCGAATTTTGAGACTGGGGAAAAAATTATTTGAAAATGAAAAGTGGGGCTGATATCAATTTCAGGTACGCTGAATACGTTTCGTGTACAATTTTATTTACATTGTAATCTGATAACCATGCTGGAGCACGGCTGACAGGCATTTTTTTCTTTACCACCTAAGCTAGTCCTTTTGTCGTAGTCTTTATAATTTAATCCACGTGCTAAAGCCGATCTGAGTCTAGGATCTAGTTTGGCTTAGATCAAGAGCAGTGACGTCATCTTTCGTTTGGGGGAAGTAGGGGATCACTTTGGGCGCAGTCGTAGTTCTGGAAGAAGAAACGTAATTATGGGAAGCAGCCGGGAGGATTGTCGATCGGATTTATTGTTTTACAGAAATTATAGGCGCTTTTGCTCGCGGGGGCTAATTGAATATCGAATTTTGAAATTTAACGTATGGTCGAGTCTCATATCGGTCCGGCGATGCTGGAACGCGAGAGCGTAAGACGTGCTGGGAGTACACGGAGTTACGTAGAGGAAAGGATCGAACCAGCAGGAAGGAGAACCAAGTCTGACCAAATCAGGAGGCAATTGGGCGTGAAACGATCAAATTGATGGGGCAGACCTCGGCAACCTCACGATTAAGGTCCTTCGGCCACGTTATTCTTTATTTCTGTTTACGTCTTAGTGGCATTGATTGGACCTTTTAGTACCTGACAAAGTACGCTTTAAGTTTCTTACACGATCAATATGACAAAATATGATGTTCCGATAAATCATCGTTTATCAATAATTTTTTTTCCAATTTTCATTTTTCATTTTTATTACCCATAAATAAGTGAACGCGTGTTATCGAAACAATTACAGAAAAATTCGCACCTATCCAGAAAGAATTCGAGTAAGGTCAAAAATTCAGGCAGAAACTGAATTTTGAATATTGCACAATTTCCAAATAAGCGACACGATTGACTCGTACCGCTTTTTCGTATAACGGAACGTGACCTAATTCGACATGAAATTTACAAGGATCCCTGTGAATTCAGAAAATCGACTGAATGACGAAAAATACATAATTAGGATCGATTACAAAAAAATGAAGGTAATGCAGGACAATAGAGTTGAAAAAAGCTAGAAAAAAAAGCCATTTTGGGGTCTCGATCGACTAATTAATTGAAAATCATTGAAATCGATCAAAAGCGACTATTATCGTTGGTCCAAGTCCTTTGTTACTCGAATCGAGTAACCCTCACCCACTTACAGACACTGTGACCTTACGTAATTAAATTCCTCGAGCCGTGCATGTGCATCAGAGCGAATTCCCGGTTGCACCAAGGTGCATAGGTGGCCGGTACAATCGAACGTTTGGCTATGGGATTGGCCGATTAGAGCGGATCCCACCGAAGGAACGATCGATCATAATAATTCGATTTCACAATAAGCGACGCGTGGGTGCTGCAGCCACATACGGGTTCGCCCACGTGAATTAAAGCTTAACAATTATCGGTGCTCGATATCAAGACTAAGAGTAACAGGGACGCGACAGGTTTCATGGAGATCGCTAATTTCTTACGGGTTCTCTAACAATAATAATAACAAAATTACCAGAATCTCAAAAACGACGAAGAATAAAATCGACGCAGCTGTCGCGCGTTGTAAACTTTGTATTTGCCGTATTAGAAGAGTGCAAAAAGGTGTCGCGGCCAGCGACGTGACATATTGTCGAGCGCTGTAGGCCGGAAGGTAGTTGAGAGTCAATTGCGAGTGAAAGTGTCGTTCGTACGATTTAATTGAAAGGGTCCCTAGAGGAAAAGTTAACGACTTCGAAAGATGATAAAGACGGTAAATGATAAAAAGGCCAAACGGTTAGAAAAGTATCGGAGTCCGTTGAAAGATAAATTCGATCGATTGGATCTCCGACCGCGTGGCGCAGCGAACGATACAAGAGATCCGAGAACGCGAGGAGTTATTACGACTTATTGGACAACGAGTGGAAAGGAGTGAGAATGTATAGAGAATGTAACGTGAAAGAGAAAGACGACGTACGAGGGAGATAGGAATTAAAATCAAGGAGGATTTACACGAGAGCGAACGGATAAGTGTTACCATTATAACGAGCATTGGAAAGATTTCTACATTAATTATCTGTAAATTGGTATTAAATTACACGGATTACGGTAAAGGCTGTTAAATAAACAACATTCATTACTAGACTAATCGTCGAGCACTTGAGTCCCTGCCGCTTAATTGAAAGTGCTTAAGCGTCGAACGTCCAGGGAATGTATTTATTTCCGAAAGTGATCAACTTTCTGTCACTTAGGGGTCGGTAAGTGGGAACGCGCCGCCAGAGCCCGTGCAGTCAATGAAATTATTAAATAACTAGCCGTGCGCATCAACGACGTGGGAACCAGAGGATTTCGCTTTGATGTGGCCGCGGTTTGAAAATTCGTCGAAAACCATAAGCCATTAAATCAGCATCGCGTTTTATCCGGGTCGCGGTGTATAACGAGGTAAATATTTTTTTTTAGAATTTTTTTCGAAAATCTTAATACGACCGTCCCGCGAGCGGGATGCAAGGTGGATGCGCGCAGGAGGCAAAGGGGACGTTTAGCATAAACGCTTATGGAATACATATGTTTCGTGGTGCCGTGAAGACAGTCGGGTCCGCACAAACCGTAGTACTAACTTCGCCTCGTAAATCATAGAGATAACGTAGCGAAGCGACACCATAGAAACGGCCCGTTTTATATGGGACGTAGCTACATGTATATGTGAGGCTACGTAACGTAATTAATTATGGTCATTTTGTCCGCGCGAGGCTAAGTTAACGTGCCTTGGAGGCATCGTTGCTCTCGCTCATTCAACCTGTATCTCTCTCTCTCTCTCTCTCTCTCTTACTCGTTCACTCACATGCGATATCGCATACATTAACCTAATGCTGAATTATTCCTAGGGCTTAGGACTCGCTAATGCACATAACGATCAGCGACCTGTAAATCCGAAAGATCCATTTGTTCTCTACACGCCTGTACAAAAGGCGTATTTCTAAGAGCGCGATCTGCTTGTTATTTCGTATCGGGAAGCCGCGTCGTGCCGCGCGGATGAGGATCGCGGAGTCGGTGGGGGTCATCGCGGAATACGAGGAATCGCTGTGATTCGAAGGTTTTAAGACTTTTATCATTAGCCCTGACAAGATAATAATAAGGCAGCAGCGGATCGAGTCGGGGCGGCGAACGCGCGTTTACCAAGTATGGGTGGAAGCGGCTTAAGGAGTCCGAGGGAAATAAAATCACCTGTAGCTCAGCGCTACTCATCAAGACGCAGCATCCACGAGTCAGCTCGCCTGTTTAGGATAAACCACTCTTTATCGAGGCTGCCTTTACAACGGCGATGCATTTTAATTTCGACTTCTTATGCAGAGCCGAGCTCACGTTGAGCCGTTCGGGCGACATCGCATCGGACGAAAACGACGCGCGACCAAATTTCTCGCGACTCGGCCGCCCCCGTTGGCCAATCCAGTGGAATTTCAATCTGCGAGTCTTCGTGCATCAGTCGCGAATTCTGCGTTAACGGACGCCTCTAAAGGCTAAATTGCGAATCTTCAAGATTTTTCGTCGATTCTCAGACGCCGTGACGTCATTTATAGAAAAAAGTAAACGTGACCCGTTTTACGTGAAATCCTGGTTTTTTTTTTATTACCACTCATCATTCTCGATCGAAGATGAAACGATCTTGAGATCTCGAGATCTTGTACAATATCTCCAGGCTATTTGCGCTGCCTCCTTAAGCCCGTAAAGCGTCAATCGCGATTATGGCGCATTCGCAATTTCAACTTTTCATACTTCATTATCCTCCTGAGGTATCTGATATTTTTTCAGGAGTCAATGAGAGTCCACAGCAAAATTCGGACCGTGGACGAAAAGTCAAGATAACGATTTTGCCGTTTCGATCAGCCTTGAACAATACACATAATCCCGTAGATCCATTATGAGCTGGAGGATCTACGGAGAAACCTGGCGAGGAACAAACAGTAAGTATAGCGAGAGGAGCAAAGGATGAGACAAGGATGAAGAAGAGTCCAGGGGAACCTGAGAATCGGTTCCCTAAAGCTGCCTCCAGACTGCGAGACAATGCAGGGGACAATAAATAATGCGAGAGCCAATAGCGAGAGACTAAAAAGTACTGAAATAATGGCGACCTGCAGCCCCGTCGACTTTCCGTCGTTCCTTCGGTTGGTCTTTTCCTTTTTTAAAATTCCGCGTTTAAAAGCCGTGCTAAATTTTCGACGACCGAACGGCGATCCGGTGTCGCGATATCGCCGATCCGGAGTTACGCTGCCTTGACCGCTCAGGACAGTCTCGGCCAGTGCATTTTATTACGATTTTTACACTCACCTGGCTCCAGGCTAATTTTACAACGAAGGACCCATCGTCCTGGTAGAAGGCAGGAGGCTTCGTTTCGCTTCTCGTCTACAGGTCGCTTCAACGTGCGGTTGAAAATTTTTGAAAAATTTCTAAAATTCCCCTAAGGTATCTCGAACTTATACGACAACTCGGCTGTAACAGTGCAGTTTCGTAACTGCAATTGCAGCAAAACTCAATCGGCTCATTGGGGATTCTATTGACGAGTGTAGCGCCGGCAGCTGTCCTAATACGGTAGGTTGTCGTTTCTCGGCTACGTAAGAAATGCACCGACTAGCTGCTGCCGTTGCTGCTGCGTTCACGGGCAGCAGCAGAGTTTGAGTACAAGGAGCTCAGTGGCTGATCGATGCTCAAAGAGACGTAGCGGCTTCGTGGGGCCAGAGTGAACGTAAGAGACACCAGATTGGTACTTCGATCCCGAAGAATCATCGAAACTCAAAGAAATATTATCTAAGCTTTGGAAAAAAAAAGATCGGATCTTTTTTATCGACAGTTTCGAAGAGCCGCCTTCAGGAATTGTCCGTAGCGTGGCAGGTAGTCGAAGGTACCTGGGTACAATGGATTTGCTCACTGAGAAGGCTGGTCGGCTACTAGACTCTCCGTATGGAATTGTAACTAACGCAGGGCTGGGTCGGGATATCAACTCTTCTTGTCAACCACTTGCATTAGACTTGTTTCAAAAGGGTACAGCCTGTGTAACGTGTGGCCACATCTGCGCCATTATACGGCCTGCGAGGGAGGAGGGGGTGGTGGTGGAGGGAGAATTTCTCGTGGAATCGTTCACGGTTCGTTGAACTCCCTTTACACAAGATCCGAGCGTAAAAAAGCACGAGATCGTTCAAGCACTTTTATCGAGGTTGCGAATAGACGCTTTTTCAATGATGCGAAAATCGCGAATCGACGACTACTTACGCGTGCTCCATATGCAGTGGTATTTCTTTCGAATCATCGAAAAGACAGTATAAGCTCTCCTGCGGAATTCATGGGAAATTCAGTATTGGCAAACGGAATGTTAGAATTGCCAGTAGGGAAGAGAGAAGGATAAAAAGTCGGAATATCGATGACAATTACTCCCTGGCAGTCTCCAGCGGCGACTATGGAAACGCGCCGGCACGTCGATGTTCGCGCACCAAGCGTTTCTAGTCTACCGACGGTCATACGTAGAGAGGAAGCCGAGAGAGCGTAACGTCGGTAAAGACAGGAAGCGCCATCTGGCAAGAAGCGCTGGAACTAGAGGTGCACCTCGCTTGAAAAGGATAGTGCCTGCAAAAAAAGAGTGCCTGACTGACTGCACGTTCCCGGCAGCAGGAGAGCAAACGCTTCGAAGGCGGTTCGTGTCCCGAGTGCATTCCTGAGGCAGGCTGCGAATGCACACATAATAAATAAATTCAGAGTGCGACTCGAGTGACTTTTTCTTTCTCGTACCGTAAGTGCCCCTTAAATAAAAGTGAATTGCTTTGCTCTTGTTCCCGCGACTTTGAAGCAGAAGTTGCGTCGAGGAGCTGAGCAATGCCGGGCACTTTGTGGATATTGACTTTTTTCCATGTAAATCAAAAGCTCGAAATCCGTCTGGAGCGAGAACTGCGCCAGTAAATGCCTATTCTAGAATTAATGAAATTTTTCTTTCTTTTTTTTTTTTCTTTTTCTCATTACATCAAATCCTTTGTATTTTTCCTCGTTCGACAATACGTTCTTACCCCGCGAGAGACAATCATCAATGATTTGGGTGGTACGGGAGAACCGACAGTGGTCCATATTAACCCAAGAGGCTGAAGCTTAAAAGGAACACATACAGATATATATAAAGAATCGAGCTGAAGAACCAGCGGACTTAAGATCACCACACGAGGATCTTCCCACACAGGATCACGACAAGATTACATTGCAGGATCCTCGGCGGAGGATCATATTGCCTTTGTGCGCAGCACCCGTGGCATCTGACCCTCTCCTTTAGCCTCTCGTATAAAATACCCAGAATAAGATCACAAGCGTTGTAAAAGCATTAAGTGAAACGTTCCACGGCCGTATCTTTCGCCGGTTTTATATTACCAAGAAGAGAGAGAGAGAGACGGAGATAGTTATTCAATTTTTGAATCCCTAATAAGATTTCGGGATCCAAGCGGAAGCGCGCTGTAGGCGCGTTCAACGATAAATTTTCCAATGATCGTCGAAAAAAAAAAAAAAATAGATTTTCTATGGATCATTTTTCTTTACTCCGTATCCCCTCCACTAATTTCATCCACCCCCTTCTCAACGAATCCTACTCTACGTACTCTCGTGCAAAGCCGTACAAGGATCTTCGTACGAATGAACGCATAAATGCCGCGTGCAGCCAGCGCAGAAAATAGAGGATTAACGGGAATTAACGGAAGGACAACGGGAATGTATTTTCACACGCGACACATGTGGCCGTTCATTGGAGGTCGGCTTGACCTTTTTTTTTTTTTTTCAAACTTCGCTCGCGGTTCTCGCAAAGCCTCGCGAGCACCCATATAATATATAAAGCCCGCAGTGAATAAGCCTCTCGCGGTTGCAATAATTACGCAGGCCATTACGCGATTACGTAAGGTCGCATTAATCGCGATGACACAGATACGCAACAGAGATAAAAAATTCGCGACCCATTCGCCGCCTCCAGCTACAATATCGCTGCTGGATCCTCGATCGGAGGATATCGGGAGAAATCAGGACCCTATCGGGTGCCGTAGCCCGGTCGATTCAGATACGTGTTATTATTATTATTATCAGTCGGCTATTTATCATTCTTTTTGTCCATAGCAAAACAGTCAATTTCTTCAATGACGCAGGGCGACCCGATTACCCGCGAAATTTCAAAAGTCCGATTTAACCAGCAGAGCCAGGATCAGACGCGAAGTCTGGGCTGAATTCATCATCCCGACGCATTCGCCCCGTATCGGTCATCTTCTTGGAGACGCCTAACGATGTATTTTGGACGCTTCGGCCCTGCGTTCAGATTCCGGCAAAGACAAAGAAATTACGGCAATGACTTTTCTTCAAGGTTTTCTCGACCTTCCGTTTGTTTGTCATTGAAAATATTAATTTGGCACCCGATTGCAGCAGGTGGACCGTGGGACGACGTTAGGTCGGTACACACGAGTGCCAAGTAACCCAAAGAAATCGCTTCCGCGATCATGAAATTATCGTCCGCTTCGTAAATTCGAAGAGCAAAGATGCGCGCGACGTGTCACAGAAAACACGAGGAACAAAATAATAAAGTAAAGAAATCGCCGTAACGGCGTAACGGGGTAAGCCGAGTGGCCCGGCAAAGCGAAGGACGAGCCGCTAATTGGTGGCTAATTGCGCAGCATTACGGAATCGACATGAAGCGACGTTACGAAGACGCCGCGACGCGTTCACAAATGAGCCCCGACGTGCCATATAAATTCAAGGTTAAATACGCACGCGGAACGCGGCTCAACGTAATTACGCTTTACGAGCGATCTATGACGATCCTGAATCGAACGAGCAAATGAAATATTCACTTATCGACAAGATTTACGATACAGAACGATCGCGCGATGCAAACGACTGTCAAATGAGCAGAAGCGAATTCCTTCGCGGGGGAGCCGTTTGCGCGGTTGGCGAAAGCCTTAAAGCAAAAGAAAAAGAAAAAAAAAAGCCTAGAGTTATAGGCCCGTTAAAGTAAACGTTTCCCCAGGGCCAATATGGTTTTTGACCCGGGCCGTAAAATCGACCATTTTCCCTTAGTCCTTTTTGGTTGGTCTGCTCTTTGCAAAAACATATCCAGCTCGCGCATGCGCATTCTGCCTACGCCCATATGGGGAGCCCAGTAAGACGTGCGAGTAACGTACGTTCTATGGGCAAATCGCGCACTGGCACACTTCCCTGGCCACTTTACGGGTGCGCTCTTCTTACGCGGCAATAGGATAATTATACACGGAGAAAATAATCTTAGTACCGTTTACCATAAAGTTTCTTCGAGCTTTAATACGATTCGTACTGTTATGGGGATATACGGACACACAGGTTTATTTTCACTAAGAAACAGTCAAACGGACATTAGGCAGACCATTGCGATACGCTTATCTAAAATCATACGTATGGGGGTCGCGACGACGATTGAATTCTCAAAAATTGGCCCTTTCGATTTGTGATTGATTTATTGTGTAATATATCGATACGCTGTTTTTAATACTTCGCGACGTCTGTCATCTGATTTTCTCAATGGTCCATTGAGATGAAAAAAGTCGGATAATTAATCTCGGAACGATTCGTTAAAGAGTCAATTTAGATGATAAAATATTATTTAGATACCCATTCGAAATTTGATTGTCAATAAATCCATAATCTATCGATACTGATAGTCTCTGTACGGAGATCGTATAATCATGTTGATTCTCCAATATTCTTTACGACGTCCAATCACGAGTTTCCGCCTGGTATTTAAGTGCCCTACGATTCTGTACTAATTGCAACTGTTTACGAGACTAATCAGCGATATCAGTCACCGACCGTTATCTACCGTCCTTACCGATCGGTCATCCCAATACTTACGATTCACTTCGAGCTGGTTCGTGTCCAAACTAACTTCTACCTCATTAAAACCCCTCTTAATTGGGTTCTCAAAGCGAGTGCTAATCGAGCCGTATCTCACTCATTTCTTGCCGTCTTCATGAACACGGTAAATACGTGGGGCTGCGATTTGTGGATAGAGAGAGTGAAAAAGAAAATTTCAAGACAAACTTGTTTTTCAGGATTAAAGGAGAAAGAACAATTACCGTTGCCACTAATAGGCCTAATTACAGACTCTACCGAGTAATACACAGTGACCCGAGTGTTCGTCGATAATTACAAAAATAAATCCTATTGTCTCAGCAATTACGCACGCACAACGAGTAACTTCGATATTTATCGATTATCAATTATTTTAATTAAAAAAATTCAAAACTGCATTTACGACACCCACAATAGCCAACATCGTGCGTGAACGGGTTGACAAAAAATCAATTCCGACAGATCTCCGTTTATGTGCACCGCCTAATATTATTTTTAAGTAAATATTGAAAACTCATCGATCGCCGACTATAGATTATCGAAGAGCGTATCGACGCGAGCCGTTGCGCAACTTCCGTCAAACCGATCCGGCCGATTTGTCCTTATCCGAAACATCAACGGTATTTCCAAACTTCTCTGTATTTTCCTTTTTTTCCATGTTTATTTTTATCTGTCGATCGGTCGATCAAGTTAAACGTAGGAATTGCTTGGGAATTTCTCTCAAAGCTTCCTACGTTCTCAATATATTACCAAAAAATATACACGCAAGCACCAGTAATTCTCAGGAGAATTATTTTCAGGAATAATTTCACTCTTAGATTCGTGCAAAGTAACGATAGACATAAAAACAAATCATAATGTACACAATCTGCACCAAAGTGCAAACAGCAATTCCAGCATGTCTTTACAAGCAACTCCAGACAACGAGCGGAAGTGCACGGCTATCGCAAGCAGACATCGAATAACTCGAAGGTGGCAATCTGGCGAACTTCAGGAAGGTCAATCATAGGAGCCGGGGAATCGTGCGCGATGCAGTTATCCAGCGATTGCAGATGGATCGACAGCGCGCCTGTGTGGAATTGCGGGAAAGTCTGCGCTCTAACGTGCACACGTGCCCGAGGTGAGAAGGTGTGTACCGATCGATCGGCCGATCGCTCGATCATCAGAAGTGACTAAACGAGCGGGCATTATACCTGTTACTCGAGTTCGAATCGTTCAATTTGCGGCACGATTCGCGCGTTACCGTCTTAAGAAAGGGAGGGTGGTCGTACGAGACGAGGGGGGGAAGACGGCATATACCAGTATATCATATCTATACGTATATCAACATACAATTCCTTCACCGAGCACAGACTCTTTCGACATGGAATTTTCACGTAATACCGCGGCCTGGATCATAACTTATCATCGACCCGGTATAACGACGAGACGCGATAACCCATTAGAAAACGAACGACAGAAAAGATCTTGGTTCTCCATCCCTCAGTCCGGCAGTCCGATTACGTCACACTTCCGTTTGCCCGGAAAGCGCGGGATTACGTCAACGAGGATCAAAGTCGGACCGGTAATTAAAGTGTGTCGGTAATTAGACTAAGTGTTATTATACAGCGCGAAAGGACAATTTCCTCGTTTATTTGCCAATATATGAACGAAGTCAAAGTGTACTAGAGCAATGCAGCGACTCGTGACGATAAGGGGTATAAAAAAATATGCGACTGGAGCCGCGTAGCCAATGGGAACGATAACGTGGACATTTATAGCGTCACGAGTGACCAATGGGAATTAATAGCAAGGACCGGGGGAACAGGCTGATTTTTAAATAGTCCTGGATCGAGATAAGAGACCCGTAGTTCAGCGTTAGTCCGCAGGTCGCTCCAGTCGTTTCGCGTGTCATTCGCGCAACGTCCGTCGGCGAGACGTCGATTTGTTTGTAAAAGCGAGCCGAGCCGTATAAATTAGCCAGACGTTAAAAGCGACGTAATCCAATCGCAATGGATAGACTGTCGTGCCTCCCCCTGGACCCCCCAGCCCGGTCAATCTCTTTCCCACCGGAAGTGACGTTAGCTACCTTACGAATGATCTATCCCAGCACAGAGCCTACGAACGCTAAGAAACGGAAATGCCGATTTCTGACTTCCCGATCGACCAGGAAACTGCCGGACCGGTATTTCAGGATTTATTGACAGTTCGAAGATTTCCCGCACGCGTTCTCATGGTGAAGATGTCAGATTCACTATCAGGGAACGGGTTCTGTCATTAGGAAGGTCGCTCTCGTATCTGTGATAAGGCGGAGAATTAATGGCAATAGCCAAGTGCATGTACCGACTGATAAGACACGCGTCGATATATTCAGATATGCCACGTATCTATTGTACGTCAAGATTCATAATTAACGAGGGACGACGGACCCTGCGCAAGGTCAGCAGCCAGGATCTACGTGGAGTTGAATATAAAAAAATGCCAAATTCGTGGACTCGATTTCGCAATCCTTTGCGCGACGTCGTACGCGAGACACTCAAAGCTTATTTAGCGCCTTTCGAATGTAAAGAGGCTAATGTTTTATTCGCAACTTTGTAAGCGTCGGATTACCTAGGCGATCGATGAAGGATACGAAATTTGAATCGCATGACGCTACGGTCTATTTTTACTTGAAAGTTTCTCATTGTGATATTCAGTTACGTCACTGGCAGCCAACGGATTCGAGGCAACGCGAAAATATCGCACGATCAAATATCGAATGAAGGACGAAAAGGGAAGTAAGGAGAAAAAGAACGCGATTAGTTGGAATATTCCCGCCGTCCCCGTTCAGCTTCCGAAGATTCCGCGAAACTCATGAAAAAAAAAAAAAAAAGAACAGATCGAAAGATCGTCTCGAGCATCCCCGCTGACGTCATCGAGGATCAGAAGGAAGACGAGTGCCGCCAAAAAAAAAGCGTAAAGGTCTCTTCGCAAAGCAGCGTGTTATTCGTACGTTACTTACGACGCGTGTAAATGGAACAGTGGGTGTCCGATAGGGAAAACAGGTGGGCAGCACAATCCAGCACGGACGTCAGTATTATCAGTGAAAAAATGCAAGCCGATAGCACTAGCGGCGTAGGACGTCGCACGCGAAGCGTCTTGCATGCTCGCCACATGGAAATACTTGATTACCGATAGATATGCGTTAATCGAAAAGAAAGAAGAAAACAAATTTTTTTTTCAATTTATCCTCCTGAGCTATCGAGCTTGATAAAAACAACTGCAAGTACCGGGTACGATTGGCTGTTGAATTTTTAAATTAACAAATTTCACCATTAATATCTATCGTTTCCAATGAGTCACCCAGTGACATTCGGCACTGGCCAATTCCAGCTGATATACACAGCTTGGAGTTAAAGGATCGTTCTCTACAGTGTGTCCGAAATAATTTCAAGGATGTCGAGAAAGCGTAACGCAGCGTAACGGTATACGAAACGACGAGGGACTGGGATGCCTGTGGCGATGACATAACACTACCATCACCACTCGCCCCCCTTCCCCCCCCCCCCCTTTGCTAATCGCCTACGTATTTAGGCTGCGTTCACACGAGACTTTCTATTGCAAGTCTGGCGGATCCACAATGTCTATGATGCGTCCCGAGAATGAAATATCTGAAGCGACAAGTAACAGACTTCAGGGCGACTTCTCAATGGACTGCTGGTATATGGTTAGATTACACTATGGTGCTTCAGGTTCAACACGAAGGAACGTGGGATGATTTCTCTTTCACGAGGAACAAGAAAAAGATAAGGAAAAAAAAAAGGACACCAACCGCACAAAGGAATGTCGAAAAGATTTTTAACGCAGATTCACCTGGACCTGTTGCTCTCGAACGTTAAACGCATCCGAACGATGTCGTAGCTCTGGCATCGGATAAGACGTCGTACGAGCAGCGTGTCGCGATTCGAAGCTATCAGCGCGGTGGGCGTGAGTGTGTGGATGCAGTGTGAAGCAACCTTAAAGGATTCGATGCACACGTGACGCAAGAGACATTACGTACGATCGAGAAACAAATCGATACTCGCTTCATTCTTCGATTCTCGATAGATTTGATATCGCAGTCGGTTGTTTACCTATGGGTTTAGCGTGGGTACAGCGCAATGAAAATATCCACGGAGCAATAGATGGGGATGACGGGACTGGAGTCAAAGGATTTTTCAAGCAGTGAAGCGACGCCAAAGTCGACATAGGAGACGTCCGGCGCTACTTCTCGTCCAGGTAACGCAGAGTAAACGGGTAGCGCCGAGTCCACAGGGCGCGTTTACACTGGTCAAATAAATAGCGTTGCGCTCATCCCATCATACAGGGCAGGCAGAGTACCGTGAATTTTCATGAAAATTCGTAAACTCCTTTCAGGAATCGGCCTGCTATGTTTACTGGATCGTAATAGGGTTCTAGCTCGGTGAGAGACAGTGGGTCGGGTCAGGGTCTGAGTCTCAGGTCGGATTCCATCGGCCATTGCTGATGGTTCAATGACTGTTTCCAAGAAAGGTGTCGCGCGTTCCAGGCTGCTGCAGGTCGACGACTACGACCAGGCAGTCTTACTGCACTCATACGTGACAGGAAGTGGATGCTCGTCGCGCTGGTGCGTATTGTCGATCAGGCAGACCGTCCTCAAAATTCTTTTATCTTTATCTATTTACGTGTATTACGACAAGACGAACGAACTACGGAACAAATTAACCGCAAACAAACTTTTAGTATGTTCTCGGAAGTTACGTCAAATGGATGTAATTTCGAGGTAATCGGACGATTTTGAGCGTATAATGCACATGGTGCTTCTGCTCGTCGGGTTCGGAATTGAGTGCGAAGGCAGGGGCCTTGTACCGAGGAAGGACCTCACGAGACGAGGGGATCATCGGTCACCCGTTATATTATATCCGGAGCAGCTGCTTTAAGCTCGATGGAAAAAAAATGGCTTCGTTTCCTAGTCAGTCGGAGATCGAGTGAGTCGATGTGAGGAGTCAATGGCCGCCGCAGCCCTCCTACACTCGACCAATTAATCTATCTAATTATCCATCTGTCGATGATACGCTAGAGGCTATTTCAAAGTTCCTCGACGGCAGCCGGACGGTAGCTGCTGAAGAGGAAAAAGGAAGCTGGAGCCTAGAGGGGATATTGATGTAGTCGTATATGGGCTAGGAGGGGAGAGGGTCAAATAGATTTTTCCCATTTGTCGGACACGATACGTCTTTTTTAGCATTTGCAATTGTAATTTGATGCTAATGTTGACGTTAGATTTATATGTCGGATTGACGCAACTGCATACGTAGAAACGGGTTTACTTGCCGAGGATTCTGATTATTCAGGACAGAGGAAGGAGAAGCATATATATATATATATATATATGTATATATTCTGCAATTTTCGGACCCGTAATTGCATTGCGTATTTCATTTTATCTCGTGAAATTTTAATAACCTTTGTGGAAAGTCGACAGTCTTTTTTACGGGCAGATCAAACCTACGCAATGCTGCTTCTATAGACTCGAGCAGATTCGCAAAATTATTTTCAGCGATCATGACCGATGATTAGAAACGCACTTGGATAAACATCACTTTTACCACATCGTTTCGTCACTCGAGCGTCGACGGATTTACAAAGTCACGATATATGGATGGATAAAGAGAAAAAAAATTTTTAACCAAAAAATCGCAATTCAATTTCGCTTCCACGCATATTATCAATTCCCTCCCATACATCCTTCCCCGCGATTTCAAATTTTCCAGAAACCTCCGTTCCGAGTATCTTTGAGGAAACGTAACCTCAAAAAATAAACAGCCATTCGCGCGCAACGATCCGTCCAGGGTAAATTAGCTCGTGAGGCAATTCCAAAGAAATTTCAAGGAATTTCAGAAAATTACGATGACGCGTGTCCCTGGCACCAAACGGGCCTCTACCGTTTACAAAGTCTTTCGAAAATTCCCGATCCGATTGATTTCAACTTCACTTGACGATCGGTCTCTATATCTAGACGCAGGAGCCTCTCTCCGTCGGTGAATCAAACACATCCGACACACCCAACCGGATGCGCGGCAGTCCTACACTGCTACCCACATGTGCATACTTCATTCTCCATAACGTTACGTACACAGGCGAGCGTCGGTTCGAGTAAGAGACGCGCGTGAATACGTCACTGCCTTTCGTCACAGAATCCTGCTGGGCTTTGTACTTTTACACACTCCACATTTATACAGCACGATCGCGATGCCAGCTACGCTTGGCAATAATCGTACGGGGAGTCGCTGGGCCTTCGATAGGACAGCAACCTGCGAGTCCTCAGATCTGTAGAAAGTGACAGTGACTGCACCTACGCGATAGGCGGTTATAATGCGGGGGACAGGAAAAAAAAAATAAAAACAGCGTTACGGTATATATCCGAGAGATCCAACGATTCAAATAATCATTATAGTAATTAGAAGATTGATTGAGGTAACGGGAAGCCATGTATGGGAGCCATAAATAACTCTTATGGTACACGTGGAAAGTGTGATATGTTAATTAGGAATTTATACGAGCGTCCCGAATCTACGATGGATAGCAGCGAAAGACAAGATAAAAAGCTGTACCCGTATCGCCTGTGAATCTCGAAGGAGCAGAAACTATAGCGTGCTCGAAAAACCGGAAGTGACCAAACGAGTCGTTGGATTGCGCGACGAGCAAAGACGTCATGAATTTTTTTTTAAAAATAATATCGATCGTCTTATCCGTCTTGTAGTTTGAATTCGAGGAACTGTATAAACTCGGAATCGATCATTTCCGTTTCCGGCGACGAGTCAAAGCCGACACGTGACCCATGAAATTCGGCAAATTATTCGACAAGGTCGAGAGGTCACGTGAAGAAATGATAAATCGAGCGCGACGCGGCCAGTCCCTTCCCCGATAGGCATCTCGTCTTCCCGATGCAAAACAAGTGAACGAGGCTTTAGAATGCACCGAGGGCCCAGAGACCGAGGAATGCTGGAATACGGAATGACATCCGGCTGGCGGATCGTCACATTTCGAATCCCATCGGAATTCCCGCCAAAGACTGTCCACCGGCGAGAGCCTCGGTGGAATTTCAAGGAATCGCAAGGTCACGTGTGCGCGTGGGCAAAGAAAAGAAAAAAAAGGAGTATGTTAACGTAGAAAGTGAAACAAATTTTACGTAACAGCGAAGCAGGTACGGCGACGCTGGTAGCTCGTTGAATTTGTAGTTTCATGAAAATTCATTGATCGACAGCCAGACGTGCGATTGGTCTTTTACGCATTCACGCGTGTACAAATGTTATGACTGCACGTTAATGCAAATGCCTGACATATGTGCAGCTCGTGCGGTTCGGATGCGACACCAGCGCCGCGCTTGAGGTTACGGATAATAATCAGAACGGAACGCAACGACCTCAAGCGTAAACGTAAATCCAGCGACTGTATGCCTGTAGCTATCGTTTTATCTCACAGTCATTAACGCGTACGCACCGACAGGCGAATCCAGGGATAAACGCGTTAAGCGACTTGAAAAATCAGCCACCCGACGCGCAGCCTATTAACAGACCGATGACAAATTATTATTATTCTTTTTCAAATCGTTATTTTATATTCCTCCCCTAAAATGCAAAATCATCAGTAATTTTCGATTCGTTATCGTCAAACTGCGTGACAGCGATGTCACTGACTGCAACCACTTGTCATTCAGATTTTTATCGAATCATTTCGATATCGAGATCATGGAGTCGATTTGTAGGTGAACGTACTGTGGGTTGCAGGGAACTTTAATACTTGACGGTAGAATTACTAGGAGGCGGGACGGGGGGGGGGGGAGAGGGATTGCCAAGGAACCTGACCTGCCGATTGAATACTTTTAATCGGTCACCCCTTACATTGATTGAGCCATTGATGAGCAATTCTCGGAGGAAAATGGTTGACCTCCTACGGTAAACCGGCACGTTCTCATGGCTGCTATACGTGCGCTTACAGCTACACATTGTGTTACGAGTATACATATATATGTATACTGGATGAAGCGTTCATCTTTGTCTAATCTCAGTTCACCCTGTACCAAGGGCTGACATCGTTAGGGCGCTACACACCATAATTCGCGACGTCGTGTTTCGCGGATGTTGCCTTAAGCCAGCAAGGCTCAGGGCGTCGGGGCGTCGAGGACGGCAGGAAGTCAAGGCCCCAAAGGCACCGACGCGTACCGTTGCATTCATTCGGCTAACCGTAAGCCTGAGCGACCTATCCGATTGCCGTTTGAGAATTAGCCGCTCGATTGAGCAGCGCCGTAATGACTAAATTCAAGTCTGCCGCTCAGATCAGAAATCTGACCCCCCCGAGATGAGGTAAATTAATAAAGCGGCCCGTTGGTCAAATATCTCTATCGTATGACTGCTAAACCTTTTTTTTTTAACAAGCAATTTCGCGTAATATTCTATACGACGCGGAAGCTCCACCTGCTACGATGATTCTTGGTTTTTTTTTTCTGAGCCTGACAACCTCGACGTAGGAGTTCGCAGGGTCAAGCTGAGAAGCAGATGATCGAAACGGATCTCAGTCTGCGTCGTTTTTGCCCGACTGGTAACGTCATTGCGTCGTCTCGTAACTACAGTACCTTATGTTTGCGCTCTGACTGAAAGATTTTACTGGCAAAAAGCGCCTGGCGTGCAAGTAGCGAGAACGACGTGACGATAGGAACGTCGAGAGGAAGTTTCTCGCGCTCGTTCGCGTTTCAAGCCTTTCGGCCGGCTTACAATAGCAGCTGCTTACTGTTTTCGCAGACGGCCAACACGTGTCGCCAGGACGCCGACCGCCGAACTGGCCGCCTCTTGTTCCGACTGTACGTGCATACGTATTAGATCGGTGGAAACGGGCAGTCCAGGAGATTCGCAAGTGGACGAAACAAAACAGTCCATCGCGTCTCGCGTTGCCAGTGCGAAGATAAGAGCCATCGATAAGAACCTCCGCGAGCCGTTCGATGCGAAAGAGCGCCGATGAAAATGGTGTCTGGGAGAATGAAGGAGAGAGGAGGGAAACGTGCAGGAGCTGCGGGAGAATGGGAAACCGGTAGCGACTCTATGCGTAGACCATCTCGTACGTAGTGGGAGGCTGTGACCACGGGGCAAATATCTTCCAGATACGCGAGGAGTTTCTGTAACGACTAAGAGCGACGTGTCCGAGGGAGGAGGGAGAGGAGGAAAGAGCAAAGGATCCAGAAGACCAAAAGGAAGAAATAGGAAGAGCGCGAGGGAGAGTGTCTTGTTTGTTTCGCGCAAACGTCAGAGGGTCACGTGTATCGGCGGCGCTTGGCGTGACGCCATGCTAACAGTCGAGAAACGGAAGCAGAAACGAAGGAGGAGGCGAAAAGAAGTGGAGGCCAAAGTGGATAACCGAAGGAATCAAGGTCAAAGGTCGCGAAGACAGATTAAAGGAAAAGTAGCCAATTCGGATATCACGTGTGCATGGTAGTCACGAATGGAGAGAGAAACCGGTCCTTTCCCATGCTTTCGGATGCTGTACAAGATGCCTTAGGGCGAATCCACTAAAACAGATGTACCAACTACGCTCTCTTCCTCCTCCTTCTTCTCTTCCCGCCGACTTCTTCTCATTTCTCAAGCTCATCCTGATAGCGATTCCCCCCCTCCTCCTGCCCCTTAACCCTCACCGACAGACCCCTCTCGCCATGGGTTATGGCAAAACATGTTTTGGAATCTCGCGGAGGGATCGTGCGTCACGTCCAATTTGTTACACGCTCGGTTGGCATCGCTGAACTTGTTGAAGTTGTTCGATGAAAACGACCGATAAGTCGATGATCGATTCACGATGGTTGCGCAACTCGCCGATCGCCTGGAAAACTTTTCATCCCCTTATGGACCACCCCTTGGGTACTACTAGCTATCGGTTCACTGTCAGTCAATTTTTTCTTTTTTTGAAATTTGCGATAAAGAATTTTTGACGTTATCGATCTTTCAAGAACGTTTCATTATATTTGATAGATTTTGCGATTTTTAGATCATTTTGACTCACGTTCACTCTTGCGAGGTAAAGCTCCAGCTCCTTGTACGGGTCCATCCTGTCGCCGTTGTCCCCATTTTCCACCTTCTTCAAACTGTCCGTCCGACGAGACGATCTACCCGTTACCGATCGATCGGGCTGCTGCCCTCCGCTGTCCTGTACTGTCGCCATGTTTGCGTCACCTTGACTTCGCGTACATCTTCACCTGTCAAAACAGACGTTGCGAAATTCAGTGAGAACATTAATTATGCCAATATACGATAAGGTGGCTGTTATCATTTTATCAAGCACGCACACTATATTAAAATTGATTCCTGTCATCAAAAGATAATACTCGTACCGGCGTCTTTCACATTTTCCTCCTTTCATAAAAAAAAAACGTGACATGACGTAATACATAAAAAAAATTGTCGATTACCCTCAAACTGGTTTGAGTTGTCCAATATGAAAAAACTTGCCAACAGACTTTTATCAGTCTGACGTCATCGATACGATTATTAATAAAAATCGAGCACATGGCAACTGTCAAATCAGGCCGGTACGTTCGGCATGGACAGTCCTGCACAATACTTTCGCCGCTACGGTTGACAGGCATCGACGTAATAATTCACTCTGTGAACTCACCATGAAGTCGTTAACGCGCCATGAAGAGAATGAAAGGAGAAATAAATGAAAATGTCACTTCCACTCGGAGGTGAAACGCGTGCGTTCGGCCATATCTTTTTTTGAGTCTGACTTGCAGATTTCATGACGAAACTATTATTATTATAATTTTTAAAAAACCCACACAATTCTTCATACTGCTACGTCACATCGATGTCACCCCAGTATAGCTATACATTGCCGGTCAGTCTGTTTTTCTTTGACAGTTCGTTGACAATGCAATCCTCAGCAAGCAAGTCACAAGGTGAGACTTTTGAAATCACGAAAATTTACGATGGAATAAAAAATTTACTATATATCGACGCGAAACCACGGGCGTGCGTACGCGGCGAATAAAATTGTATGCAAAGTTAAGTGCAGTTGTTTATTCGAGTTTCCGTTGTTTTCGATCTGTCAAAAAAGCCAAAACTCAACTCGTGGACCCACTATATACGTATATACATGTGCATGATTAATAGCCCGCAGCTCTCAGGTATTGGGATCACGTGAAAGACGCGGACACCTTGCGGCTGTTATGATTCTGTCTCATCCCCGTTTAAATTTAGAATGGAGCAGCCTTAGTCACGCTACCGTCTAATTATATTGTCGCAGATTAGAAAAGCACGTTCCTCGTCAGCCAAATCTACGGCTAACGAAACATTCCCAGAGACACTTGCGGCCGCCTTGGAACACGATAGTCCAGGTGGTTTGGACGATTCCTCAAAATCATTTTCCCGATGCCCCGACGGAGCTTTCAGCAAGAATTACCGACCGAGCGATATCGGCCAGCCGTTTTACAAAATCACATACGAAACGATTGGAGTGTTACAGCCGCTCCTTCTATTTCTCCCGTATCCCCCTGCTGCCGGACTCCAATCACGACCAGCGGAGCATTAATTAACGAGTTTCGAACGACGTCGGAATCGGTGCCAAAATTCGGATACCCAAAAAAGTCAGTCGACGTATTCGCAGAATCGTTTCTCCGATCATGAGAATCGAATGTATTTCAGGAATCCCCTAGGCAAAGTCAATGGGCGTATTGGCGATAGGCGCCCGAAAATAGAACGTGAAAAGCTGGACTATCCAATCGCTGCGAACGCATGGAAATAAATTATGAAGTGAGAACCCAGTCGTTTCGTTGCGATAGTGGCGCCATCATTCATCCAACGGATCGGACACGAATGTCAAATGGCTTTTAAAACGACAGGAGTACATAAAAGCGTTATCAAAAAAAGTTTACGGTTATTAACGATTAAAAGAAAAATTTCAAGAAACCCTCGCGTCACGACGCCTGCCGTCTGGCGTTCCGAGACGCCGCGTCGCTATGTCGCAACAGCGCCCCGCCGGCAAACACACGATTTTCACAGCGTTGCGTATAACTCGGCGCTACTGGTCCACTTTATATATTTCCCAGCTAATCAACTAGTGTGTGCCAAAGATATTAACTCCGCGAACGATAAATATTCTTTAAATAAACTGTACCGTTTGGTACCGTCTATCCAGGCATTATCGTGCCTCCCGCTTCGGCCCGTACACATATGATATCACATATGATTTAGCTACGACGCTCCTATCTCCATACGAAATTGTTCCAAGCCGGCTCGGTCGTACGAAACGCGAACGCTGCTCCGTGCAGTAATTTCGCCGACCGCGATAATACCAACGAAATTCGTCGATAAACTGTATCGGCCAAAGATCAAGGTCTATCGATAACGATTACGATACTCGGCAGCCACGACAACCTGAACGACCGCAATTAACCTTACGTAACTTGGCCTTTCCTGGTGCAAGGCTTGTTTACCACAAGATTAACTACAATGACGCTTACCGTGTATCCGTGTCCGCCTGTGCACGTGTGCGTATAAACGATTACGAGTTAACTTAAGAAATGCCTAATTACGCCAAAAATCATTAATACACCGCGTCGTTAAATCATTTTCCTGTAATTGATAAAAGTCAAAAATATCAATCATCTATCTTAATCCCAGACTTCATTTTTTTTCTAAGGCTACCTTGCAAGTCTTTCTGAAGAACTGAAACGTACTTGAAGACGAGAAGGATCGTCCTGACTGACGATAAACTCTATATATATATATATTGTCTGTTTAATCGGCTAATTACTCGCACGAGGTGCGAATCACGAGTAAGAAACTCGCACGGTTCGTCTGGCAGGACGTCGTTGACGCGATCCGCTAGTCGCTCTTACAGGATGATTTTACGATTTGTCAGGTTGGTACACATCAAGCGCCTTGGAAGGAGTCCACGTGACGTGCCACTATCGAGCAGTCATTCTTATCGAGACTTAAGGCTACTTTGCAAAACAAATGTCTGGACTGTTGGAGGCGAATATGATTACCTGTCCCTGTGTGAAGACGCATTCTCATGTGTATACGAGTATGACGTATGGTAACGTATGGCCTGTTGCGTAGTTATATTTATAGAGGAACGTCAGAGGGTCGAACCCGTTATCAAAATCCGAATGATCGTCGAGTGCAATTAAACGTTGGTAACTGATGTATTTTCGTGAGCGATAACATCTGGGGTCTCCCGGGATAACCCCGAGAAATATCTATAGTCCAATTGGGATTGAGAAGGCGTAGCAGCCGATTGCGAGTAGCGACCAACGAATATATATAATTTTTAATAAGCACTGGAAATTCCATAATTTCGTATTCAAAGGATCCTTTGGTGATCGGTACAGCCTGCTAGATTACTGGGCTGCCATTAATTCTATGGTAATTACCTGCATGCTGCCAGGATGGAAGAGTCATGCTCTGTGCCATGTAAAACTGACAGCGATGCGAGACATTGGACTTTGCCGAGGAGACCGAAGGACGATGCGACGGCGGAAACCAAAGACTGAGTCACTATCTTTTTTTTTTTCATTTTTTTATTTCAATCCAACTCCCACCGTACAATGAAGAATAACGATTTCAGTATGCGACTTGCTGTACGGTGGTAGCCGATGCAAAAAGCGCTTGGAAATAGAACGAATCACGTGCACGAGAGATACCTGTTAGACAGCTGATTTCCGTAGATCCGCCTATGTGGTAAAGATCGTTATTCGCGTTGAAATGACGAACTCGACTGTTCGCCGAATGATAGAAACCCGTAGCCGTGGATGCTGCAGGTATTCGCATATGCATAAGAGACTCAGGGGTTCGCGAGGAGTTCCTGTAATTTGTACACAATTTCCCGACGTGTCTCAGAAAGTCCCGAGGCGTTCGGCATCATTTTCTCAATTCTCAAGCAATTTTCTCAGGGGGCAGAGAGAGAGATAGAGAAAACGGCTATGCCGGTAATGAAACTGTTTCTATTGGCAATGCTTTCACGTACAGTGGCTGGCGTATGTGTGTCCCAGCCCTGACGACTAACGGAATAGCTTGGCCCGAGGTACACCGAGGTGTCGGAGTACATAGGAGCGCAGGACTCTACACGGGTCCAGCGAACGAGGGACAGGGATCTGTTAGCAAGACACCTTCCTATCTTTGCTACTCGTTAAACGTTTGCGTACGCAAGTCAAACACGGTTGACGCACGCGCAACAGGTGTAACCGTTAAACGGCCGCATCGAATTAGAGTCTCTCTACCGGGTCTGATGATATAGGGGAAAAAAAAAATATATGTATATATATAAAACGATCGAGGCTGCTGCACTAAGACGGAGGAACAGGAAACAGTGAACCAAGTGCGGCACGACAATGACGCATCTGCTGCTGCGCCGGTCCCGTCTTATCGGGCAGCTCCTATCGGCACTGTAAATTATTTAAATTAGGAAAGCGTCCGATAACAGGGGTCTGCTGTTAAATACTCGTAAAGGTATCGAAAGACCTCAGAAGAAAATTGTCCATCCCTCCGAGCCGTATTAAATCCCGTCTCGTATTCCCTAGGAATGTGGAATTCCTAAAGCGCCGTACTCGAGGTAAAGCACTGCGCACGTTGTTTCTATACGGAGTCTCTGCCCAGTATGTTTCTCCAGTCTAGCGCGAATCCAGCGCCGCTTCTACCGCCGCCGTACCGAGTACGTGTAGTTTGCCTACAATAAAATTCTCTTGCGGTTTGGAAACTGGTTTCGCTTCGAGTGCGTTTCGGATTGTGGTGAGCCAAGTAGATACGGGACTAATTGGAATTAAATGCGGCCCTTATTTTTTTTTGTTCTTACCGAGAGGGAATGACAAATATCCTGATAGCGAGTAATTAGGAGTACACGGTACGTCCATTTCGTTATAAAATCTTTCCCATTCGACACCTAACCAGCCTTTCCTGTATGAGTACAGCCGGCGGTACGTTGCTCCTCTTCTGGCTGTCCCAGCAGCAGCAGCTGTCTCGCACGTCCCCGCGTGGCTTCTCCACCGGAGACCTACGACGTCTGCCTCATTCGAACGCCAAGTACCATAGCGAATCTCGCCTTTATATCTGACACAGTCGCACCAGCACGCACTCGCGTGCACGTGATATATCGAGCAGTCGTACCAATTCCTGAATCCTTACTCGTTTCTTGGATCGGAACGTGGAACGCGGATAGCCGTGTAAACTTTCCTCGGGTAAGTAAAAATTGATCCCCACCGGAGAGGCTGTCGGACCGATTAGATATTTCGTTTACATCAAAGTCCAGAACACAGTCCTGAGAACCATCTGGGTCTGCTTCCGTCGAAATCCTGCAATCATCGTGTCAAGATACCTGCACCGCCAGTACGATAATGATCGACTGTAATTATACAATGTCTATGGTCCGGCTGAACGTTACGAGGTGGTAACCAGTCCCACCTGTACCTTTCGATCTACCTGCGATTGATGAGATTTTTTTGTTTTTCACGATCCGTTCGACTGTAGTCACGTTGGTAACTGAATGAAAAGAAAAAATTTTTTTTAACCAAGGTAACAAAGAATCCGTTCCTTTCGAATGGACCGACTATCCCAGTCGCGTATTTCCGTACGGAGGAATGGCTGGAACTGTGTACGGATGTTTAGAACCGTTTAGCGTCCGCTAACACCATAGGCCGCGGGTATCCCGACATCCCAGCCAGGCTGCCACCGGCTCCTTCTCCATTGACTCTCGTAGCGGGTTCCTTGCAACGTGAGGCTCCGGTAGAACTAAGGAGGCCTTGCAAGGTTACCTATCAGTAGCGAGGTCTACGAGCTCCTAGTAAATCCGATCAAATTCTTGCACGCGATCGACACACGTTTTCTATCCATCCGATTCGACCAGCGAGTTTCTTTCATTTCTTAGGTCGTTTCAGCTGCCTTTAACAGTTTCCCGTATGGGAGCGCTTGAGACAATACCCATACCTGTTCCTCGTGCAATGTTTGTTCAGGTTGGTACCGAGTCAAGATTTAGGAACTGGGCCAAACGTCAAAATTCGAAAAGAATTTCATATATATTTTTTTTAATCCTATACGCATTTATCGTAAATTTTATTGTTCGCGCCATGAAATACGTTTGATCTTCTAAGCGGGACACGTGTCCTTCCGGATGTCAATTGTCAAGGATTTCGTCCGACGTCCTTGCAACGGTCTATCGATTCCCAAATGAAACCCGATATCCCCATGAACATTCTCGCTCTCGGTTATGGTGTCGGTTGGTGACACCTTTTGCAGGTTTTACGGTAACACGATTACCGGGCAACATGATCGTCATACGTTTCACAGGAATCCCGCTCTAGCCTCCATATTGTTCCATAGCGATCGAACGTAATAGCACCTTCTTCGAGTGGGCACCAGCGTAAACAAAAAAAAAACAAATTTGAAAAAAAAAACAACGTACATCAAAATCAAGGGTGCCGATTCAATGCTCTAGCGTCCAATTTAAATTTGTTAAAAAAAAAAAGAACGTAAAAACATAAAACATATGTGAAACCACCCCGCGTATCGTTACGGCCCAAAAACAAGTTATCAAGCGGATCCCCAGTTTCCCCCTCGACGATTATAAAACCCCATACACGGGCATAACGACATCCTCCGACAAGTTAAAAATTTCAAAGGGTCTTCTGTCGACTTTTTCCACCATTTTACGCAATACCCATGCTCACGTGTGACCAGGGAGACGCGCGAGGTACCACATGCTCATCACGTCACGCGTCCTCACATTCTGAATACCACGTGCGTGCGACAAAGAATCGTGCGTAAGTAACGCGGAACGATTATTAGGACATGTCGCACCTTAAGGCGCTACCACGAGTCATCAAAGTGTAACGTGAACTTGCGTAAAGGCATTCTTTGAGAAAATAGCTACTGTCGAGATATCAATTTAAAATAATCAACTTCCATTCTTCCCCCCCCCCCCCCACCCTTTGATTCACGTTCGAAATCCACGTATAAAAATATATCCACCGGCTAACAAAATTACACGGCCTCTCGATGCTCACCTATACTAAAGCCTGTTTCGATCGACGTCTATTACGAGCGACACACCAGAGGACACAATACATCAAGTGTAAAACTTTCACTCGCGCAAAAATACAATGAGACACCAACCACGAGGGACTCAGGCTATTTGACACGACTGGCCCGCACTTCGTGTATACACAAGCCGAAGCTACTATTCGACATCGTAAAAAGTCTGCAAAACTGGTTCCATAACGGCATTGCGTACCTACATGAGAATTGAAGCCACGTGACGATATCGCCTACATAGAAATATCCCTTGGACTCGATATAACCCGGGACCTACGCACTTATCTAATTAGCCGTACACCTTCTGTATCACAGAAATGTTAGCCCGAGCGAACGGGACAATCCAGGATGCGCATTGTGCGTACTGCGCATACTTGGCGCAAGGGAAGCCGGCAATTAAAGTCGATTAAAAAAGTAAGGGGCCATTGTCGCGAGGCACGTCGATAAGCCTCGAGGTAAGCAGCCGTGCATGAAATTGAAGTCAGATGCGGAAGAGAGTGAACGAAGGGGAGGAGAGGGGTGGGGGGGGGGGAGGGGAGGGAGGGTCGCCATAGGCTACAAACAGAAATAAATAGCACCGGAAGTCTCGACGAGCGGAAATGCAGCCTGGCTCCTTCGGAGGAGGAATTTGAAAAATATTTGAAACCGGCCAATTCGGTAAACTCGTATAATGGCCACGTTACAAGCTACAGTACCCGCAGTTAGAGTTCCACTTTTGACTCTCTGCTGGAAACTGCCATACCGGTGCTACAGATTTGTATGCTAATTCGTATCGGATAATCCCGGATGAGACTGGGGAGACACAGGGCGTGATTTCGACTTGTTGGGATCGGCCTACGACGTGACTCAATGCCTCCACACACGCTGGCTCTACCATCCTCTACACGTAAGGTTACGTACATGTTGTACATAGGAGAAACGGCTCCTGCATTCTGTACTGATTCTACGCTGATCCTCCTTCTCGGTCCGATATATGTACTGACTTACACGCTCTGAAAACAACACTTTACCTTGGTCCCTTATCGGGTAAGATAAGAGCTTGATTTTAATAGGAATAATTATTACGTGCGTTATATATATATGCATACGTGTGTAACGTACATAATATAATATACGTATATACTGTAGATTCAAAGTGACACCTTATTGTTTCTATCGCGCATGGATCACTCGGTACGTCATGTGGAAGAAAGAAAAACAAGAGAAAATCGATAAAATTGTCAGAAGTTGAGGCAGTTGCGCGTCACGCGGCGCCCAAACGTAATACGGATAATCGAGAAGTTGGCGAAAAAAAATCGTGACGATCGCGACGCCGATGATTCACGGACGTGCGTGGGACAAGAGTAAATTCTGCAAAAATCGACATAATCATTCGAATGATAAAAGCCACGAGATACCGCGCCAGGCGTTATTAAGGTGTAACGCGTCGATTAAATAAACAGCGATAAGTTCACGACATCTCGTGCCATAAATTCTCTTGTTTTTCTTGTCTCGCACAACGAGGTGCCGAAGAACCCAGTTCATTCATTGATGATTTTTTGTAAAAACACGACCTCGACGCGCAAACTATAACCGACGAGGATCCTCGAGCCGCCTAGATTGGCTGGGTTTCGTTTAACGTGCAAAAATTTTTATTTTTCATCCCTCGGAAGATATACGTGCAAATCTCGCGTAAGGATCACGTGGGGGCGAAACAACGTCTTTAACGGCTTCTCGCGCCTTTTCTCCAGAGTCGACTTAGGCCTCCGGAGTTTTGCGTCATTTAACGTTGCGTCATAAATGCTGCGTGTAAATCATAGCAGGAGCGGACAGCCGCCGCGAGAGGCCTTAAGAAAAGAGCAGGAACCAAATGGAGCAGCTCCGGGTTAATCCTTCGTTCTCGTCTACCTGGAGGCCGCCGGACTTGAGGTCGGCAGAATTCGCAAGACCTCGGGCGAGGTCGAGTGCGCGTCCGGATAGCGTGCTCGAGGTATGAATTTCTTGGAAACTGGGGAAAACTATTTTCTCCGTAGGAAGGGACTAGGTGGATGACACGAAATTGCCTGAACGTCTCGCTGTGAGTTATGGGTTCCTTGCGGGGACACGTGTTCGACACGTGCACCGAATAGAAGTAGCTAAAGAGTTCGAGCTCTGGGGTTGATCACGAAAAATTTCATCGACCCTGCATCTCATTATCCTCAGGCTTCTATTTTCTATTTTTAGAGAAAGCCAACATTCAAAGTCCTTGCGCAAGATACGTTTATTTCAAGACTGTCGGCTACCATTCATCATGTGCACGCTCCAGTAGGACACCTACCAACGTAACAACGCTGCCGCAAGACCTTTTCGAAAAAGTCACCACGTGACTCTTCGAAAAAGTCCGTTCAAGAGGCTTAGTAGCAGTTTAACCTAGGAAATTGAATTTTTCAAGATAGTCAACGATTTACCTTATCTGTAACTTTGTCAGTGGTCAGGGCGAACTTCGGACTGTACAAAGAAATCCTATCTATTTGTATTCTTGGAAAATCCAGGAGTGGTAAACCACCGCTTCCGTTTCGTAGAATACTCGAGGAAAACGTCACGAGGAGTCGATCGATCTTTCCGGCATATAAATAATAACCCACGCATTCGTTACGAGGATTCCCAGAGGTCAAAAAATTCAATGCCTCTCCGTGTCATCCTACCGGTATGAGTATTAAAAAAAAAAAAAAAATTAATTCGCACACACACTGAATCATTCGCCGGATAAGATTTATCGACAATTTATTAAATTCGACCCACGTCTTAACGTCACTCCACTCGCACACCGATCAGACTGAGAAGTAATTCACTACCGCGCTAGATAGTCTAGGGTCCCAATGGGACCTATTGTCGCGGGACTTAAACTTTCGCAATCCAACTACCGCCATGTACGACTGTCTGGGCCCATTGTAGACTGGCGATCCTTTCGCGGACAGACTGTCATTACCAACAATGTAAATTGTCTTCGTTGGAAGCTAAGACTGTTGAAAAAAAAGATTCATCCGGCAAGAAAATCATTTGTGGTATTTGTGGACTTTTCCAATGACAACTGTAAAACGTGGATGGGAATGTATGTTGGTTTGAATCGGCGGAAGAGCAAAGTATTTAACTATGGGATGTAGATTCCTAGTGCAATCGCGATCTTACGTGATGCTATGAATATTCATGTTGTTTATAAGCGTTAACATTATCTTTATTCATCGATCTTCAGGGACCGAAGTTATGGCATTGCTTTACACGTGCCGGCCTAAGCGTTAGGCTCTTTCTAACATGGGATCGAACAGTAAATGCCAGTAAAGCCACTGAACGGTGCGGCAGTCGAGTCTCGAATAAAATTTCTAATGGTATTCGGTTGCCCCGATGAATTAGCAATTATGTAATGGAGCGGCGTTAATCTTTTTCTCTACGAGCTCAAATTAATCAAATATTATAAACATGTAGGTCGCGGATCTATGCGTCAGGCGCGAGTGATCTCATTGCGTTCTTAGATCCGATCGAGACTTTTCACGAGTGGATCGAACATAATCGCTGCGTTGTTCCGAGTAGAAAAATAAAATACGCTTGGTAAGTCTTGACTTACCATTAAATTCGATGCTGTCCTCCGTATGGCGACGAGTCTAGTCAGCAGAGTATCCACGTTTTCATCCAACCGCTGTACACTTGTATATACAGAAACACCCACAGCAAAAGAACTTCAACTTGTCGCACACTCTTTTTACAGAACTTGATCTAGATACACGTGGGTTATATGGTAAACACAGAACTCATACTGGACACGTACGAATGAAAAGTAGACAATGATCCCGTTGAAGTAACCGACCCTAGACGAGCCCGATAAAATCACTGACAGAGGTTGCAGGATCAGTCAACCTCGGTGGAGCTTTGATAGATTTTACTGTCGTTCCTAAATCAAGTCACGAACCGATATCTCGACGTTATCCGATTTCTCTCTGGTGGTAAAGTTCACTTATCGACGAGTGCGTGACAGGGTCGAACTTTACAAGATCGCCTGTCAACAATCCCCTGATTACGTATACAGAGAGAGCCTCGGGCGGAAAACAAAGCCGCGAGTAAATGGCCGGCAAGAGGTATATAAAATTAAAAGAAACAAAGATTCTCGTAAGTGTGGAGAATAAGAGTACGGCGAGAAGCACGATCACGCGTCTTCGACGGAAACGTCAGAGCAGAGCGGCGAAGCGCGCGAGGGAACGATTCGAGAGTCGATTCAAGAATCGTGCGGAGCCGAGTAAAGCCGAAGGGAACCGAACGGAGTCGAGCGCAACCGCGAATGCGTCCGAATAGCGCGACGGCCCAAGTAACACTAACCAGTAAGTTGCAGGCACGCTGCTGGCTGCACGGCGCGTCACGTCGCGGCGCTCGCAGCCCGTGAGCCGTGCGATAGTCAGCCGCTCTGGGAGCCTCAAGCTGCCCGTGAAGCTGCCTGTGAAGCTGCCAAACCACCACACAACAGCCAACCGACGCTGTCGGCGTCGAGTCTTCGCTACGAGATGCAACTGCGCTACTACGTCACTCTTTTGCTTCTCTTCTTTCGTTTCTCTTCTCCTCTCTCTCTCTCTCTCTCTCTCTCTCTCTCTCTCTCTCTCTCTCTCTCTCTCTCTCTCTCTCTCTCTCTCTCTCTCCGTTCCCGCGGGATCGCTCAAGAGTCGGAACTACCCACGATCGCTGTGTCACTAGGAAGTGACCTACGCTTTGCTCAAGAAACAATTTCGAATTTGATCCGACGCTGCCACGTGGGTGGACAGTACTAATTTAACATTCAAACTCTGTGCGCCGGACATGCGGTCGGAGCTCCGGTATGTCAAATAAAACAAGTTTCAGAAATTATTCCTAGCTAGAGATTGGCATTATTAATATGGTGTAACGTGTCTTTTATCGAGATCCGATCACTCGTAATTAGGTATAACGTAAATGAGCCAATTAATTAGAGACTCGCGGAGTCATTCAATTTACGGCGAAGAAGCGTGTGAAATCGGCTTTCCATTTGCGAAAGGGGTTGAACAACCTAACCTAACAGAACTATAAAGAACGGAAGAAGATTGCCGGTGTAGCTGCTGGTGGCAAACGACCAGAAGGCAGGAGAAAAGCACGACTAGCACCAGTCTGGACTAGATGAAGTAATAATAGGGTAATTTCGCAGGCATGCAGTGCGCGTTGTGTAACGTCACTATCTCTCGGCGACGTCTTCGATAATTATCAATCTCCCAGTTCCTAATTACGAGGTTGACTCAATAACGTGAAAGGGTCTGACTCGCGATACCATATATCACGGATTTCAAGTCCTTCGCACTTTTCTAACTTTACAACGAATTATTTCAAAATTTTCTTTCACGCCTTGCGTTTTCACAACCGATCATCAAAAGTCGCGGCGCACGAGGTAAAGGACTGTGCTACTTTTTGCCGCGGGTTGTTTAATCGTAATTCGAGGCGGGTGATATCATAGGGACCCGCATGCCTTTCCATTAATCTCAATTACGCTACAATTAAAACCAGTTGGCCGTAAGTGGGGTCGTGAACCTGTGGGGAGAACCCACCTTTAAAAACCGGACCTTTCTGTACTTGTCACACCGAACCATTGTTGCACCCGATCAAGATTTATACCAAACTTCGTTAAATCTTACCAAGAGCATTATCGTCGGCATACTGCGATTCAAATTTATTAATATTTGCACAATTTTTTTTTCCAAAAAATACTAGACACCCTCGAGGCTCGACATAGAAATATTTAAGGGCGTCACGAGGATTCGCAATGAAAAATCGAGCAACCTCAGTTGCCATTAACCCTTGGAGAAAACCCATCAGCGACTGTCGCATGCAAATAAGTCGGCACCATTTGACAATCAGACCAAAGTCAAGTAAGAAGCGCAGGACTAATCAGTCTGTATTAAAAGGCATTCTAAAAATAACGCAAATTATTGCCTCCAGTCATTAATCCGGAACGCTGTTAATACATCGAAAGGATGATAAATATGCCGATCGTAAATCAGTGTTTATCCTCGACAAAGCACATTCAATCGTCGATGACTCGAGCAAAAGTTATGTCGGTCTCGTGCTGAATCCAAGCGAATAAAATTTTGCTAGAATTTTTCAAGTTATTCTCAAAATGTCACAAAATCGAGCAAACCAGGTCCAGCTTCAAGTTTAATCTCCAGCACTGGAGATTACAGTGGAGAGCAAAGCTTCAAAAGACACTTTAAGAAGCGAATGCCGCCACCGCAGGGGGCCACTTTCCTTTCAGGATATCCTATCTCTCACAGTCGCAAGATGTAACTAGAACCAGAGTTACCAACCTAGCACAAAACGCCTCGTTACTAAGCTATTACGTGTCGAGAAGCAAAGCTCAGGCTTCGGTGAATCGACGCCCGTGAAATTCTTTACGAGATAATACAACCCTAGGTTTCCTATACCTTTGCCTATACACAGGTATACCAACGTATCTCAAGCAGTCCTCGTCACAATGGAAGAATTTTTACCATACAAATTATCCAGGCAGCTGCGCATCCCCACTCGGCCATTTTCTTATACATTCAGAAATTGTCTACCCCACAGGATATTCGTTTAAGAATGTATTTCTCAAAAAAAAAAAAATTCATACATCTCAGCCACCCCTTAGATATTAATGATTCTCAGGTATCCGATCGGTCCATTCTCTATATAAATTCCAGTACATCTTCGTCATCGTTTTGTCAGACTTTCAGGCAGACTAAACACGTGCTCGTCCATTGACAAAATAGTTTCTACTCTTCATCCCCTCTCACGCCTCACGCCCGTGACCTCTGACCCCCCGGGTCTCCGCTACCTGGCTGCCCGGCTACTTCTCGAGTACAAGCTAAATTACAATGGGATATAAGACCGCGGTTAATTTCACATAAATATTTGCACTCGTCAAATACTAATTTAACCGTGAAATCTGTCAAGTCTTGAATCCCCTAAACTTACCTTTAGGTTAATTTCGAAAGATAATTGACTCTGCCAACCGCACAGAATTATCACGGGACGAGCGCGAAGCCACAGCCACGAGATGAGGCTGCAGACGCCGCAACACATTACGCTTATCAGTGGCATTTTATCAGTATTAAACAAAAGCAGTCACCGTGTGTATTACAATACCGGTGCGGTTAAACTCGTTCTAAAATGATAATTGATAATTTACAAGCTGACTTGACAACAGTCATCGTGACGCACGAAATGGAAAAATGTAGATTTTCTCTAAAGGGTGTTTTTTTTTAAATAGAAATCAAAAAATTAACAAAACAATATGTCAGTGCAATTTTTATCTCGCTCGTACATCCACTTGTACGTATAAGAAGCGTGAGAAAGGTAAGAGCTGCAATTTCTCTGACTATCGCGCCACAGAGAAATTTATAGGTTAGACTCGGAGAACGAATCGAAATGTCAGTACGATACTTCTTTAATGAAAAAAAAAAAAAAAATCGTAAGTATCTCTTTTACGTATAATCGATAATGGTGTAATCAATCGGCGTGATTCTAGCCTCCGTGCCGATTTACCGTTTCACATTAATCTCGTGTTATGGGTGCGTGCGAATTCTAACCGTGCGTATATGTCGTTGCGTGTATAAAGCCAAGTAACGTGTCTTCTCTCTCTTCACGTTTAGTATAGGTTAGTCATAGAAGTGACGCGCGAAAACAAGGTTATATCAATATAACCCGTTGGATTGTGGTAGCTATGCAAATTGATGACATAGTTGTCCGCTTAAATAAAGCGAGGAATAACATTCTTGGCATGCAGATGCCTGGATAGAATTTGCAACCAGACCCTCAAGGCTACCTAGTTTTGCTACTTGTGTGTACGAGCTACACGTAGTTTCATGCAAACCCGCCAATCTTGAGCCTGGACCCGGTAAGTACACATATATACATATACATATACACACATATAAATGATCCGACTATCGAATCTAAAAGACGTATTAGACCGGTTCGTTTCTGCGACCAAGTATCTTTTTGCAAACCTAACCTAAAAAAAAATTTTGCGTTCCTCGAAGAAGACAGTTCCATTATTATTATCAGAAACGTATTAAAAAAATATATATATATATATATGAAAATGTGGTCTCCACCAATCAGCTACCCTCTTAAAATGGGTTAACGAGTCTCTGAAAATATTCAGGCACTAAGGGCTCCTTTCCAATGCGAACGTCAGCCTGAACTATTTCGCCGTCGGGAATGTCCCTAGCGCGACATATAAAGGATCCAGCCTCTTGACTGGGTACCAGGCAGGAATTCGCTTTACGATTGGCGGAATGACTTTGGAGCGGGATATTTAAGTAGCCTTTGAGAAATATCTGGTAATAAGAAGCGCGGAAGAGAAATGCCTCTGCGGACGCGTCTTTAATTTATTTCCATAACACAATAGACGTGGCGAACGAACTAAAGCCGTCTTCGTAAAGGAACAAGTGGATGGCGATTGTGCACCTTCACTTTTATAGACGTTTCATTGGTCCGGCGTCTCTTCAGGCTTCTACCTGCATGGGGTTGCACATGTGTACTTTTTCTCATGTCCCTTATGTCTCTCGCGCCTGTCTCTTTTCCTTTCTGAGTGCTTAGTAATACGAGGTATCGCCGTGCATTTTAAGAGCGTCACTCGAAGGAGGGTCCGAGCGATGAGGCGGGGGGCTGATAGGGGGGGACAGGGGGAGTGAGTCACATTTACCTTACCTCAGCCGTACTGCAGTCAGTAATTCTTCTTCTTGTCGCGACGCTTATCGATGCCGCAAGAATTATTTATTATCCAACCGTGAAATAAATAATTTTCATACCACAAAGTATCACGGGTTAGAATTTCTCTGAGAGAAATTTATAATAAAAAAAAAAAAAAAAAAAAAAAAAATGTAATAAAACTGACAGCAAGCCTAGCTGTGTTTTTACAACGGTAAATCATTCGAATCCCAGTTATCTCATGTTACTTCGATTTCTGTTACTCAGCTATGAGAAAATTCTTCTACCTCGTCTCCCCTATCCTCGTGTCGGTATATAAATAAGGGCTGCGACTGTTTACTCTCGGTCGAATCGTATGTGTCTCCTCTTACCCTCCTCCGAGTAAATACTCGAGGACGCGTTGAAAATGCGCCTTGCGATAACGGTAGCACGGCTATTAAACTCACCTATTTCAAGCGTTCCCCCCCCCCCTGTCAGCCGGTACCCTTATCATCTCGTTCCACGTCCTGACAGCTGCTACAATATTTAAGTAAAAACTCATCCTTCGTTAGGGGATGGTTGAGGCTAAAAACAATATTGAAAGTGTCCCTCGCGATCTTCAAAATACGATACCCTCAAGGACCCGCTGTCAAGCACTGTCAGTAGCACGTGTGCCAAATCCAGCTGTCACGTCAGCCAATGAAATCTTATGGCTTCTTTCTGACAGTGTCCTTCTACCTTTTTTCTTCCTAAATTCTCAAAAAGCCACGAGGAACTCACGAAAATAGGACAAAGAGCCTGAACGTCACAGGACTCGAGGAAGTGAGAAATACAAAGAGAGTCATTTCAATTTGACTCGCAGTTCGTGTCTGGTAATATTTTTTCCTGGAGCAAAGACCTCGTGAAATCAGGGCGGAGTCCAGTGACTTTTCACTGACCTTGATTATTTCGAGGAGCTACAAGAAACGGTTGGCAGTCTCTTATGCCTTTAGGTATGTATATTCGAGGTATCCAAGGAACACACAGGAAGTCCCGTATAGTAGCCGAGAGCACAGGCCGTCCATTGTGATGATCACGGAACAAAAGTCCATTGGGACTTGGACAGGGTGTACAGGCTGGTTAGGGATAAGGGGCTCCTTTCCTTGCGGCCTGAAACGACACTCCGAGGACACTCGAGAAACTCGAGGGGTGGCTTAGGAAATATTATATTCATAAATGCCGATTATCATTGTCATTATTATTATAATGGGAATGAGCAAGCCAACTATTACCCGCTCGTAAAACAAAGTATTGGAAAGCTGTAAAACGTCCCACGGTCGAAATATACGGCCCCTCTTCTCGGATGAGATGCTTAAGCTTTTGTCTGCCTGTCGAAGAAACAGTTAAGCTCTGTTGGTTCTTGTGGCAGGTCATTATTATACACGGCTAACCAGCCGAGAAGGAAGTGTCGCCGACCGCACCGTTTCCTCTATTAAATTTTACTTTATTCTCTATTTGTGCCACACGTTGAACCACGTTCGGTCGTTTTTCTTTTTCCTATAAAACTGTCTAGCTTCCCTTCGTACCGCGACCCAACAAGCCAAACGGGGATGAAGACCAGTCGAACGCTTCGTGGCCAACGAATAGAAAATTTCCTCCGTTTGTAACACTTGTTCTGTAAATATTTACTAGTGAAAAGCAACCCCTTAGCCGAGCAGGATATCTAAATTTCATGGGGGGATAAACAGCTCTACTTTTTCAAATATACTCATAGTCACGTGACACGTCGCATGCCGGCTGCTCGAAGGGAATACAAGTAGTATAAGATTGGAGGTTCTGGATACAGATTCCTGCACCGACATAATACCGACACTCCAGAACCTTCGAAGGTG